>CM053652.1:16662335-17262335 GCA_028654395.1 Scutellaria barbata | reverse complement strand
AATTTATGATATTTAATTAAGTACAATCTAAAACCAAATTTGTTACGTGTATTAAAATCAGCAAAATTTGTTTTGGTTGGCCCGGTAGTTTTAAATTAAACTTTGAAATGGCTAATGAATGTTTATTGGAAAAGTTTCCTACACTAAATGATCACAAGATTATTTGACAAAAATTAAAAAATCGTGAAGTTATAGGACGAAAAGGAAAAGTCGGAAATAATAATTTGGTTAGATAATTTCTATTGTAGAGGTGTCCTGAAATGCCGCTACGGAGATGCCTCATATTAGGAGCGGCCGGTGTTCACAAGCTGGCCTTAAATTGTTCCATGTCTTAGCTACCCGAAACTCAAGCTCAATTATTTTCCAAAAATAAACAGAACTTAACAATCAAAAAATAAAAATTAAAATAAAAATTAAAAAAGAAATAAATCCTAATTAGATTGAAATTAGAATTTTAATTGAGTCTATATAAGAAAACCTATCATATTTATTGATAAGTAACCAATTAGATTTCTACTTAGAAACAAATTAGGATTTGAAATAAATCCTAATTAGATTGGGATTAGAATTTTAATTGAGTCTATATAAGAAAACCAATCGAGAATTTGAAAACATGGAATGAAACTGCTTCATGAATCATACTTAGAGTTTGGAGTGTATTTTGTGTCATTTTTTTTTAAATATAATAAAAAAAAAGTGGTGATGTCAATTGTTGAGATGAATGGAAGTGATACAGATCCTAGAATTGGTGACAACCGTAAGTCCTTTTTTCAATTTTATCTTCATTTATTATTATTTAACCTTCTTTATTTTGTTGTATTTTTATTTTATATTTAATTCTTTTTGAATGATTGTATGTTGAACAGCTGACGCCAAATATAGATGGCGCCAAAGGAAACTTGCTGGACAAAAGAGAAGATATGCAAATCTTAATGATGCTAAATAAAAATTATGTAGAACATGTTTTACAGAATCGTAAAAAGAGACAAGCAACGTATAATTTACAAATTCAAGAAAATCTAAGTAACTCTAAAGGTATGTTTTTATACTATTCTTTAAATTTTGTCAATTCGAGGTAAATTTAAAAGACCAAAAAAATTTATTTTCCTTTAAATATATTTATCTAATTATGAATTTTAATGTCAAAACAACATAAATTAAAAAAAAATGCCAAGTTGCATTCACTGTGGAGCAGTAAGATTTGAGTATAAGTCTCCCACCTTTTCTTGTGATAATGAAAAAGTTAAACTTACTCCTTCAGAAATTCCAGAGAAATTGTACGATTATACACTTCTCAATCAGAAGAGTCTGTTGATTTTCGAAAAAATATACGTTCATACAATTTCATATTCTCATTCACTTCATTGGGAGTGAAATTGGATAAAGAACTTGTTTCGACATGACGAGGAGTTTTCACTTTTCGTGTACAAGGAATGATTTATAATCATTCCAATAATTGTTTCTCATTATCAGTTGTCTTGAAAAGCAATGCAAAACGAGTCTCTTGCAGAGAATATAGTTGTTATAAGTTACAAATTAGAAATCCAAGACACTCTACTCTATTATTTGCTGGAAGATTGTTGCAACAATATGCAGTTGATAATTATATAAAATTGGAGACAACAAGATTACAATTTTTCCATTTGAACCAAGCAAATTTGAGAACTGAATTCTACCAAGGGATCATGGATAGTGTTTTTAGAGGTGAATTTCGTGGTAGTGAAGTTGGGTTGAGAATTTTTCTTCCTGCATCATTTATTGGTGGCCCAAGGGATATGCGATGAAGATACCTTGATGCATTGGCGTTAGTCCAAAGATATGGAAAACCAGATCTATTTATCACCATGACTTGCAATTCTGACTGGATAGAAATACAAGAAAATCTATATGAAGGTCAAAAAGCTCAAGATTGTCCAGATTTAGCTGTGAGAGTTTTCCGAGCAAAATTGTATGATTTGAAGGACCAATTATTTAAGAAACAAATATTCGGAAAAATTGTTGCACATGTTCATGTGGTCGAATTTTAGAAAAGAGGACTACCACATGCCCATCTACTTATGATTCTAAATGGTGAAGATAAAATTCATACAGTTGACCAGTTTGATAAGTTTGTATGTGCTGAAATTCCCAATGAAGAAAAAAATCATCGGATGTATGAATTAGTGAAAAAACACATGTTACATGGACCATGTGGCGAAAAAAATCCAAAAAATTCATGTATGGTGAGAGGTAAGTACAAAATTCATGTATGATGCCCGTCTCTAATATTTCATTGTTAACTTATTAGTAATTAAATATGCTAATGATATAAATTGTTACGTCATTTTCTATCTTTATTTTATTTATACTTCACCACTTTTAGTGATGAAATATCTTTACAAGTATATTTACAAAGGTCATGATAGAGTGGCAGTTAATATAACCCAAAATGATGGTGATAATGTGATCGATGAAATCAAACAATTCCAAGATGCAAGATGGGTGTCCTCTCATGAGGCATTATGGAGAATTTTTGAATTCAATTTAAACGAGATATACCCTGCAGTTTTCAATTTACAACTTCATTTGCCAAACAAACATTTCGTCACCTATTGGAATAATCAGAATTTGGAAAAATTACTTGATAATGATTATACTTCCAAGACGATGCTCACAGAATATTTTTCTATGTATAAAATATTAGCTTTTAAGATTTTGTTATTTGTATGCATATTTATGTTATATGATTCTTTTTATAAAAGTTATACTACAGGATAAAATATGACAAACATGTCGGTAGAAACAAATCTACCCATAAGACTTTTGCAAATTGGACAAAAAGCAAATTCAATACTATTGAAGGTGTTACGAGTTGGCCACCAAGTATGTTGCGGGAGAAATAATTCAGTGAAAATTCAAAAAATGATAATGATGGATGAAGAGGTAAGCGAATTCTAATTAAAAAATCTGCACTAACCAATTTTAAAGAAAAAGAAATCAAAAGTAAAGTTAGGTCGTTAAGTTGATATGTTGGTAATTCTGGTCAACTTTATTTTAGTTTTTATTGTTTCTTTACTTCAATTGTATTTAATTTGATTATTTTCATTTATTTATTAACTAATGTCTATTCTTGCAGGCCGTCCAAATTGGAATGATCATGTTTAATGATGACATCAAAAAATTTGAAAATGAATTCAAAAGAAACAAAACATATTTGATTGAAAATGTGATGGTCAAAGATGTTAACACAAACTTCGCATCGGTACATCCTGAGAAAGAATTAATTTTAAAATATTTCAGCAGTGTGAAGGAAATTGTGAATAATATTGACGAAAATAACAAGAAGAATGTCTACGTGAAGTACGACAACTTACGTAGCAAACATGAGGAACGCAGCAGATTTGGTACATATATTTCTTCTTTCCATTTCTTTTCAATAATGTTTAAAAATAATTATTAAATAAAGCATTTTCTTTATGTAGATATATTTAGAGTTCTTACAAGGGTGAAGGAAAGCATAATCGTTAACACTCCAAAAAAATGGCCGTAAGAGAAATCACTTTGATAAATGAAGAGTAAGTATAATCTATCTTTTATAAGAAAGTATAGGGAAAGTATACAAATTTAAATTCCAAGCAAAACAAAATAATTGAATAAAAATTCCAATTACGTTATTATTTTTTGTTATGCAGACACCATTCTATTAACGTTTCTCTTTGGGAAGACATGGCACTAAATGAGGGAAAAGAATTATAGCAAATTGTTGGTCAAAACCCAATGGTTGCAATCACAAAGGTCACAATGAAGGAATTTCAAGATAAAACAAAAATCAAACTATTTTTTTAAAGGAAAATAAGGACTAAATATATGCAAATATCTTGAAAATGAAATATAATTTTATAATTGCAAACTTTAATTAGGTGATATCCAGTTGCAAACCACTTCAATTTCAACTATACAAATAGGTCTGATATCTAAAGAATTTACAAAAATGCCGCACATCATTCATGATCCACTGGAAATATGCAAATTGAGAATGACACAAAGAATAAGAAGAGGAATAGAGGTTACTCTTGAAGATCTTATCATGAGAAAAGATTCTCTATCAAAGGTATGTAGATGTAACAACCCAAAATAAAATTCAACTACATAATATATAACGAGAATTTTCTATAGTTGAAATAAGACTTAAATAATAATTATTATTATTGTTATATAAAAAAAATGAAAGAAAAATGAAATTAGATATATATTGTGAAAATATATATACACACGCCCACAGCATATATAAATATGATATATATACCTTATTATATCTATACATACATATATGCACATGTATAGTTGAGAAGATATTTTCTCTCTCTTTTATCTCTCTCTCTCTTCCTTTGACTTTTACTCTCATCATCAACCTCTCATGCTTCTTCACGTCAAGCACACCCCTGTTTTCCCAATTCCATACTATTCCTCTTCCATTTAGATATTCCTACTCCCCTCACTCCCCATCACCGTGTTTCCCCATCAAGTATCTTAATCATTCTTGAAATCTCAATCCAGAAACCTTAGAAAGCTTTCTCCCTATTTTTTCTCCTTGCTGCAAATGGTTTGCTGCCTTGGTGGGTGTGTGGTTTTGGCGGTGTTTCAGTGTGTGGACGGCGCGGGAGGTGCCGGCGGTTGGGCTGGGTCGCGCCGCCGCGAGAAGCAGCGGAGCTGCTGCAAATATGGCTGCGTGTGTGCTGAAATTCTGCACAGGTATACATTTGTATGTATATAGGTGTGTGCATGAGTTGGTATAGACTGTTTAGGGTGAGGTTGGCCGGAGCAGGGGTGCGCTCCGTTCAGGCTACTGCTGTGAACTGCGACGGCGGCAGAGGAGTAGCAGGGGTGGCTGGGGCCGGCGACGGGAGCAAGGGGGCTGGGAAAAGGGGGGAAAAGTTTTGGAAGGGCATGCTTGGTAAATTTGATGAATTCTAGGGGCAATCAACAGGAGTTTACGCCCTAGATATCTTTGAAACCTACAAGCTTTTGATCAGCTGCTTTACAGGTGGGGAAAAGTGCTAAGTCGGTATTTATATTACTTTCAAAATATTTAAATTACGAATTTTATTATGCTATATGAAATGTGTTGGGTTTATGTGCTGAATGTATTAAATGTTATTATATGATGAAGGTGAATCTTATTCTATGTGAAATGTGACATATTGAAGTGCCTATGAATAAACGTGTTATGACGTATGATGATTGGAAAGTTGGTGTTTTGTTCAGTACATGTGCTTCTATGTGTATGTTTGATATGTGAAAATGTGATGAAACTATGTGCGCATGTGCATGCGTATGCAAGGCGGCTAGGGCTCGCATATGACGGCTGATCACCGTATTATGACGGTTAATAACCGTAAAAAAATGTTTTCACGGCGGCTAAGAACCGCAAAATGCTTTCATGGCGGCTAAGCACCGTAACTATGTGAAAAGTGATGATTGAATGTGAATGATGGATTATATGTTTTCATAGCGGCTAAAAACCGCATATGTTGCAAGACGGTTAAAGACCGTAAATGTGGGAATGAAAGTGACATGGTTGAAGATGAATAATGTTGATTGTGAAGAATGCGTATATTCGAATTAATTATAAGTCATGTGATGGATGCTTAAATTTTGTTAAAATGATTTAAGTCAAGTGATTGAAGTGATCTATTTTCTACGATTTTTAGTAAAAGATAAACATTTTACGAAAATCTGTTTTATGTGATAAAATCGTGTTTTGGTATATGCGTGTAAAATCTTCCAAAATTATTTCATGTCATCCCGAGTTTCCCCACCCCACTGAGTGTATTTCAAACACTCACCCCTCTTTTTAAAATATTTTCAGTTTAAGGAGTTGAAGGCGTAGAGTGCGAGCGGTGGATGCTGGTAGCAAATAGAAAAAGGTTGTATTTGATTTTATTTTTTTAAAGTATAATATTTTATGAACTTTTGGGAACGAATATTTTTACATAAACCTTGAATTTTTAATTATCTTTATTTATTCTTAAAAATGGTAATGTTTTTATAAATAAGTAGCGTCTCGGTTAAGGTTTATGTACAAAAGAATCGGGACGTTACAAACTATGATTTCAAATATCTATTACATTTAATTGCAGAATTTTAATTAATATGTAATTAATATGGTTTCTTGAATTAGGGAGAAATTGATAGTTTTTATGTTTGACTTTGTATCATTTTTCATTTTCAATTCAAAATGCATGTTATTATTTCACTGGAGTTGTGGATAAGGTAGAGAATGAAACAAAAATATGGTACGATGCATGCGAAAAATGCGCAGCATCGGCGCGATGCACCTAAAGATGACAGAAATACGATATGTAGAAAATGCAAAGATGACCCGATACAAAAAATACCGAGGTAAAAAATTAAAATAATAAATAAAAAAAATAAAACGAGTAATGACATGCAACTATACTTATATAAATTCATTGATTGCAGATACGTAGTTAAACTAAGTGTGATATAAGGTCATCTTGAAGCAACAATGACGATATTTGGTGATACGGCATCAGTTTATGTTAGATGTTCAATACAAGACTATTTGATGTCCATTGAGAAGGTAACAAAAATTCTTTAGTTATATGAATTGCAAAATTCTATCTTTTTTATTTTTTAAAAGAGAAAACCATATATAAGGCCAAAGCACATCTGAATACTACAGACAGATGATTTTACAAGGAGCAAATGAATTTTATTTTCTAATTGCCCTAACCTACAATACGAAAGTTAAAGGAGGAAGATTGAGCGCAATAGCAGAAGTCATAGAAAAGCTGGAACCTATAGAGATAAGAGATGAAAAATTAAACAACACACCCACGACTACAAAAAAAATGATTTTTAGTGGCGTTTTGTTTTGTCACTATAAGTACAAATGTCATCACTGTATAACTCTAGTGGCAATAATTAATGTCATCACTATGTCGTGACTATTATAACTGTCACTAAATATTTTAGCCACGACTCATCATAGTCGTAGCTAATTAATCTTATATTTAATCACATATAATTGTCATCACTAATAGCTCATCCATTAGTCACAAACAATGGTTATCACTAAATCTTGAAAATTTTAGTGATAGTAAATTGTTGTCACTACAACCATCACTTTTAGTCACATAAGATAGTCATCGCTAAACTTAAAGAATTTAGTCACATGCAATTGTTATCACAAAATCCATAAACTTTAAACACAAGCAAAATTCATCACTAAAATCCAATGTTTTAGTCACGAACAACTCTTGTCACAAAAATACAATATTTTTGTTATTATAAATAACTCTTTAGCCACAATAATTTATTATCATTAAAACTACTTATAACTAAAACTTTTAAGTTGTCACAATTTTATTTTTAAACAAAGATTTAGTTATAGTATATAACTTACAACTTGTCGGTATTTTGTTATTACAATAAAAATTGTAATTTGTCATATTAAAATCAATAATTGTCGCAATTTTTATTCGATTATTTTAAATTATTTTTAATTAATCTAATAGTGCTATGAAATATTGTGGTCGTAATTATAATTGCTATTGCCTAATTTTGATGTATATTCTTTTTTCATTTTAATAAAAAATTAAAAATTAATATCTATATCATATCATCCAACAAAAAATATGTCAAAATGAATGAAATTTTATTAAAATAATAATAACAATTTATCTAAACTAAAATTTAATTACTCAAAAAAACTAACAACCTTAATAATTATGTCTCCTATCAAACTAAATTCAAATGACTTAATAAACTAAAATATGTGATCATAAACTTTTAACCATGAAGTTGACTTGCTTGGGTTAAACTTTGAAGCATAGCAGGAAGTTGAACTTTCAAAAGAGCTTCCACTTGAGATTGTACTTGATTTTCTTGTTTGCTAACTTGGCTTCCAAGGACTCCAACCGTGAGGCCATCTCTTCATTTTGCTTCTTTAGATCTTCATTCTCCTTTTGAAGTTCAAAATTAACTCTTTCTCTTTTAGTGGGTGGCTTTAACCCATCTCCACAACCGCGTAATCGATTAGGTTTCTCTTGCCCAAGTACCTCAATAAAAGTTTCATCTTCATTCATAACGTCATCTTGTCCATCTTCAGTTGTTTCAGTTTGTAATTGAATATATAACGTCTCAATTCTTTTGTAAATAAACTTTAACCGAGAAGTTACTCACTTATAAAATTCACACTTTCAATAAAAATAAAATAAATAAAAATCAAGAATAATTCTGAAATATACAATTCTTAAATTTATGAAATTAAGTATTTTAAACCAAAAAGTTCTGTAACATTTGATCCTCGGCTACCAGCATCCACCGCTCGCACTCCACACCATAAAAATCCTTAAATGCTTATTGCATCACATAAACATTTATTTTGCCATTCATCATCTTTCCGAACGCATTCATCATATATATTAAAACATGTCACATTTCACATAGTATAAGATTCACCTTCCTCATATCATAACATTTCATAAGTTCAGCATATAAACCCAACTCATTTCATATAGTATAATAATTGGTAATTTAAATAATTTGAAAGAAGTATAAATACCGACTTAGCAATTTTTCCCCACCTTAGAAAACTGAAGCTTCTATTCATAAGTTGTCGAGCATATTCATCTTTCCTCGTCTCCTACATCGAGCATTAAAAATATCTTAGTACTTTGTCTAGTGGTAAATTCGTAAGTTAAGGTCACTAATAATTAAATGTTTTCTTTAATCAGTTGTAACAGGTTTCTGATGATATTGTGGTTTAAAGAATAAAATAAATGATTTTAAAGTAAATATAGGATTTAAATGGAATTATAATGAAAATGTATTTATTAAAATATTAGAAAACTTAATTAGACTTTATTTACATTTTGAAAGATTTAGCTTAGTTCCAGGAGAATTAAATTATAAGATTATGATTTGGTTTAAATATTGAAGACTTGAAAATAATTCTAAAATAAGTAAATTATAAAGCTTTTAGCTTAAAATAATTCTTATGGACCTTTAAAATAATCTTAGAAAATCTAATTATATAATTTACGTTTTAACTTAAATATTAGGAAATTTGAATATATTTATGATTATGGCGTAATTAGATTAACTATAAAGTTTGATTTATAAAATGAGTTCAATTAACTGAAATTATAAGTTAATTTAGGAAATATATTGCATAACATGTTTAGTTAATTATTATTTAAGAGGATTAAAATTGATATTTATGTTGGCACTTGACTTTGGGGAAATTAACTTTTAAAGTTCACAATTACATTAAGATCATTAGATCATTTTTAACAATATAGGGAATTTATTTGAATGTTTAATATTTATAATTAGGTCCTTGGTTCATTTATTAAATTATGAAGATCAAATTATAATATTCATAATTATATTTAGTTCTATATGTTATTGGAATTAAGAGATATTGTAATTAATATTTTTAGATGTTAATTAATTACCTGAAGGTTCTTAAATTAAATCTAATTTATAGAATTAGAACCTAATTTGGAAACTTCCTGTCGCCAATTTATCTCGATTCCACTCTAGGTACCTTACAAATCATAAGAGCTCGTCTTAGAATTTAATCTAGCTATCTATAAATTTAAGTAAATTTTAGGATATGTTGCGTAATTTTAGCAAGTTCTAGGGTTAATTTATAACCTAATCCACTTGATTGGGTATACCTTATTATTTCATCTATGTTTGAGTCTTAAAAAATAATACCATTGTAATCTAGGATCTGTTTCATAAATCTAATTAATTATTAGATAAATCTGTAATTTTAGCAATTTCAGGGTCCGATATCATTATTTATAAATTATGAATCTTATAACATATTTCACAAATTTATTAGGGTTAATATGCAATATACATAATTGTTATGGGTGAAAACATTAATTTTCAATAATTACTTGATTTGCAATTTAGTGCCTAATCTTTATCAAATTTCCAAAATCAAACCCTTACCCCAAATCACACCTTTCCCAGCCCTACTGCTCCTTCACCTGCCTGCCCTGTGCTGCCGCCGCCGGCAACCATTCGCCGCTGCCGGCGACTCCCCATCGCCGACACACGCCTGCGCCGGTCACCACCAGTTCCTGATCCGGCATCGCTACTAACGGCGATGCCTCCCCACGCACACACAGCCACAGCCATGCTGCTGTCCAACCGCCGCCCATCACCGTTGCTGCCCAGCCCTTCTCCTCTGCTCAGCCGCCCCCTCTCCCATCGCCCCTTGCTGCCAGCGCAGCCCCGGCTCCGATCCCATCCCCAACAACCACAACAGATACATACTTACATACATATATATATACATACTCACACCTATATATATATATATATATATATATATATATATATATATACCCATGCCTATAGATACATATGCAAGCCCACATCAAAGGAACCTTGCTGCAGAGAGGGAGAAGCATAACATCAATAGCTACCTTGCAATAGAGATGGAGAAACATGGAGAGAGAGAGGGACGGTCTTGAGATGGAGAGAAGAGGGAGAAATAGGGGAGAAGAGAGAGAGATGGGGAGAAGATATTTTCCCCCAATTCTTATCCCCAATATTTCCTACTTTAATTTATTTATTTATTTATGCATATGTGTATATATATATACATATACTAAGGTAAGGGTAATTATATGTCATGCTTATATATATGCTATTCACGTGTGTGCATATACTTACAATATATATATGTTTTTTTTTTCATTTCTTATTAATATAACAATAATAATAATAATTATTATTTAAGTCTCGTTTCAACGGTAGAAAATTTTCGTTGTATTTTATGTAGTTGAATTTTATTATTTTGGGGTGTTACACTTATAAATACATATTTTCTTTAATTTTAGATCACTCTAATCTCAAATTCATATATATATATATATATATATATATATAAAAGTTATGATTATTATGTACTACCTCCGTCCCACCTTATTTTGCCTACTTTCCATTTTTGTTTGTCCCAACTTATTTTGCCAACCCAAAAATGGCAAAAAAAAAGCACTAAAAAAGCATAAACTTAAACATTCAATCAACAGTCAACTGTATTTTCTTAGCATCCGTGCCGGTCAAAGTAGGCAAAATAGCTCGGGACGGAGGGAGTAATTCATAAAATAATATGATTTTTAAAAGATTTTTTTTACAAATCATATTATTTTACACTTCACTAATACATTCTGCATTTTTTTTCTTTTCTTTTTTTAATTCTTCATTATCTTTATTTTTATTCTTTTTGAGCCAACAAGTATTTTCTCATTTCTCTTTTAATAATTATTAGGTAAAAAAATGAGTTAATATAGTTGAAATGAAAAGTTTATTATAAGGTAAAAAAATCAAATTGAATAGAAATATTAAACATAAATATAAGAATAATTTTTAAAAAGGAAATATATGGTGAAATGAAAATATCGACAAGCTCTAAAAAAAGTTAAATATCAATATATAGATTGATTTCGTTAATATCGACAAGTTCTAAGAAAGTTAAATATTAATATGATTTATATCGTTAATATATTCTAAAAAATTTAAATATTGATATGATAAATGCCGTTAATATCGACAAGTTCTAAAAAAGTTAAATATTAATATATAAATATTTCAATAATATATATGATTTATGATGTTAATATCGACAAGTTATAAAAAAGTTAAATATTGAGTCTTTAATATCGACAAGTTCTAAAAAAAAGTTAAATATTGATATGATTGATGTCGTTAATACTAACAAGTTCTAAAAAACTTAGAATAATCTAAAATCATATTTTACTATAACATATCAATAATACAAATATCGAAAATTAGAATATATCAAAATTGCAATAAGATCTCCATCGAATTACATTTAGAGAAAAAAAAAATCCCATTAGACAACTAATCAATTCATTGTATTTGATGTCTATTGAAACCCATGACTTCAAGAGAACTTCTTTAATCTATCTGATTTTATCATCTCAACTTATAACGTCCAGAACAAAAACGAAGCATAATTGATTAATAAAAGAAGTAAACCCTTAATTAAAATATCTTATGTGTATTAATTTTTAATTGTTTAATTTAATTACGTGCGTTTCAAATACGTGTTTAACGTCCAGTTTTAAATGGATAAAATTTATAAACATGGAAAATAGAATATTTTTATACCATTAGATGCATAACGGAAAAACGAGAAGATAGAAACGAACTAGAGGTCAATCGAACACCTGTAACTCAAACGGCGAAGAAAAGGGCAAAATATAGAGTTTCGAAAAAACGAGGAACGGAATCGTGATAAATATAACCGAAATCTTATCGTGAATAGTAATCGAAGCTTATCATGAACAGTAATCTAGTGAACAGTAACCTCATGAATAGTAACTTTTCCAAGTTCTATAAATAGGCCCTCATTCGATTTCATTTTCACCGTTTTTTCGAACGAGCCGAAAAGCGCCGAACACACGTAAGTCTCTCTCTCCTATCTCTTTTTCTTTCCCGTCTTTATTCTGTCTCCGACGTGCCGCCGTGCAGCCGCCGGAGTTCGCCGAAAAAAGTTAAACTCGTCCGTTTTTCTAATTTTTATACATAACGTAGCCCTCGATGATACAAATCTAGAACAACTTTCGGAATTCAATTCCGATTCTCTGTTCGTCGGAAAATGGCGAAAAACCGCCGCTGCCGTCGTCGGAAAATGTCAAATCCGTCCGTTTCGGCTGATTTTCGTATAAAACATAGCTCTTGATGATACGAGTCTAGGGCAACTTCCGGAATTCAATTTTGATTCTCCGTTCGCCGGAAAATGGCGAAAAACCATCTCCAAAACCCTAAACCCTTACTTCTTGCCACCTTTTCTCTCTCCTGTTTTTCTCTCTCTCGCTCTTCTTATCGCCGTTGCAGGCACCGGAGGGGCTGCCGAGGTTGTGGGATAGCCACTGGAGGGGTGGTGCCGTCATGGATGGCGGCGTCGGTGCCGGAAAATTGGCTAGAAAGAGGGCTGTTGCACAAGGAGTTTGGGAAATGTGTATGACCAAGGGGTTTTGAGGCTGTTTTTCTGACAATATTCATGACGGAATCCGGTGAAGGATGGCCGGATCTGGTAGCCAGCGGTACGAGCTAGCCGTAGAACTAAGGGTCGATGGCATAAGACGGCACCGTCACAGCCGGTGGTTACGGGAAGTAGGCTAGTCGAGCAGGGGACGACGGGAGGTCTGGGCACCAACCTGCCCCGCTGCCTAGAAAACTAGGCAGCCAACGGGAGACGCCGTCGGGAAATTTTCCCGTCGCCGGGAATGTATGCGATGCCGTATTTTCGATTCGTTTTCGATCCGAATCTCATTTTCTTTTCATCGTACTTTATCATCGAGACATTGCCAACAAAATATCGTTGACCGGGGGTCATGGGTCCCGATCAAAGTCAACTCTTTGATCAAATTACCAAAATACCCTGAAATCTTAAAACGCTCCGTTCGAGCTCGTTTCAACTCCGATCGAGCTCATTCTTATTTTGTTGTGATCCAAAATTCATTCTCCTTCATCTCAGCCTTATAAACTGATATTTTCCTTTTGTTTCTTCAATCTCAATCGTTAGGCTTACCGTTCCGATTCGTCTCATCTCGATAGATATTATCCGATCTAATGTTGGTTTAATCTTTAATTATAGATTATAATGATCTAAGAAAAATATCATAATTTGTGTAGGCTACCTGTTGGAGTGAAGCCTTGGGATACGTGATCTTTAAGAGGTGCTGCTCACGTGGTAACCACAGAATAAGGTGGGGGTAATTTCTTAAAATTAAGATATTATAAAGTTTATGCATTTTTTTAAGATTATTATTAAATGAGTTGGGTATACGTGCTGAATGCATGAGATGTTATGTGTGATAATGTTATGATACGATGAATGTGAATAATATACTTGAATGACGTTGGGTCGATATACATGCTATGCGAATAAAGTGCTTTGAGCTAAGATTATTATTAAATGAGAATGTGATTGATTAATGATTTAAAGCAACTGATGGATTATGAATATTTTATTATGAATGCAAATGTGAAGAATGATGTGAAGTTAATATTTGCATATGTGCAAATAAGATGTGCTTTCATGGCAGTTGAGAACTGCAACTAAGTGTTGTGTTAAATTAATGTGTTTTCATGTGTATGTTTCATATGTGTATGTGTGATGTAAATATGTGTGCATGTGCATGCGTATGCAAGGCGGCTAGGGCTCGCATAAAGACGGCTGATCACCGTATTACAACGGCTAACGACCGTAAAAAGGCGGTTAAGAACCGCAAATGTTTTCATGGCGGCTAAGAACCGTAAAATGCTTTCATGGCGGCTAAGCACCGTAAATTATGTGAAAAGTGATGTTTGAATGTGAATGATGGATTATATGTTTTCAGAGCGGCTAAGACCCGCATATGTATTGCAAGACGGTTAAAAACCGTAGATGTGATAATAAAAGTGATATGTTTGAATGTGAAGGATGATTGATTTGAGATGGATGCTTATATTTTTTTTAAATGATTTAAGCCAAGTGATTGAAGTGATCTATTTTCTACGGTTTTTAGTAAAAGATAAACATTTCACGAAAATCTGTTTTTATCTGATAAAATGGTATTTTGGCATGTGTGTAAAATCTTCCAAAATTATTTTATGTCATCACGAGTTCCCCACCCCACTAAGTGTACTTTTGTCACTCACCCCTCTTTTAAAATGTTTTCAGTTTAAGGAGTTTAGGGCGTGACGCGCGAGCGGTGGATGCTGGTAGCCGATGATCAAAGGTTACAGAAGCTTTTTATTTGTAAATGTGATATTTTATGAATTATGGAAATGTATATTTTATAATAAATCTTAAATTTTAAATTTTGTTTATTTTTATTTTTATTAAAAGTCTTAAAGAGTAATGTTTTTATAAGTGAGTAACATCTCGATTATGATTTATTTACCATAAAGAATTGGGACGTTACAGGTGGTATCAGAGCGGATCTATGATGAACATAACCGAAATCGTGATGAACATAACCGAAATCTTATCGTGAATAGTAACCGAAGCTTATCATGAACAGTAACCTAGTGAACAGTAACCTTATGAATAGTAACTTTTCCAAGTTCTATAAATAGGCCCTCATTCGATTTCATTTTCACCGTTTTTTCAAACGAGCCGAAAAGTGCCGAACACACGTAAGTCTCTCTCTCCTCTCTCTTTTTCTTTCCCGTCTTTATTCTGTCTCCGGCATGCCGTCGCGCTGCCTCCACCGCCGGAGTTTGCCGTAAAAAGTTAAACTCATTCGTTTTGGCTAATTTTTATACATAATGTAGCCCTCGATGATATAGATCTAGAACAACTTCCGGAATTCAATTCCGATTCTCCGTTCGCCGGAAAATGGCGAAAAACCACCGCTGCCGTCGCCGGAAAATGTCAAACCCGTTCATTTTGGCTGATTTTCTTATACAACGTAGCCCTCGATGATACGAGTCTAGGGCAACTTCCGAAATTCAATTCTGATTCTCCGTTCGCCGGAAAACGGTGAAAAACCATCTCCAAAACCCTAAACCCTTACTTCTTGCCACCTTTTCTCTCTCCCGTTTTTCTCTCTCTCGCTCTTCTTATCACCATTGCAGGCACCGGAGGGGCTGCCGAGGTTGTGAGCTAGCCACTGGAGGGGTGGTGCCGCCATGGATGGTGGCGGCGGTGCCGGAAAATTGGCTAGAAAGAGGGCTGTTGCACAAGGAGTTTGTGAAATGTGTATAACGAAGGGGTTTTGAGGCTGTTTTTCTGATACTATTCATGATGGAATCCGGTGAAGGATGGCTGGATCTGGTAGCCGGCGGTATGAGCTAGCCGAAGGACTAAGGGTCGACTGCATAGGGCGGCTCCGCCGCAGCCGATGGTTGCGGGAAGTAGGCTAGTCGAGCAGGGGACGACGGGAGGTTTGGGCACCAACCTGCCCCACTGCCTAGAAAACTAGGCAGCCGACGGGAGACGCCGTCGGGAAATTTTCCCGTCGCCGGAAATGTATGCGATGCCGTATTTTCGATTCGTTTTCGATCCGAATCTCATTTTCTTTTCATCGTACTTTATTATCGAGACATTGCCAACAAAATATCGTTAACCGGGGGTCGTGGGTCCGGGTCAAAGTCAACCCTTTGACCAAATTACCAAAATACCCATAAATCTTAAAACGCTCCGTTCGAGCTCGTTTCAACTCCGATCGAGCTCATTCTTGTTTTGTTGTGATCCAAAATTCATTCTCCTTCATCTCAGCCTTATAAACTGATATTTTCCTTTTGTTTCTTCAATCTCAATCGTTAGGCTTACCATTCCGATTCATCTCATCTCGATCGATAGTATCCGATCCAATGTTGGCTTACTCTTTAATTATAGATTATAATGATCTAAGAAAATATCGTAATTTGTGTAGGCTACCTGTTGGAGTGAAGCCTTAGGATACGTGATCTTTAAGAGGTGCTGCTCACGTGGTAACCACCGAACAAGGTGGGGGTAATTTCTTAAAATTAAGATATTATGAAGTTTATGCACTCTTTTAAGATTATTATTAAATGAGTTGGGTATACGTGCTGAATGCATGAGATGTTATGTGTGATAATGTTATGATACGATGAATGTGTTATACTTGAATGACGTTGGGTCGATATACATGCTATGCGAATAAAGTGCTCTGAGCTAAGATTTTATTAAATGAGAATGTGATTTATTAATGATTTAAAGCAAGTGATGGATTATGAATATTTTACTATGAATGCAAAGGTGAAGAATGATGTGAAGTTAATATTTGCATATGTGCAAATAAGATGTGTTTTCATGGCAGTTGAGAACTGCAACTAAGTGTTGTGTTAAATTAATGTGTTTTCATGTGTATGTTTGATATGTGTATGTGTGATGTAAATATGTGTGCATGTGCATGCGTATGCAAGGCGGCTAGGACTCGCATAAAGATGGCTAATAACCATATTACGACGGCTAACGACCGTAAAAAGGCGGTTAAGACCCGCAAATGTTTTCATGGCGGCTAAGAACCTTAAAATGCTTTCATGGCGGCTAAGCACCGTAAATTATGTGAAAAGTGATGTTTGAATGTGAATGATGGATTACATGTTTTCAGGGCGGCTAAGACCCGCATATGTATTGCAAGACGGTTAAAAATCGTAGATGTGATAATGAAAGTGATATGTTTGAATGTGAAGGATGATTGATTTGAGATGGATGCTTACATTTTTTTTAAATGATTTAAGCCAAGTGATTGAAGTGATCTATTTTCTACGGTTTTTAGTAAAAGATAAACATTTTACGAAAATCTGTTTTTATCCGATAAATTGGTATTTTGGCATGTGTGTAAAATCTTCCAAAATTATTTTATGTCATCCCGAGTTCTCCACCCTACTGAGTGTACTTTTGTCACTCACCCCTCTTTTAAAATGTTTTCAGTTTAAGGAGTTTAGGGCGTGGCGCACGAGCGGTGGATGCTAGTAGCCGATGATCAAAGGTTACAGAAGCTTTTTATTTGTAAATGTGATATTTTGTGAATTATGGAAATGTATATTTTATAATAAATCTTGAATTTTAAATTTTATTTATTTTTATTTTTATTGAAAGTCTTAAAGAGTAATGTTTTTATAAGTGAGTAACATCTCGGTTAAAATTTATTTACCAAAAAGAATCGGGACGTTACACAACTCTATGATTTTGATCTTCTTTAATCTATCACTAATTCTGTGATTTTATCATCTCAACTCTATGATTTTGAAGGTGAAGATTTTCAAGAACTTTTTTCTCTCAAGCTCAAATCATCATTCTTTCTTAATTTTGATTTTTTTTTTCCAAAATGATTAATTGATATTTGCTTAAACTTTTTTTAATAAATCGTAAAAATATATAAAAGAAAAGAAAACGTTAGTACAGATCAAAAAGAGAAGAACCAAAATTCGAGCTTTTTAAAACTGATGCCCCTCTCCATTTTAATTTTTATACAGTTTGTTTTGTTTGTCTATTACATATAGAATATATTTATTGTTTTATAATATACACTCTTTTTTTTTAAGTTTTTTATAAGGTCGATATGAACCTAATTATAACTAAAAAGATCAGAGATTTGTTGTTTTTATGAACAAGTCTCTTGTAAATATCAGGAATATTTAATTGGTTTTATTTTTGGGTGAGTCTTTTTATCTTTATCTAGTATCATGAGGTTCAGTAAATAATTCCATACTTTAATTTAATTTTGAAAGTATTTCTCAGCTTATATTTAAATTTAAATTTAAATGATTCTCGGTTAATTCTCTTCAAACATTTAACTTCTCATCTAATTTTATTAGATATTTTCTTAAACTTGAGGCTCTACAATTTGATAGAAAAAAAGTATTGCAATATACGTAATGAGGAAGTAAATCTATTTAATAAATTAATTAAATTTATAATTTAATAATCCCTAACACTTAATTAACAAAAAATTAGTCATTACTTTATTTATTATTAATTAGTTCACATTGTATTAATTATCAATATATATAATGAAAATAAAATTATATTAAACATTTAGTGATTGAAAATAGTGATCTATGATAGAAATATATATCACAACTAATTACAATTACTACAGTTTTGTCCGTTTTGTGACATAAAACAGACATCACTACTGAACATTTTGAGTTATGATTCTATTGTCATCACTGATATGTTGTCACCAAAAAAAATTCTTTAATAGTGACAACATCTCAAGAATCACTAATAATAAAATTATTTGTCATAATTATTTATTGTCACAAAACATTTCTTCATATAATTAGACATAAATTTAAAATATTGTCACTAATTCAAAATAGTAATAGTGACAACTCTTATATCCTGCCAACAACGAAAGTCACAAAAAACTAAATTCTCTAATAGTGACAACATTTAAAAAATCACTAATAATATTTTTTTTTTTTGTGATAATTACTTATTGTTACAAAAAGTTCTTCATAAAATTAGCCACAAATTTTAAATATTGTCACAAATTCAAAATAGTAATAGTGACAACTCTTATTTCCCGCCAACAACAACAAAATGGAGGTAGAAATGTAGTGACGAGTCTTACTGACAAAAGAAAATTTTGTCACTAGTGTACAAGACTTCCACTTAATTGTGACAAGAAATAATTATATCACTATATATATAATATTAGTGATGAAATTTTTATTGTCACTAAAAAGGTTGTCACAAAAAATCATTATTTCTGTAGTGGCGACAGTAACAGTGGCCACTACAACAGATGATGAACATAAGAAAAAAAAGAAGAATTAAGAAGACAAAAAACAAGGAATGCTCCATGTATCCAGCGATGAAGAAGATAATACAATCAAAGATTTATTAGTCAAATCACGGAGAAAGAAGACTAAGATCAAATAAGAAAAGAATTAGTAATTGGTCAAATTACAATTATAATCTTAGGAATAGAGGAACTAAAATTTCTTTTATCCAATACAATTTCTTTTTTGTTTTTGGACGACTCTGAAAATAATATTTTCGGTATATTTGGATTTCAATAAAATTTATACTCATACTTAACTACACATAATTTCAATGATCTCATTATATTATTCTTAATAAATTGTTGTTATCATACATATAATATATTGAAAAAACATTAACTTATAATAATCAAATACTAAGTAATTTATATACACTTCAAAAAAATTATTGAAAAACAACAAGTGAAGAGATAAAATGTCACGAAATCAACAAAAAACAAATGTCTCAAAAGTTGGTCTCTCCACCTGTGTTGCACGTATTCTCAACTAGTATATATATAAAAATATAAAACTCTCTGTGAAGAGAAAATTAATAAAATGACCAACTCATGTCGACAAGTCAAGCAACTCTGGCAACATTAAATGATCAACTTGTTTCTTAGTCGTTGGATTGACTCCAAATATCAAGATACAACTTGAGAGTGGTCTTTTTCATGCTCTATGGGTCTACTCCAAACAACAAAACACACGCTAAAGATTGTCTTTGAAGTTAATATTCATGATTTTTTTTAAAATCATGGATGAATCTATAGAGTTGTATTAGTATTATTGAACGGTTTAAATATTCTAACTGATATGCATCTACAAACTTAAGAGAAACTGATATGTATCTACAAACTTTATTTTGTAAGCAGGTGCATCTCTCGACTCATGACATGTTTCACGTAGTCTTCTACCCAAATTGTACCTAAAAATAAAAGATAATCTTATTTTATTCAAACATTTTAATAAAAATAATTTTTGTAAAAGCTAAGTAGAAGATCTTTGCTATGAGAACATTTATTGTGGAGCACATGTAGTTAGCATCTGTTATCCATATTGATGTGATTGGAAATTTGTTGCGTAGACTTGGCTTTGATGTTGAAACTACTCACATTTAATTGCTTTCTTGGTGGATTTATATATCTATCTGCTGATTAAGCTCTGAATTTCTACACCAAAAAGACCACACAATTTGACCATTAACAATGAAACCACTTTATTGCATTTTCCTTCTTGTTTTAGGGATTTTATCAAGCAGCTATACAATTTCCTCAGCTAGAAAAGTTTTGAATGAAAGCACAGATGAAGAAGCACTTATTGCCTTCAAAACTTCAATCACTTCAGACCCTTATCAATTCTTCACCAATAACTGGTCAATTCATACACCCATTTGCAATTGGATTGGTGTCACTTGTGGCATCAAGCATAGAAGAGTCATAGCCCTCAACCTTTCTGGCTATGGCTTCCATGGAACTGTTGCTCCAAATCTTGGCAACTTAACATTCCTCACATCTTTAGACCTTAGCCACAACAATTTCACAGGTCTCGTACCCAATGAGCTCTCTAACTTACGTCGTCTGAAAGTGATAGATATGCAATTCAATAGCATCACTGGCCAAATCCCGTCATGGTTTGGAACATATTATTATTTACAATAGTTTGTAGTGAAAAGTTTGACTGGTCAATCTGAAGGATTTTGATGCTACGCAGCGGAATAAAAGAAAACGATTTTCTTAAGCATCAAAACAAAGAGGATCTCATGCACAATTAGAATAACGAATTTACCTCTTGATGCGTGTCCTTTGATGACGAAGATCTAGAATTACAAATGTAATTCCTCTACTCGAGACACACAAGCTCTTCCTAGACCTCCTCCAAAACGTTTGCTAGAACGCGAAGAAAACTTGCTTTCCTTTGAAGGGAACCACGTTTTCTTTTCTGTTGTGGGGAACGTGTTTTTCTTTTCTGTTGTGTATGGAGAATAATGTTTTTCAACTAATCAAATTAGGTTTAGGCTTATCTATTTATACTAAATAAAAAGCAAAAGCCCATAACCTATGCCTAATCATATTAGGCCCAACACATATCCTAATCATATTAGGCCCAACACATATCCTAATCATATTAGACCCACAACTTATATACAACGGGCTTATTGATCTAGTTCAAACTTAACGTGTGTAACCCTTGTAGGACCCAATTATTATTAATAGCAAGCCCAACAATTGGAATGCAGATCGTAGTTGGTTTCTAGCTAAACACTACGACCACCTAAAATAATTGAATTAATAATCTTCATTAATTTAAAGTCCTTAACTATTTATTATATTGACATCTTATTAAAGGACATCTCCTTCAATCTCCCACTTGTCCTTTACAAGTGTGCAATAATAAATTCCCTTGTCATTTTAATGTCTTAATCTGAACCTTATGTAAGATAGTTCGTCATTCTATCTTATTCAGACCTTTTCTTGAATTCCAAATTTAAACTGTCAAAACAAATGATTAACTCTTAATCCATTTGAGCATGGCCATGCATTTCAGTTTTCATTTTTCAAGAGGCCGAAGACAACATTCCTATTAAATAGGAAGACAATCTCATTCTTGTACACCCACACTTCTCCATACAATTCATGTCAATTCTGAATCTCGACTTTATAGCCTCCTTTTACGGCACGACGTTTGACGAACTCAAGAATATCCAATCCTTATATAAGAAATAAGTGGTATACTCATGGTTTAGGAACTTATATAATAGTTACTGAAATTC
Organism: Scutellaria barbata; assembly: GCA_028654395.1. Classification (NCBI taxonomy): domain Eukaryota; kingdom Viridiplantae; phylum Streptophyta; class Magnoliopsida; order Lamiales; family Lamiaceae; genus Scutellaria; species Scutellaria barbata. The sequence goes on along the minus strand of CM053652.1, from coordinate 17,240,275 downwards.
TATGACGATTTACAAAATTTTATTCGGGTTAATCCAATATCTGTTCTCCAACAAATATCCATGTAATTGATTAGACATCAAATGTCTCTATAGCCCATGAAACTGCGCTATCAACCAACTTACAAACTAGTCTTTATGAATCATTATTGTCCAATTTAATGACTTAGACTAGGGACAATCATAAATATAACTTCAAGTTCGCATGATAGGGTTCCATTTATCAAATCACGTATTTGACAATCCTATTTGAAATTATAAATTATTTTGGACATATTAATTCAACAGAATAATGAATCAATATTGAAAATCTATTTCAAAACAAACTTATCATTTTTCTCAAGTCTATGAACAAGTTTCATAAAATTAGAAAATTACATGATTTAAAACAAATCTCTAGAATGCTTAATCCCTATGGCCCTAGTATGACCTTCATGCTTGGGTTGAGGTAGTGGCTTAGTCAATGGATCTGCAACATTGTCATCCGTATGAATTTTGCAAATTTTCACATCTTTTCTCTCAATGATATCTCGTATCACATGAAACTTCCTCATAATGTGTTTGGACTTTTGGTGTGATCTAGGTTCCTTAGCTTGGGCAATGGCTCCATTATTATCACAATAAAGATTTATGCCATTGTCTATGTTAGGAACCACACCAAGTTCGGTAATGAACTTTTTAATCCAAACTCCTTCCTTTGCTGCTTCTGAAGCTGCAAGGTATTCTGCTTCAGTTGTAGAATCTGCAACAGTGCTTTGCTTTGAACTTTTCCAGCTCACTGCTCCTCCATTAAGACAGAAGATGAAACCGGATTGGGACCGAAAATCATCTCTATCCGTTTGGAAGCTTGCATCAACATAACCTTCAACAACAAGTTCATTCTCACTTCCATACACTAAGAAACAATCCTTAGTTCTTCTCAAGTACTTGAGGATGTTCTTAGCCGCAATCCAGTGTGCTTCACCTGGATTCGATTGGAATCTGCTACACATGCTCAAAGCATATGAGATGTCTGGACGAGTACAAATCATGGCATACATGATAGATCCTATTGTCGAGGCATAAGGGATCTTACTCATGCGCTTTTGTTCATCAGGTTTTGAAGGACACTGATTCTTACTAAGCATTGTACCATGTGACATGGGTAAAAATCCTCTCTTAGAGTTTTTCATATTGAACCTTTCAAGAATTTTATCAATATAAGTTTCCTGACTTAGTCCAATCATCCTTCTAGATCTATCTCTATAGATCTTGATGCCCAAAATATACTCTGCATCTCCAAGATCCTTCATTGAAAAACATTTCCCTAGCCAAATCTTTACAGAGTTAAGCATCGGAATGTCATTTCCAATGAGCAGTATGTCATCTACATATAGGATCAAGAAGGCCACACTACTCCCACTTGTTTTCTTGTAAACACAGGACTCTTCTTCATTTCTGAGAAAACCAAACTCTTTGATTGCCTCATTAAAACGAAGATTCCAACTCCGAGATGCTTGCTTCAATCCATAAATGGATTTTTGAAGTTTACATACTTTCCCAGCATTTTTAGAATCTACAAAACCTTCCGGTTGTGTCATATACACAACCTCTTCCAAATTTCCATTAAGGAAGGCAGTTTTGACATCCATTTGCCAAATCTCATAATCATAATGAGCTGCAATTGCTAGGAGTATCCGAATGGATTTAAGCATAGCAACTGGTGAAAAGGTCTCATCATAGTCTATACCATGAATTTGTTTATATCCCTTAGCCACCAATCTAGCTTTGAAAACACTCACGTTTCCTTCCTTGTCTGTTTTCAACTTGAAAACCCATTTGCATCCTATGGGTGTTACCCCATCTGGCAAATCAACCAAGTTCCAAACTTGATTTTCAGACATGGACTCCATTTCAGATTTCATGGCTTCTAGCCATTTATCAGAGTCTGGACTCGTCATAGCTTCCTTGTAGCTGTTAGGTTCCTCATCTTCCAAAATTAAGACTTCGCGGTTTTCTGTCAAAAGAAAATCCACAAATCTCTTTGGTCTAGATCTAGGTCTATCAGTTCTACGAGGGGCTAGAGCAACAGGAGAAATATTCACAACAGGTTGTGAACTTTCTTGTGTATCTAATTCAAGTGGAACATCATTCAATATCTCTGTCGGGATTATGAGTTCATGTTCCTCTACCTCTGGCACATGGGGTGTCATATCTGACACGTCTAACATGTCATTAAACATAGAGGTCTCCACCTCTAATGGAGGTTGAATTTCATCTATTTGTTGCTCTTCACGAATTTCTTCGAGAAGTACATTACTCCCACTTGTCGTCTTTGAAATAAACTCTTTTTTCCAAGAAGACACCATCTCGAGCAACAAACACTTTGTTCTCAGTTTGGTTGTAGAAGTAATAGCCCCTTGTTTCTTTTGGATAACCCACAAAGAAACATTTGTCGGATTTGGGTGCAAGTTTATCAGAAAGTAAACGTTTTACATAAGCTTCACATCCCCAGACTTTTAGAAAAGACAACTTTGGAACTTTTCCACTCCATATCTCATATGGTGTCTTTTCTACAGCTTTTGACGGAGTTCTGTTTAGTGTAAAAGTAGCAGTTTCGAGAGCATATCCCCAAAAGGATAGTGGAAGATTAACATTACTCATCATAGATCGAACCATGTCTAACAATGTTCGATTTCTCCTTTCGGACACACCATTCCATTGGGGTGTTCCTGGTGGAGTTAATTGTGAAAGAATTCCACAATTTTTAAGATGATTATCAAATTCTTGACTCAAATATTCACCACCACGATCAGATCGTAATGTTTTAATTTTCTTGCCAAGCTGATTCTCTACTTCATTTTGAAATTGTTTGAACTTTTCAAACGATTCAGATTTGTGCCTCATCAAGTAAATATACCCATATCTACTTAAATCATCAGTAAATGTTATGAAGTAGCTAAAATTACCCCTGGCTTTTGAACTCATTGGTCCACATACATCAGTATGTATTAGTTCCAATAGTTCACTAGCTCTTTCTCCCTTTCCAGTAAAAGGTGATTTCGTCATTTTTCCTTTTAAACAAGATTCACATGTATCATATGATTCAAAATCAAATGATTGCAAAAGACCTTCTTTTTGCATCTTATGTATGCGTTTCAAGTTAATATGGCCTAAACGACAATGCCAAAGGTAAGTGGGATTTGAATCATTTGATTTATGCTTTTTAGTATTTATGTTATAGACATGGTTATCTAAATCAAATATATAGAGACCATTTATTAAGTTAGCACTGGCATAAAACAATTCATCCTTATAAATAGAGCAACATTTGTTCTTAATAATGAATGAAAACCCTTCAGTATCCAAAACGGAAGCTGAAATAATGTTTCTAGTAATAGAAGGAATGTAATAACAATTATTCAACTCTAAAACTAAACCAGAGGGTAGAGATAGACTATAAGATCCTACAGCTAAAGCAGCAACCTTTGCTCCATTTCCAACGCGTAGATCTATCTCTCCCTTTTTCAGTCTTCTAACTCTTTTTAGTCCCTGCATATTCGCAATAATATGAGAACTACATCCGGTATCAAATACCCAAGAAGAAGAGTCTGCTGAATTTGCTAAATTTATTTCAATAACAAATATACCTGAATTGGAAACTATATTTCCATTCTTCTTATCCTCCAAGTACTTCGGGCAATTTCTCTTCCAATGGCCCTTGCCATGGCAATGGAAACACTCTGTATCAGAAGAAGCACCTTTGGGTTTAGGTTCAACAACTTTCTTGTTTTCACCCTTTTTCCCTTGCTTATTCTTGCTAGCGCCCTTTTTCTTGAACCCTTTTCCCTTATTAACCATTAGAACATCCTTCTTTGGTGTTAGGGTCCCAATGTTCTGCTCAGCTGTTTTGAGCATTCCAAGAAGCTCTTCTAAGGTCTTATCAATACCATTCATATTGTAGTTTAACCTGAATTGGTTGTACTCATCATGAAGAGAGTGAAGAATGATATCCGTAGCCAACTCTTGACTATAAGGAAATCCAAGTCTTGCCATGTTTTCAAAAAGACCAATCATTTTGAAGACATGCAAACCAACCGGTTTACCTTTCTCAAGACGACTCTCGAGAATTGCCTTGGAGGTCTCATACCTCTCCATTCTTGATTGTAACTGGAACATGTTTCTCAGTTGTTGAATGATGGTATAGGCATCCATATCCACAAACCTCTTCTGGAGGCTTGTTTCCATGGTTGCCAACATAAGACATGTGACAGTCACAGACCTTTCACGAACAGATTTTTCCTTGAGTCTATCCCCAACTGTTGAGGTGTTATCAAGTTTTGGGATTGGGGTGTCAAGGACATCCTCTCTGTCTTCAGACCTGAGAACAATTCTCAAATTTCTCTCCCAATCGAGGAAGTTATTTCCGTTCAACTTGTCCTTCTCAAGGATTGAACGGAGATTGAAAACTGTGTTGTTGTTGTTAGTCATTTATCTACATATGAAAGAAAAATACATCATTCAATCATGTATAAAAGAAAATAGCTCAAAATTTAAACATATTTAAAACAGGCTATGCACACTATATTCATTTAAATACTCCCTAGTTGAATAAAGTGTCTCCAAGATCCTATTTCACAAAATTTTGAGCGGACTTGGGCCCTTTCCCAAAACTAAGTGATCAAGGTAAGTAAACTCTTTTACTAATTATAACATTTATAATTCTTGGTCGATATGTTAACATCTTATGTTAAATCATATCCTTTGCCTCGAAGTCCAAAACTTTGTCTTTTGATAACTTCGTTGAGTTTAACCAAATCATACATGTAAATCCCTTCAATGAATTTACCCGTATTATCCCAAGATAAAAATGACACTTTGCTTAGGCATAACCTATCATATATTATCAAGGGCTTCATAGGCGTATATTTGGAAAGGCATATTACTCAATATTTCTTTAGGGACTTATGATTTATTATGCAGGTTTATATAGCGAACTCATAACATAAACCATAAACATACATAAACATACAATGCATAATAAAATGCATAAAATAAATGTGATCTTAGTATGGCCCCTATATATATATACATACAAAAGATCAAATCTTCAGTTGCTCCGTCTTGAACCGTCATGGATCTCCATCCTTGATCATCCAATCAATGCTTACAAGATTTTTATTCTAATTACAATAACTAAAAAAAAAAAAAATTACAATGATCGATACGCAAAGCGTATTCAAAACTCTACAACTACATAAAAATATATGTGGGCCATACTTTGATCACAACATACATTCTAAACATCGCATATAAAGAATAATAAGCATACATTCATTCAAAACATCATATATTAAAAATTATAGGAATGCATACACAATATCAAATATTAAACATACATTCATTTACATTAAATCAATGACTAGAATCTATTAATCAAATTAATAGACAAAATAAACTTCATAATTCAATTTAATTCAATTAGATTTAATGTGGAAATTATTTATCGAGATTTGTAATTGAATCAAAATATTTATTATGGTCCAAAATTTATTCAAAATAAATTCAGGCCTAAAATTATGTAAACCCAATAGTTGCAGCCTAGCCAGACCCATAGAGCAGAAGCCCAAGGGTAGGCCCAGCATACCATGGCCCATCAGATGGGCCCAAAGGGCCAGTAGGCGAAGCCCATCAGCAAAATCCTCAGCCCAACATTTATTCAAAAATTAATGTGACATGTGAGATTCGAACACTGGACCACACTTGACAACAATCACCAATCTGGCTCCAGCTTGCTATACGAAATATAGGGTAACAGTTAACATTTAACTGACCCTCCCTTATTTTCGCAAAATTAAACAAATTTCCGGGAAACATGGGATTCGATCCCGGGTAGTCAGCACATATCACGGCACAGTACAACCAACCCGGCTACATGATCAGTGCTTGAAAATCCAACCAGAAAATTTATTTAAATCAGTTGAGCAATTCATGAAAATAAATAAAATTCGTTGGGACAGAGGGTCGAACCCACAACCTCCTCCATGAATTCGCTCACTCCAACCATTGGGACAGATGCAGAATTAAGATAATTATATATCAAATATATATAAACACAGATTCTAAGCTACATCATGTTCCCAAACAATTTTTAGGGTTTTGTTATGTCAAATACATTAAATTAAGATCCAACTAATCAGAATCAAATTCTAATTAAACAACTTTAATCCACATATCAATCTCATCTCTGAATTAAAATCATGAAGAACATGCATCAAATTGAAAATAATAAAATATTCATTATTAATTTGTGCAAGAGGCTCTGATACCACTGAAGGATTTTGATGCTACGCAGCGGAATAAAAGAACGATTTTCTTAAGCATCAAAACAAAGAGGATCTCATGCACAATTAGAATAACGAATTTACCTCTTGATGCGTGTCCTTTGATGACGAAGATCTAGAATTACAAATGTAATTCCTCTACTCGAGACACACAAGCTCTTCCTAGACCTCCTCCAAAACGTTTGCTAGAACGCGAAGAAAACTTGCTTTCCTTTGAAGGGAACCACGTTTTCTTTTCTGTTGTGGGGAACGTGTTTTTCTTTTCTGTTGTGTATGGAGAATAATGTTTTTCAACTAATCAAATTAGGTTTAGGCTTATCTATTTATACTAAATAAAAAGCAAAAGCCCATAACCTATGCCTAATCATATTAGGCCCAACACATATCCTAATCATATTAGGCCCAACACATATCCTAATCATATTAGACCCACAAACTTATATACAACGGGCTTATTGATCTAGTTCAAACTTAACGTGTGTAACCCTTGTAGGACCCAATTATTATTAATAGCAAGCCCAACAATTGGAATGCAGATCGTAGTTGGTTTCTAGCTAAACACTACGACCACCTAAAATAATTGAATTAATAATCTTCATTAATTTAAAGTCCTTAACTATTTATTATATTGACATCTTATTAAAGGACATCTCCTTCACAATCATCACTCTTTTGTCACTCTTCTAGAATGATAACAGTTTCTATATACAACGTAATTGTGAGGAATCAATTATGTTATATCATTTGAAAGTAAGTAAGGTGAACAACCAATAGGAGAGTGTAGATTATAGTGTACCAGTTGTCATGAAAGCATTTGGTAAATATCATTGTTAGATAACAAATTAACTTACAGGTGACATACCTGAGCATCTTGGAAATCTAACGGCATTGAGGTACCTGTCGCTACGTCAAAATCACTTTACAGGTATGTGAAACGACAAGAATAAGCATCTCCTTTGAAGCTTTGTAGTAATCTTGTTAGTATTAATTAATTCTGATTTTAACAAGAAAAAAATGCCAGGTCAACTACCAGCTGAGCTTGGTAATCTTATTAATCTTTTGGATTTGATTTTGGGTATGAATGAGCTATCTGGTGCTATCCCATTCTCCATTTTCAACATATCAACGATCCAGATTATGGTCCTTTCATTTAATCGATTCTCAGGCCAGATTCCTTCAACATTGGGGATTTCACTTCCCAATTTACAAAAGCTTTATTTGGCTGACAACAACATTGGGGAGTAATTCCAAATTCTATAGGCAATACTTCTAGTCATGCTCTCTTGAATATCGCCATGAACTTCTTTACTGGCACTGTGCCTGACTTGGGTGATTTAAGACTCTTGCAACACTTAGAAATTTGGGGGTATAATCTAAGTGGAGGATTGAGATTCATCTCATCTTTAACAAATTGCTTACTTCTATCAGAAATAGCCATATCGCGAAATCCACTTGGTGGTACACTCCCTGCTTCCATTGGAAATTTCTCTTCTGCTCTTCAGTTTTTCTATGCATCTGACTGTGGAATCAAAGGTTCCATTCCTATTCAGATTGGACACTTGACCAACTTGCAATTCTTACATTTGTACAAGAATGACTTGTCTGGATTTATACCAACATCAATGGGAAATTTGAATCAACTCACACGTTTAAATCTTAGGTACAATAAGCTTGAAGGGCACATACCAAATGATCTATGCAAGTTAGGCAGATTGGGGGAGATCAATCTCAGTTATAATATGCTTAGTGGATACATTCCTCCATGTATTGCTCAACTCAAATCCCTTATGAGGTTGTACCTCGTCTCCAACAAGTTGGAATCTAATATTCCCTCCAACTTATGGCAACTCAAAGATCTTGTGGCCTTAAACTTGTCCACAAACTTTTTAAACGGCTCTCTACCATTTGAGATTAGAAACATAAAGGCACTCGTAGATTTAGACCTCTCGTGGAATCACTTTTCCGGTGACATTCCAAGTTCTATTTACAGAGCAGAGTCGTTGGTTAACCTAGTTTTGGCACATAACAATTTTGAAGGCTCTATTCCTGAGTCCATGGGGAACTTAAAAGGCTTGGAATCTCTGGATCTCTCCTTCAATAACTTTTCAGGATTTATCCCAAAATCACTAGAGGGACTCCGATTCCTTGACAACTTTAATGTGTCTTATAATAGACTACGAGGATTGATTCCTACCGGGGGTAAATTTGCAAACTTTACTGCTCAATCATTTCTGAAGAATCCTGATTTATGTGGTGCACCACATCTACAAGTTCCATTATGTGTAGAGAGCCATAAGAAAACAAGGTCTAAGAAGTTTGTCTCATTGATGAAATATGTTGTGCCACCTTGTCTATTAGCTATCATTTTGGTCATCCTAATCGTTGTACTAATGAAAAGAAGAAAATCGAGGACACAACCAGCCAAGTGTGAGATCTCAGTACTTCCCTCATGGAGAGCAAGTTCTTATCTTGAACTTCAAAGGGCAACAAATTCCTTCAGTGAGAGTAACTTACTTGGAAGTGGAAGTTTCGGTTCAGTATACGTAGGAATGCTCTCTGATGGCTTAACTGTTGCCATTAAAGTTTTCAATTTAGTGTCTGAAAATGTTTCCAGAAGCTTTGACACGGAAATACAAGTGGTGAGGGCCATTCGTCATAGAAATCTGAACAAAATCATTGGCTGTTGTATTAGCGGAGATTTCAAAGCTTTGGTTTACGAGTACATGCCTAATGGGAGCCTAGATAAGTGGCTACATACACGTAACTCTTTCTTGGACTTGCTACAAAGATTGAACATAGCAATAGATGTTGCATTAGCCTTGGAATATCTTCATGTCGGTCTCACTTCCCCAGTTGTTCATTGTGATTTGAAGCCTAGTAATATCTTACTAGATGAAGATATGACTGCACATGTTGGTGATTTTGGTATCTCAAAAATCGTTGGCCAAGAGGAGTTAATAACTCGAACCAAGACCTTAGCAACAGTTGGATATATGGCACCAGGTATGTTTTCATAGTTTTAGTTGAATTTGCACATTTCATTCTTCATTCATTTGATCCATTTTGTAAGTAATTAAGTATTCAATCTCAATGCAGTGTATGGAGGACAAGGTATGGTATCACCAAGTGCAGATGTTTACAGCTTCGGCATAATCCTACTAGAGTTGTGCACAAGTAAAAGCCCGACAAATGAAATGTTTAGTGAAGAATTGAGCTTGAAGAGCTGGGTTAGTCTCTCACTACGCGAAAACGCGATAATCAGAGTGGTGGACACCAATTTGCTTGGAAGAGAAGACATGAATTTCTCAGCAAAAGAGCAATCTATGTCATCTATTCTGAGTTTGGCAATGGAATGTTTAGCCATTTCACCTTCAGATAGAATCAAAATTAGTGAAATTGTGGCCATACTAAAGAAGATCAAAACTATGTTTCTAGCAAAACTCACAGAAAACAATGTTTATTCTTTTCAAATAGATGTGGATAAGCACCAATGTAAGAGTTGATGTTTGGCATTGTTTTCAAATTAAGATTTTATCCCTCCACGTGGGTTACATTGTATTAACAATATTTTGTCATCATTTTCATCTAATTATCCTAATTAATATCCAAGCTAAGCACTTCGCCTGCAGATGGAACTAAAACTATGTTTCTAACAAATATTAATGGGCCAAAATTTTAAATAGCCAATTATAAAATTCTTTTTTTTGTCACACTTTTGTAAGGTGTTCTTATTTAGTAGAGTTTTTTTTTTTTTTACCTATAATGTCCTTAATCAAAATAAACTAAAAGAAAAGGAAAAAAGAAAACTAAATAATATTAGTGAAATCCCTAATTATTTAATCTCATTTCACACTTCATCTTCTTCCCCAAATATACCCACTAGTTGTATTATTGTTGGTAGAGCTATAGTATTTGTTGGTACGAGTTATAGTATTTATTGGTACAAATTGTATTATTGTTTATACGAGCTATAGTATTTGTTGGCATGGGCTAAATTATTATTGGTTCGAGCTCACTATTTGTTGGTACGAGCTATTTTATTTGTTGGTACGGACTAAATTATTTGTTGATATGTGTTATAATATTTATTGGTACGAGCTATAGTATTTTGTTAGTACAAATTATATAGTATTTATTGGTACAAGTTTTATTATTGTTGGTACGAGCTATAATATTTGTTTGTACGGGCTGAATTATTATTGGTCTGAGCTTACTATTTGTTGGTACGAGCTATTCTATTTGTTGGTACAGACTAAATTATTTGTTGATACATGTTATAGTATTTATTGGTACGAATTGTATTATTATTAGTATGAACTATAGTATTTGTTGGTATGAATTGTATTATTATTGTTGGTACGAGCTATAATATTTGTTGGTATATATTATAGTATTTATTAGTACGAGTTGTATTATTGTTAGTACGAACTATAGTATTTGTAGGTACGGGCTGAATTATTATTGGTTCGAGTTATTGTATTTGTTGATATGGGTTAAATTATTATTGGTTCGAGCTTACTATTTGTTGGTACAAACTATTCTATTTGTTAGTACGTATTATAGTACTTATTGGTATGAGTTATATTATTGTTGGTACGAGCTATAATATTTGTTGGTACGGATTATAGTATTTATTGGTACAAGTTGTAATATTGTTGGTACGAGCTATAGTATTTATTGGTTTGGGTTGAATTATTATTGGTCTGAATTTATTATTTGTTGGTATGAACTAAATTATTTATTGGTACGTGTTGTAGTATTTATTTGTACGAGTTTTACTATTTGTTGGTACAAGTTATAGTATTTGCTGGTACACGTTATAGTATTTATTGGTACGGGTTGTATTATTATTAGTACGAATTATAGTATTTGTTGGTACGGGCTTAATTATTATTGGTCTAGGCTATAGTAGGTTTTGGTATTAGTTGAATTATTATTGATATGAGTTATAGTATTTGTTGGTATGAGCAGAATTATTTATTGGTACGAGCTAAATTATTATTGGTACGACCTATAATATTAGTTAATACGAGCTAAAATTTTGGCTAAGTGAAAAAAAATAACACACTCCAATCCAATTGTCTAATATTCAAAATAACAACAAAATTTACAATTGGTTTCCAAAAAATTGCTCCATAATTACTAACATTCAAAATAAAAACAAAATTAGATAACACAATTTCAGTCTTTCAACAAGTCAACATTTAAACCCAAGTGTTCGATAAACATGCTTCATCATGAAGATCCTCCTCAGTTCGGGGTGTTGGACAATTTTTCTTGTTGCGTACTGTTTTTTCACATAACGCTGCAATGTCTTACTCCCTTTTATCTTATGTGGAGTAACAGATGATTCACCAATATGATCATTTGTAGACGTATTAGGACCTCCAATGATGTTTGTACAAGTAATCTTCTTATGCTCTGGTTGCTTGCATCTTAAGCATACTTGTAATTGACGATATCTATTTTGTTTTTGCCTGGCAGAAGGAACTCTCTTACCTTTTGGTGTCTTAGGTGGTACTCGGGTGATGGGAGGCAAAACAACTTTACTTTTTACTTTAATAGGAATTGACCAATCATTTGGATGACCAACAGGGTAGATGCAACCAGAGTACAATTGACGAAAATTTTCTATCTTACAATAATCAACACAAAACCTTGTACATCTAACTTCAGCTTCCTGCATCACACAAAAGAATTGGTAATATATATATATATATGTAAAAAAATATAGGGCTAATAATATTTTTCATTCCGAACTATACGTGATTTTACACATTTTTGTATAAATTTAGAAATATTGTACATTACCGTATGAACTTTAAATTTATTGTATTTACAGTATTGAACAAATCATAGTCATACACATATCCTAAATCAACGATTAGAATTTGTCTAATACCGTAAAATGTATCAAATTTAAAGTTCATATGACAAAGTGCAACATTTAAATGTTTATATCAAAAAATGTAAAATCATGTATAGTTTGGTTAAGAAAATATTTTTAACCCAAAGATATATGATCAAAAAAATTTCAAAAAATTTCTTAAAGTCGTTATTTTTTATATTACCATCCAATGTAGAAGAAACAAACATAATTCCTTTCATCCTTCTTTTCAAGAAAGTTGCATCGATCACAACAACAGACCTAGCATAACCTTAAAACCCATTAACCGATGGACCAAGTGTCATGAATAAATATTCAAACCTATTTGAATCATTAGTTCATAAACTCACAATTGATCCAGGATTCTCTTTTTTAAGCATGTTTAAATATGATAGGAGAAGTTGATATGATGTTTTTACGTCTCCAAGAATATTTCATTGTGTTCTTTGGCTCTCCAAGCTTTAGTGTATAAAATATCAACCTCATAATTTCTTTTAAGATCTTTAATAAGATCACATGGACGAATCAACCTTCCATTGTCCAAAATAAATGATCTTATGAGTTCAGTGATGATCTTACTCTGAACCTAACGACCTTCAGAATTAGCAACATCCAACTGACAAGTAAGTATGTTATTTCACAAATTTCTTAACTTTCCAATAACCTACTCCACTGATGCCCTCCACCCTTATTTCAAATTTACAATATTTTAACTTTACAACGTGCAACATGGGTTGTGTATGATTTTTGCACATGAAACTCAAAATTTTCTTTCAATGCATACATCCCCAAACTCATAATTATGTCATTTTTACTCATGGACAATTCATCAACATGTAAATTATGATTTGTACTTAAAGATTGATCGAACTGTGGTAATTTCTAATAGTGAGTAGTTTGAGAAGTTTGGAAATGTTAAAGGCAACTGTTGTGAGTCTTTTTCACCATAACAATTATCTTCAACATCATTTACCTCTTCAATCTGGTGATCATTTACCTCTTCGATGTGGTGATCATAGATAATTACCTCAAAATTATCCTATGGATGTTGTTCTGTCTCGATCTCTAGACCATCATTCTCAACATCAATCTGTCTATCATTCAGTGGGAACAAATCACCCTTTGAGTCCTCTTCACTGGTCTGCTCTATATGTTGCCCATCTAGTCCCTCATTACTAGAAGAATTAATTGATTTCTCTTGTAAATCATGCGAACATGCTTCTACAATCCTCTCTACCATCTGGTCATTAACCCTCATACATCTCATTTTTTTATCAATCATGAACGATGGCTGATGAATATCGTTGCAACTAGAATAAGACTATTTTACTAATTTACTAACTGGACAAAACTTTGATTTATTGGAAGAAGTTGTGCATTACTTGGTTGAGCCAAGTATGTAGGTTGAAAAGTTGCATGAGTCGAATGGGGATTCTGGTAAGAAAATGGTGGGTAAAATGATTGAGTTTGAAAGCCAAATGTTGGGTAAACTACTGGTGTAGCAAATGACTAAATTGAATGATGTTGTTCCATACTTACAAAAACATTAACTCTTCACCATTAGGGCTTATGCTCAACAAATGCTTCCACTCTCTTTCACTTATAATTGGAAATCTAATATTTTTCCCTCATTTGTTTGCAATAAGACTACGTAACTCGAAATTGAAGTTATCTGACTCTTTCTTTGCAATAAGTTCACCAACCAATCTCACTAAGTCATCATAAATGAAATTTGTTGACAATATGATATAGTCTGACATGCCATCTATATATTCATCTCATTTCCAATAACCACATGCCCGAATAATTATACCCTTATTATCCATACCTACAAAAAATCAATTAATGAATGAGAAATATACCACCAAATAAAAATTACCAACATATAGTTCAGCTCGTACTAACATATACTTAAGTTTGTACTAACAAATATTTAGTTTATACCAGCTTGTATCACTATATAATTTAACACGTACTGACCTTAAATTTAGCCTGTACCACTATATAATTAAGTATATACCAACCATTAGTTTAGCCCTTACCACCATATAATTAAACCCGTACAAACCACCAATTCACTCCAAACACCATAAAATTAAGTCTGTATGATCGTACAATTTAGTTTGTAACAACCTACACTTCACCTCGTACCTCCATGAAATTAAGCCCATACCACCATATAATTAAATTTGTACCAATATATACTTCAACTCATACTAACAATTAACAATTTGTATCAACAAATACTTACCAACCGATATTTTAGTTTGTACCAACCTTAAATTATTAATTTATGAGTTTCTCGTAGCATTATATTTTAACTCGTACCAGCATGTAACGATCCGTACCAATTTATTAAATTATCATAAAAATCAGTAGTACAAAAAACCCTAACTTTATTTAAGCATGATGCATTTAAATAAAAGAATGAATTGAATTGAATTGTACCTTTAATTTTTGAGATGAAGTCAAATACAACAATAAATGAAAGAAGAATGAAGTATAAAATTGGTCTCACTGGATTAAAATAAGAAAAAGATACAAAACAGAGTTGATAAATAATTGAATTGAAGATCGGTAAAGAATCTTGTGAAAAAAAAAAGTTTCTATGCACGTCGATCAAGAATAACAGCCGCCATTATTTTATAAAATAAGAAAACAAAGAAAAGAACAAATAAAGTGTGGCACCCCAACCTAACTTAGGAGGATTAAGATGCCACCTTGACATTATATACTTAAAATATTTGTAAAAATATATAATAATAATTTAAAATCATTTTCATAGAGAAATTCAGTAGAAGACTTTACTAAAAACACGAGTATATATTTTTTTTCTTTCTAATTTAAATCGAAAAGCTTAGCATGCAAGAAACTAACTCGTGTTCTACCCACATTTGTAAATCAAACCATGATATATTTAAAACATATGAAAATTTTACTTGAATGGTTAATTCAACATAGAAATTTTCAAAGGCTTTATGTAATATCAAATCCATACAGATTAAAATGAATTAAAACATAAGCTTCTGGGAAAAAGTCCGTACAACCGGCTACACATCCGCTTCATCGTAAGCTGGACCTGAAAAATATTTTAGATAACATCATGAGACTCCTCCGGAGAGGAAGCCCAGTGGGATAACCGTACTTCTCTAATACGTTGAAGCAATTAAACCATTAAGCACATACTACAACATTATCCTTGGGTATGCTGACGCTTGGACCATAACAATATCCTTGGGTACGCTCACCCTTGGACCATAACATAACATTATCCTTGGGTACGCTCACCCTTGGACCATCTGTCACGCCCCAATTTCGATACAAAAATGAAATATAAATTTTAACATTTTGGGCGTCCAGCAATTTAATAACAAACTAAAACTGAAGTTTAAAATATCCATCCAAAATACATAATTTACTTAAAATATTTAAGTTATCAGAGACAGCAGCAAAAATTCAATATACAGCCCACCAGGCTAAATTTTACAATCCTTCAAAAATACTTGTTTAATTACATCAAAAATATATGCATCTTCCTTCACATCCTGCTCTCCACATCCAAATCTATAAAAGAAAACATGTAAAGGGGGTGAGCGTATAAAATACACTCAGTGGGATCACATGGTATAGGGGATTTATTTCATAATTTCAACAATTAATCATATTCTATCACATGACTTATAATCAATTTAAAAAAAAATATACGTATTCTTCCCAAAGCAAACATCACTCACCTTTAACATAGCTTTTCACATAATTTACGGTGCTTAGCCGCTATAAAACATTTTACGGTCCTTAGCCGCTATAATAACATATGCGGGTCTTAACCGCTATTTTCGACGTACTTAACCGTCTCTTTATGCGGGTCTTAACCGCTATTTTGACGTACTTAACCGTCTCTTTATGCGGGTCTTAACCGCTATTTTTGACGTACTTAACCGTCTTTTTCGGTGATCAGCCGATATTCATACGCATGCGCATGCACACATCAACATATACATATCAAACATAAACTTTCATTATCACATTTACGGTTTTTAACCGTCTTGCAAACATATAATCCATCATTCACATTCAAACATCACTGTTCACATATATATCAGATTCATCTTCATCACATCATAGTATGATCACACATAACATCTCATGTATTCAGCACGTATACTCAACTCATTTCTATAGTATAATATTTCGTAATTTAAATACTTCGGAAGAATTATAAATACCGACTTAGCAATTTTTCCCCACCTGTAGAGCAGCTGATCAAAAGCTTCTAGGTTCCAAAGATATTTAGGGCGTAAATTCCTGCTGATGGCCTACAATTATAACGTTTGATTTAGAATCTAATTGAACTATCATTTATTTAGAAACTAATTTCTTAAAAACTATATAACCCTATTTTATAATTAAAGGTAAAATTCATAATCTATATAGTTCGATTTAAAATTAATATTTCGGATTAAAATAAATATGAATTTAGGGTTATTAAACCTTAGATTAGAAATAGTAATTAAATCATAAATTAACTTAATTAGCATAATATTTCTAAGTTTATAATTTTTAGTCTCAAAAGCAATCTTGCGAAACATAGATTTAAATTATAATTTCAAATAAATCTTTGGTTAAGAATTATAATAAATAATGCAAAAATATTTAATTCCAAACTCGAGTTTAAATTATATTTTCTTAATTAATTGGATAAAAATCTATGACTCTATAACCAACTTAAATTAATTTATATAATCTTTCTTTATCATTTAATTAAAATTCGACTCATTTATCAAATTCTTTTTACTTATAAAATAATATCTATAAATCCAATATATATTCTAAAATCAAAAACGTCAATTTCATAAATTCAATAATTATAATAATTAAATTCCTAATATTCTTAAATCTTAGGGAAAATCCATATCATGTTATCCAACTTAAAGTCTAATAATTTCTACATAATTATGATACTTAAGGCATAATTTATAAAAATTATGTTTATGATATATCTTTGCCATTTAATTAGAGTCCAAAATTTCATATATCACTTTCTATTAATTATAAGATAACATTCATAATTCATATATATAAGTTCATAATTAACTACAAACATATCATTATAATAAATTCCATAAAGAGAAAAAAATTACACCATTTCAATAATTCTTAAGAAGATCTACTTAATTTCTATAAATTCGAGGATCCGTTTATCATTTATCATAATTCGATAGTTTTAGAAACATGCTTTAATTAACTAGGGGAGCAATCTACAATATCCTAAAGGCTAAGGGTTCATTTATAATTTCAGCTTGGATAACATTTGCAAAATAGCCCTCAAACTTATCAAATTTGCAAAAGAAAACCCCCCATTTCCCCCCTTCCCAGCCACTCCCTCCCCTCCTGCCGTCAGCCCATTCTTCCTCTACCACTGCTCCGCCATGGCCGGCGACTCCCAGTCGCCGGCAACCACCCACACCCCGACTCCCGACCGACACCCCAACACACACACACACTTGGACACCCTTCAGCCACCGCTGCCCACAGCAGCTTGGACAGAGACTACAACCGGCGCCGCTGCTCACGGCGGCGCCCAACGACTCCCTTTCCGGCAACCACCGAGCCGGCCACCACCACAACCAACAAGACACACATCACACACAACAAGACACACACCCAGCCACAACTCACGTCACAGCTATGTTGAACACGCACACAGCACAGCCGCCGCTAGAAGCGGCGGTCTCTAACCCGTCTCGCCGGCGCGAGCACCGCTCCGGCTACCCCACTGACTCGACGGCGAAGAATGGCGACAGCGGAGGAGAAACAGAGCAGCCACAGTCAGTGGCGGATCCAGGATTATACATTTGGGGGGGCGAGTATTAGAGTATGTGAATATGTTTTTAAGTTTTAAATCTAAACAAAAAGAAATAATATTTTATAGGTACATAAAAATATAATTTTAAACACACACATGTATCTCTTAATAATTTTATTTAGAAATGATTACAAAAATAAAATATAAAGTTAAAATCATCTAACCTAAATGGTTGAACATGAATACGTCAAATATTGAAGTTTCAAAAGAGACTAAACATAAAAATTTGCAATGATCATAATTGATATATGTGGATTGTGGTAATTGGTGGGCGAGATGATTCCCACTCTTAAATGACTAATACATATCCTCCTACATTCCTAATATTTTGTGATATAAGAAAATATATGATAAATAATATAATATATATTTTTTATCCTAATATTTTGGGATATAAGAAAATATATAATATATAATATAATAAATATTTTTTACCAAAAATTTTGGGGGGGCAGTTGCCCCCCCTTGCCCCCCCTTGTATCCGCCCCTGGCCACAGTGAAGGAGAAAGAGAAAAGAAAGGAGAAGCTCAGATTCCGTCTTTGCGACGAACTCGGCTAAAGCTATCCTTTGCTCCGATTACCTTGCCGGAATATAAGGTCGGCCGGTGATGGAAGATGGTGGTCAACTCTGCTGCAAGGTGGATGTAAAAGAAGAAAGAAAAGAAAAAGCTTGGTTGTGCTTGCTTGGTCCGTTTATTTCCATATGGAGAAGATGAGTGAGGAATGAGATTACTTATCCAATCAATTCCTCCTTCTAGAAGTACTTTGACCCATCCCCTTACCTACTAACCTACCTACTACCATGTCATTCATATAATATAGCTTAGGTCATGCACCTAAT
The DNA here is from genome assembly GCA_028654395.1 of Scutellaria barbata. NCBI lineage: Eukaryota > Viridiplantae > Streptophyta > Magnoliopsida > Lamiales > Lamiaceae > Scutellaria > Scutellaria barbata. Next base: position 17,221,361 of record CM053652.1, on the reverse strand, counting down.
AACTTATATTATGATTAGATCATATATATATATATATATATATATATATATATATATTCCTTACGCAAATTAGCTTAGGTTTCGTGCATAGTATTTAGGTTATACTCATATTTATATAACTTATGAATTGTATATCTCAATATTATATAATATAATACTATATAACATATATTGTAAGTTTATATCATATAGTTATATATATATTAAGGTAATATATATTATATAGTTATTTAAAAAAAAAATTCCTAGGTGTTACACCATCGAGGAAAGTGGGATTGCTCACTCACTAAACCTCACATCGTAGACCAGACACTCTCACCTTTAAGGTCTACGCCCGATAGGGAAGCCGCCTACCGGTTATAGCTACGGCGCTTCTATCCGTAGATTTTCATACATAACTTACTAATTCAATTAACAACATGTAGCTAGAGAGTAGAAGTTACCCACTTTTGAGATTCGACTTGAAGCGGGGATAGCTACTGAAGTATCCGGTCGTCTCGTACTGCACTCGTCACATTTATTAACTTTTAGCCTTTAAATCATGTCTCATTTATATCATAAACATACATCTATAAATTTAGGGGAATTTTATAGCATACTTTAAAACAAGCATCAATTGTACCTTAAAGGGAATAAAAACCGTATTTTACATCTTAACTCATAAAACTCTAATTCATATGCTAAAGACTTAAATTATTTAACACGTCACACATAAGCACACATTTAATCACATAATTTCAGTTTCAAAATATGATCAAATTGCATTCTTAAATCATAGATAAAATTTGATCTTGAAGTTAGTAATATATAGGAAGAAAAAAAAACACTCTTTACTACGACAATTTTCATAATTTAAATGATCATCCAAAATTCATGAAATGAAGTATACATTTACATAACAACCCTCAGTCATCCATGCTATAATATTAGGGATAAATTCAAATCACAAAAGCTTTAATAAATCATTTACTATAATCAAAAATTGTTTGAAATTGCTCTAAAACCAGTTTGTGTTATAAAATTCGCTGTAAATTGTATATTTACTGAAACCTTCTGAAATTAATAATTTAGACTCGTAACATCATGTACTCAAACATAGTAAAACAGTTTTGAAACATATATGATAAGATGAAATGTAATAGATTTTGATGAGACAAAACATGTAATAGATTAGAACCTTAGCTATCTGGTTAAGTCTTTAATGTAAGTTTGCTAAGACAAGGATGCTGGAAGAACTTGAAGATTCTGCCAAGTAGCCAGAAAGCTGATGTCCCTGCTACCTGCACACTGTATCGAGCATCCAGCAAGCAAAGCTCTAGAAGGATGCTACAAGGAACCTGGAGATAATCAAGGAAGCTGACTGACTCAAAGAGAATACTACCAGATACATCAGAGTTAATGCAACCTGACTAGCCAGTAGAGTCACTCCAGTTCCAACAAATGAGAATCTGCCATGTGTGATAAAGCAGCAAGAACACAGTACAATGAGTGTGCAGAACGAAGTTGCGCAGAAAAAGGACGAGCAGTTGCAGAACAGAATGAAGGCATTTTCAGAACAGGTGTCAGAAGATCAGCAGAACCAATCAGGAAGAGACACCTCATTGAGCAAAGGACTGCTCTCCAACGGGCAGAAAACTATCTGATGCCTATAAATAGAAGACTGAGACTGAAGATAAAAAAAAGAGAACGAACGACCAAGAGAACCTAACAAAGAACTACAAGCAAGTCATTTCAAGCTCAAACAATCATATCCAAGATATTCAGTCTTAGCAGCAGCAGGCCAGCTACCTTTGTGATCTTCTGAAGTTCAAGGAGCTTGCTGCATACGTTTTAGCTTTTAACCTTTCAGTTTATTCTAAGTCTGATAGGAGTCACTTAGTCAGTTGTTGAAACTGCTAAGTTGTAATCTCTCTGAAGAAGAGAAAGGATCCTGTGTGGGTCGGTTAACCTGTGTGGAGATCCTGTGTGGGTCGATAGTTGGTCACTGTGCAGCTACCTGTGTGGATAGAGCTGACAGTTTGTTTAGAGTGTAGTTTGTATTAGCTGAGTCTATTGTAAATCAAACTAGCTTTAACAAAGTTCCTCCTTGTGAAGGAGTAGAGAGGACGTAGAGGGATTACTCCACCCTTGAACCTCTATAAGCTTGCTTGTGCTATTTACAGCTTTCTTTCTATCTATCTGAATCTAAGCATACTGCATTAAAAGCGCGTTTCGAAAAACATAAGTATTTCCGCTGTGCATTACATTCTCTGTCTAAGTCCTGAGGTCATTAAAAGCGCATGAAGGGGAAAGAAGCTGTTATCCAGCCAGACTTCTACAGAGAAGAAGTAATACTGGATGCTGCTGCTGACCAGGTCAGAGCAGGCGATGATGTGGCCTTTGCTGAAGCTCAGATAGCAAGGTACGGGGAGCAGGAAGCCATGGAGAGGATGCTGAAGCAAGCTGCTGATATCAGCCTGACGGATACCAGGATGAGAAGGCCAGAAAGGGAACCCCAGATGGGTGAAGGATCCTCCTGCTCAGCCTTAATGATTGAACCTATCAGCAGGCGGTCACCTTCACCAGCGGAGAAAAATGGTGAGGAATTCTCGTACCTTACTGACCTAATCATCCTTCCTGAAGTTCCTGTACAGACGCCGATGAAGGAGAGGAGCTCGACGCCAACTGACTTTCCCAAGGCAAAGGAGTTGGAAACCCTCGCTGCTGTGGCATCTCTTGAGCTGACAGTTCCATCCACAGTAGCAGCCGCCGATGACACCATGGAAACGACGATTCCCACACCAATGGAGGTAGAGGCTGAGGGGGAACATGTGCAGCAGGAGGCATCTGTTCAGTTTGAGGCAATAAAAGAACCTGCCCCTGAGGAAAAAGAGCAACTTGATGCAGCTGCTCCGATGGAGTTGGAGGAGACAGCACCTGCCAAGACAGTGGATCAAGGAGAGAAGGTCGCTGAAGGAGAAGTAGCTGCGGGTGAGAAGGTGATGGAAGTGCAGGAGGCAGCAGGAGACAAAAGTGGAGAAAAGGAGCCTGATGTGCAGGAGGTGATTGAAGTACAGGAGGATGCAGTACAAGAGGTGGTAGAGGAGATAGAGCAGGAGAAGGAGGCCAACATGATGTTCAGCAAGGGCAAGGTAGCTGAACAGGAGAAGGAGCTGGAGGTAAATGAGGAGGATGCTGAAGAGGAAATACCCTCTAAGAATACTGGATCAGGAGATGGAGGATCCAGTAGCCCTTCCAGCAGCGATGATGGGTCACCCAGTGAACAGGGTGATACCGGAGCCGAAAAATCCAAAGAACTAACATCTGTCTCTGATGAACAGGCACCAGCAGGTGAGCGCCAGGAACCTACCAGATCAAATGACGAGGTACTGACGGCAATCGAACACATGGGGAAGTCCTTGGTAAAAGCAAGCAGGAAACTCCGCAAGGAGACCCGTTCTCACTCTGTGAAGACTTACTCTTTTATGGACTCCCTCAACGTTACATTGTCTAAGCTCACTCAGATGATTGCTGCCTACCGACCCCCCAAGGAGGATGCTGCAGTGGAAGTGGTCAAGAGCGTGATGGAAAAGCTAAACAGGCAAGAGGAGAAGATGATCTCTCTTGAGGCCAATCAAAAGGCTCTAGTCACTGCAGTAGACCGGATGGACAGGGAGCAGTTCAACCAATCACAGACCCTGCGGGATCACTCAGGCACCTTGTCTGAAATTCACTCCATGGTCAGTTTTGCGGTTGGACGTGCTGATGATGACAAAAAGGGGGAAGGAAGGATAGAAGGCAGACAGAAGGCTGGACAGGATCCTGCTGCCTGCAGACAGATGGTAACAAGCAGTAGGAGGAGAGATGACTCTGGAGATGGCGGTCATAAGGGAACTGGATCTAGAGGCCCTTCAGACAGCAGTGCTAAAAGAAAATCAGATGTTGTTTCTGGGTCAGTTCATCCAGGCTTCAGGAGGGGTGCTGAAATGAGAGAAGATAAAAGGAGGAGGACTGAAGCAGAACTAAAGAGCAATCTGGATGCTGTTTTCTCATCAGATCCCAGGGTTGTCCTTGACAAGATCTTCCCTCCGCACAAGCTGCCTGACATGGACGAAATGGAGAAAAATTTGCAGAATCCCGATGTCACAGCAAGTGCCACTCTCAGAAAGTTCCTTGAAGCCAGCCCGGATCCCAGAAGTGACAGATTCTTAACCTCAGATATTCCGGAGGTCACTCTTCCTACTGAGGTCAATCCATCATTTTTCCAGATTGAAGCGTTCAAAAGAAAGGAGCTAATGAAGTACTTCACCACCCTCTGCAAGGAATCTGCTCTTTTCAGAGGATTCAAAACGAACAAGGAGGCATTGCAGAGGTTTCTGGAGCTAACAAAGAAAGGTGGACTTCCAATTCAAGTAAAGCTAAAGCAGAAACTTGGAAAGGAGCCCATACCATACAGTGAGGACTTCTGGCTCAGGTTTGAAGAGTCTGAGGAAATGGTGAAAAGGATGGAGCCTAGCTATCAAGATTCGATAGCCAACTGGTGGAAAGGCACAAAGTTGGAAAGAAAGAAGAAGGCCAGTTGGTTGAAGACTTGATATTTTTACCTTTTGCTTATTGTTTACTCTGTTATGTTTCTGTTCATTTCTGCTATCTGCTTGTGTATGAATATGCCCTGTAATTAACTCTGATCAATGAGAATTTAACTTTTCTGATTAAAAGCTCACATCTTGTGAACTTGATGCATGCTCTTGAATAATTTGATTTATCTGCATTCTTGTTCCAAGTTAATAATATATGGTTCTTTGATCCTGTTGAGAAGTTTTGTCATCATCAAAAAGGGGGAAATTGATAAGATGAAATGTAATAGATTTTGATGAGACAAAACATGTAATAGATTAGAACCTTAGCTATCTGGTTAAGTCTTTAATGTAAGTTTGCTAAGACAAGGATGCTGGAAGAACTTGAAGATTCTGCCAAGTAGCCAGGAAGCTGATGTCCCTGCTACCTGCACACTGTATCGAGCATCCAGCAAGCAAAGCTCTAGAAGGATGCTACAAGGAACCTGGAGATAATCAAGGAAGCTGACTGACTCAAAGAGAATACTACCAGATACATCAGAGTCAATGCAACCTGACTAGCCAGTAGAGTCACTCCAGTTCCAACAAATGAGAATCTGCCATGTGTGATAAAGCAGCAAGAACACAGTACAATGAGTCTGCAGAACGAAGTTGCGCAGAAAAAGGACGAGCAGTTGCAGAACAGAATGAAGGCATTTTCAGAACATGTGTCAGAAGATCAGCAGAACCAATCAGGAAGAGACACCTCATTGAGCAAAGGACTGCTCTCCAACGGGCAGAAAACTATCTGATGCCTATAAATAGAAGACTGAGACTGAAGATAAAAAAAAAAAGAGAACGAACGACCAAGAGAACCTAACAAAGAACTACAAGCAAGTCATTTCAAGCTCAAACAATCATATCCAAGATATTCAGTCTTAGCAGCAGCAGGCCAGCTACCTTTGTGATCTTCTGAAGTTCAAGGAGCTTGCTGCATACGTTTTAGCTTTTAACCTTTCAGTTTATTCTAAGTCTGATAGGAGTCACTTAGTCAGTTGTTGAAACTGCTAAGTTGTAATCTCTCTGAAGAAGAGAAAGGATCCTGTGTGGGTCGGTTAACCTGTGTGGAGATCCTGTGTGGGTCGATAGTTGGTCACTGTGCAGCTACCTGTGTGGATAGAGCTGACAGTTTGTTTAGAGTGTAGTTTGTATTAGCTGAGTCTATTGTAAATCAAACTAGCTTTAACAAAGTTCCTCCTTGTGAAGGAGTAGAGAGGACGTAGAGGGATTACTCCACCCTTGAACCTCTATAAGCTTGCTTGTGCTATTTACAGCTTTCTTTCTATCTATCTGAATCTAAGCATACTGCATTAAAAGCGCGTTTCGAAAAACATAAGTATTTCCGCTGTGCATTACATTCTCTGTCTAAGTCCTGAGGTCACTGCCTGAGCAGGAACCTATCGAGCAGTAAGCTTACTAGCTGCCTGTTCATCAGGAACTTAACATTCTTGGAGTAAAAGTCGAAAATTTGATAAGGTTAATTCACCCCCCCCCCCTCTTAACCTTATACCACTGGGACCAACAATATAATTTTTTGATTTTATATAATTAATTTTCTAAGGTCCAAAACTGCAGAATCTTAAATTCAAAACTGGATTTAATTTGAAAAATCATTATAATTCGTACACTACTTCAAAAATTACCAAATTTTAACCATAAACTAAAAACTTCATGTAGTATAATGTACCAAAACAGTTTTGAAAAATTGTAATTAACCGAATTTATAAAAGTATTTTTCTAAGGTCTGAAACTGCATAATTTCAACTCAAACTGGATTATTTTTGAAAAATCATAATTATTAATAAACTACTCCAAAAATTACCAAATTTTAACCATAAACTCAAAACTTCATGTAGTATAACATAACAAAACAGTTTTCAAAAATTGTAATTTACTGAATTTATAAAATTATTTTTCTAAGGTCTAAAACTGCATAATTCCAACTCAAACTGGACTATCTTTGAAAAATCATAATAATTCATAAATTACTCCAAAAATTACCAAATTTTTATCATAAGCTCAAAACTTCATGTAGCATAATATACTAAAATAGTTTTGAAAAAATCCAAGTATACAATTTTATAAAAATCGATAAAGTAGACTGCCACTACTAATGTTTTTCACAACTTGATTAATCTCATCTACTTTCTTAATTAAAATGTAGATCCAACTTTAATAACTCCATTAACCTCAAATAAACCATCTTAACTCAATTTATCACACATGCAATGAGTTTAGATTAGATAATCAAACATGCAAAGACTAAATCAACATGCAATTGCACAATCAACTCTCAAAAGAGACATATTTTAAAGATCAACCACATAAAACAAGACTTTGAATATTTTCTTCACATTAGTAGAAAATCACCCTTGGATCATACATGCAATGTGTTTAGGTAAGGAAATCAAACATGCAAAGCTCAATCCAACATCTATTTGCTCAATCAACACTCAAAATGACATATTTTTGAAGATTAACTACTTAGAACAAGGCATCCAACCATTTTATCACATTTGTAGGACAACTCACTTAAATCTTACATGCAATTCAAGATTAGGACTTAATCATGCTCCTAAGGAAGAAAAATGGTGAAGATTTGTAAAAATTACCTCTTAAATGCACTAACTATGTGTTCTTGAAAATTGCTTGGAAGAACCTTTTAATTTGAGCTTGATTTCTATCTTGTCTTGAAAGGATCTTGATTCTTTACTTAAATCTTGAAAAATGGCAGCTTGGTTGAAGATGAGGATGAAAGCTTTTGAGAGGAACAATAGTCTAGAGAGAAGGAGGAGCAAAAATTGCTAGAGAGAGAGAACCTTGCCAAATGAGAAATGAAAAGCTTAAAAGTGGAGTCTCTCCCTTTTATATGTAGTAATTTAGAGTACAAATTATAATTTAATACATGTAGTATACATGTAGATTACTTATATAATGGTATAATTTAATATATAGTACATGTAGTGACATTGTAGCTTAGCTTATCTAATGTGAGATGAAATAATTAATGATTATGATAATTAATTTGTTATTGGTGTAATTTATTGCACATCATATTAAATTCATATAAATTTAATCAAATTGATGTCACACATAAATAAGATGGCATGACTTGAAATTAATTTGCACATCTTTAAATTAAAATCTTGATAATATTGTAATCATATAATTATGCATGAAAGTATGTTCAAGTTAATATATCAAATATGTCATATAAATATGTTTGAAAATATATTTAATTTAACACATCATAATAGTCACATACTTTATTGCACATAAATTATATAATAAAAATCTACCTAACTATAATTAAACACATAAGTCTTTTTTTTTAATTAATTGCTAAAATTATTTTATGTGTAACTTATCTCCCTTTCGAGTGCATTACGATCGAACTCGATCTCCTCGGGTAGCTATCCTGCGAGATCTTTAAACTTAAAGAAACATTAGCTCATTTCTTCTTGATAAATTGTAAAGCTTGTCGTAAACATCATTAATAATGAATTATTTAAAAAAATAAAATTTGAATTTATTTATAAAAATATGAAATGCACGTTTTTCTGAAAACGGGGTGTTACATAAAGGAAATTGGTAGATTAAATAAGAGAAATTTACAGATTAAGACTTACAATTGCTGCTCCGGCCGCCACTCCTCTCCTATAACCACCGCCACTCCTCTAACAGATTTCTTATTTTTAGACTTTCAACATTGTGTTTTGTTAAACGAGAGATGTGAATTAGAGACTAGATGTGAGAAAAATAAAATAAAAGACAAAGAATAATTTCAAGGGTATAATGGGGTAAAAAAGATTTCTCTTGGCTAAAAAAGAACAGTTTACAAAATCTTAACAAAAAAGAATACTTATAAATACAAGTGGTTAAGAATGGGATTTCCACAAAAAAAATAAAAAATTTTAAAAATCTCTAATGAGTCATTTGTAAAAAAAAAAAATTAATAAAATTATCAAAAGGGGATAGGACATGACAAAACGAAACCTTTAAGCGAGCAAATTCTAAGATAATTCTTAATAAACCCTAATTAAATTTAGAAACCCTAGCTATAGATTATTTCTCGAGAATTTATTTAATTATTTACAGTTTTATAGATTTTAAGATATTTAAGTCAGAAAATAAGTCATATTTCTATATTCTGTAGGAGGTTCACATGGGGGACCGGCATAGACCTATTATCGAGAGTTTTTGTAGGAGTTTACGAGAAATCCCAAGATGGGGGTAAAAATCCTTTTCTGGTTTAAAAATCGTACAATTTTATGAAAATTAATGTGACTACGTGATTTAAATTCAGTAATTATGTGATGATATTTTTACTTAAATTCTTATCGTTACCTGATCTATTTTCGAATAAAGCATATGATTCTGAAAGCTATTGATTTCAAGTATCTCAATGGAAATGGTTTAAAGGATGAAAGTTGGGATAATACCCGCTAAGAAAGGTTTTTCTGTACCTATGTGTTATGTGAATTATGTGGCCAATGTGAACGTGACTAATGTGCAATTTATGTGTTATGTGAGAACTTTTATGTGAAATTTAACTGCGCATGCGTGTGCCACACTAAGTAGGGTATTCATTTTTGGAAACCCATCTACAGGGGATATTCTTTAGAATTCCCAACACAATAGGGGTGTAACAGCCCAAACTCGGGTCGGCTTGGGGCCCTAATAGGTATTTTTCGGAAACATATCCACAGTTGCCATTGGGGCTCTTCGGGAGTCTACAACGTGTATTTTATGTATAATATGCAAGCTATAGTATGTGTATTTTATTATTATAATTTTTCACTCCCTCACTAAGTGTTCTTTTGACACTTACCCCTTCTATGCTTTTATTTTTTAGAAAACCCTAAATGTAAGGAGGAAGAACAGAAATGTCTATCATTTTGCATGTAAATATTAATGTCTATGGATGATTGAGAATTCTGAAGCTCTTATTTTGTAGAAAACAAGGTTTACACGTGTTGATCGATACAAGAACGTTTTCAACTGATCGGAGAAAAATCTATATATATTTTCTATAATTATCTTTTAAATTCGGTTTTGTTTAAAAGTTTTGATAGTTTGGTTTTCTTGTTGGACGCCCAAAAGTTAAGACTGCGTTTATACTCTGGTTTAAAGAAAAAAAAATATCGCTATTATAATTAATTATGTTTAAAATTCTGATATGAAAACGGGGCGTGACAATCTCAAATATAGAACTAACATCGCATCAATATAGATCTTTTTATTATCAATTATCATCTCAAATATAGACCTAACATCTCATGATTCTCATCAACATACACCTTTTTAACAATTTGGATGTCACACATGAATCATACACCTTCCCAATTCTCATCCACACAAACGCTACCATGAAAAATATAAAATTAATTAATTAAATGAAGTAATGAAAAATATTCAATTAATTAATTGTTAAGAAATCTTAAAAATCTAATCAATATTCGAAAAATTCTCAAAATTAATCATAAAAATTAAAATATGAATTAAGCAGTAAAAAGAATAAATTCTCAACAAATCTTCAAAATCGACAAATCATATCCTCCAACTCAATCGTCAATTACCAAGAAGTCTTCAATCAATCCTCAAAATCCAAAGTCATTAATTACAAGGAGTTTTCAATCAATTCTCAAAATCTCAAGTCATCAATTACCAAGAAGTCTTTAATCACTCAAAATCCTCAAACTCCCGAGTCATCAATTACCAAGAAGTCTTCAATCAATTATCAAAATTCTCAAGTCTGTTTAATTACAGTCTTTTTTTATCGTCAAATATAATGAATCTATACATATGAAAAAAAAATTTAAAAATTAGTACCATAATTTTCTAAATAAAAAACTTTCAAAAAAGAAAAAAGATAAGAAAATATTATACAATTACAATGACGTGGTACAATTTCTCCTGACATGTCTACCACTGCCGATACAATTTCTCCTGACATGTCTGCCGATACAATTTCTCCTAACATGTCTACTAATGTCACAATCACGATAAACTCTTGTTTTTAAAATTATTTATTCCTTTGATGATTTATGCGTTTTACCATATACTTTTCTCTTACTTGTGAAGGATCATTAATCTCAATCATATTCTTTTCTGGTACAAAAGATGATTGCACTCTTTCATCAATATTCATATTCTTTATATCATTGTAACAACTAATCAATTATTACTTTAGCAACATTTTCTTATCAGTGGAGCATTGAATATTCTAATGAATATTGCTAAAATCATATTTTAAGAATTTCTCGAACATTAATTAGAATTTTGGATTTTTTTAGAATTGATTAATTGAATATTTTTCATTATTTCATTTAATTCATTACTTCAATAATTTTTCATGATGTAGCATCTATGTGGATGAAAATAGGGAAAAATGTGTATGTTTGATGTGTGAGATAGTAATTGTTAAAAGGTTTATGTTGATGAGGGGTTAAATCTAAATTTAATAAGAAAATTTGTATATGAAATGATAGCGTGAAAAAAGAATTTTATATATAATATAAAATATTACAAATTAAAAAAAAAAGAAATCTTAAAGAAGTGCACACTCTGTATATAATATAAAATAATACAAATAAAAAAAATCTTAAAAAAGTGTGCACGATGCGCATTCTTCAGGTGCGTGCGTGATCAAAACTCATATATATATATATATATATATATATTATATTCTAAATAAATCTTGATTTTAGGGAGGGAGAGTTCTAAATTAGATATTCCTTAATTAAAATATTTTAGTAAAACAAAATTATTTATAATATACCTGTAGGCTGTCGTGTGTTCTTTCTCTCTCTCAACCGAAGCATAGATGAGATTACTGTGAATTAAGAAAAGTCAGTGCCAAAGCTTATTCAGTCACTCGTAACGAGAGAGAAAGAGCTGGCTTCGTCTGGAAGAATTCTTTGAAAACTGCAAATCTTTTGCGTTTGAGGGGTTTCAATTTCTTGTGCAATACGTATAATGCTGAGAGTTTTGAGCCTTAGCTGTTCAGGAAAGTGTCTGCAATTTCATGGAGTTTGGCATTCGGTGTAATCGGTGCACCGAGGTTTGTTTAGTCACAAGATTTGAACTCAATCTTGCTCTCAGTTTTGTCAAGGTAAGAATTTCAGTCAGTTTTCTTCTTTTTCAGTTATGTGTTTACTATTAGGTAATGTTTAACTAATGATTGAGTGTTTGTTGATTTTCAGATTTGAGAAATTTAATGCTGTTCTTCTGCTCTTTCTTATATATTTATTCAGATTTTGAAGCCTTTTTTGTTCTGTAAACTGGAATTTATTTGTAAAATTTAATTCTATGAAACTGAAAGGCTCACGTTATCTTGATTGTGTATATTATATCAATGTTGCTTCTAATGTTGTTGTTAATGTAGAAATTGATTGGTTAACTTGGTTGGATGTGTAAGTAGCTCTACTAAGCTTATGGAGTTCATGTTTAATTCAATCAATGTGAGTCTGTGACAGTCTTCTCCAAGATGTAAATAATTATAATCAGTTGTTTTAGATTTTCTGAATGCATTAATCTATCAGGTTTTATTGTTGTTACTGCTCTTGGAAGCTGGTTCTGCAACAACCAAAGAGTATTTATTGCAAAGGCAAGTGATTGATCAAGGTAAAGAAAACATAATAGTATCACATTCTTGCATTCACGATCAGATTATTGAACAGAGGAAGAGACCTGGTCGGAAGGTGTATTCAGTGTCTGTGCAGAACTATGTAAAACCTGATATTTCGAAGTCCCTCCGAATAAGTGGACGTGCATTGAAGATCAGATTAGTTTTTTTTTTTTTTTTTTTTTTTTTTTTTCTGTATGCTGTTCTTAACTGTTACCATCACAGAAGCAGTAGATAACCTTGAGAAAATGGAGGTAGATAAAGACATTACGTGTTTGAAATGTTTTCAGAAGGTTGTTAACATCATGTGCAGGTTATTGATACGTGGAAATAATTTACTTCCATGTCATGATTTAAGCAGAAAGCTTGTTCATTGCTAGTTGTTCACAAAAGCTTGTTCATTAGAAACATGATCAAACGTTCATTCTTCGACAGGCTCTAGGGCAAACGGCAGAATGGTTCTGATAAGTTGGGTTTTGCTTGTTATTTACATGTTTAATGTGACAATATATATTTGCATTTAATTGATCACTATTTTCTTGCAATTATCCGATTATTGCTAGGTTCGATATTTGGCTTTGATTTTGTATTTCCCATGAATTTTAGGTCACATTTTATATAATTTAGAACCGTGGGAGAGACGAGTCAATTGAGATACGAGAAGTGCAAGTTATATAAGCCAAAAAAAAAAGAAAATTGTGCAAGTCAAACAAGACTTTAATTCCATTATTAGTGATTAGCCATGATTTGGGCATATGGAATGAGTTAGGGAAGGAAATGATTTCCCCTCTTAATTGAATTCTTTTGAAAAGGGGAATTGATGGGAAAATAAAAGGGCATCACATTACAGAGGACAAGAACGGCAGAGGCTGGGAAAAAGAGAAGAAATTTATATGTTTGCTTACTTTTCATTTTTTGTATTTTGGGGATAATCATGTTTAGAGGCTAAACTCTTATTTCTAGTCCAAGGAGACGCCGAAACCTTGAATGATTCGATCGTTAATTGAGTAGTAACGTATTTCTTTCCCATCTCGATTTCTTTATTATTTGGATTTATGCTATGTATGTTTAATCAAGTGAATTTATATGGTTTGGCCACCTAGGTTAATTTATTGATTATTCTAGCTAGATTGCTTGATATAATCCGTAATTGTTATATTATGGTGATCATTATTGCTTGGGATAATAAAGTGATTTAGATTGTATGAATCGAATGTTTCGTTTTCATAGTCTAGTTTGCCCTATTATTTTAATTCATTAATGCATCTTGTGAATTGAATCTTGAATACATGTTTTGGGGTTGTTCATAGGATAGATTAATTGGGGGTCATACTTCCTAATTAATTAAACTTAAGGAATAATTCGAACTAGTTTGGTCGTACCACTGGTTTAGGGGCAAGATTCAAGATAGAGTATAGTTAAACCGGATTGTCGATTAATTTGGAAGAATCATTCTAGGGGAGGCTATCCGAGGGCTAGATCATTTTTTTTATTCATTGTTTATCATCTTATTTGTTTTCTTATTGCAATTTATGTTATTGCGAGATTGCTAAGCAAACCAAACCAAGCCCCCATTTTATTGCTTTCTAACATGACTTTATGCAATTGAATTACGCTATTCCCTGTAGGTTCGACTCCTTACTTACCCGACTACATTAGTGGGTTCGTGAAGGAGATTATATTATTTTTGGGTGTCGGCGGTAGCACGCCAAATTTTGGCGCTATTGCCGAGGAATAATTGTTAATTTTATTGGATTTTTCGTGTTACAATTTCTGCCCAAAATTAATTCTGCATGCATTTACAATAACACTGACCTCTTTAGTGTCTGCTTAGTTTCTGCTTGCAGTGGATGATCACTCGTTCAAATCAAGGTGCACGACTTATACTCAATCTAGAGGTAGAAAGGACAACAAAGAGATTTAGGAAGAAAACTCGTGCTTGTTGGCAAATTGATTTTATGTCGATAAGAGAAACGAGTAGAGAGATCAGTAGTGAAATTGAAAGCGAAATAAGAGAAGCAGTGAACTACAAATCAAATAGTGAAAATATGGGAGAAAATCAAGAGAGGACAATGAATGATGTGGCAAATCCAACCACAAATCGTCAACCTATTTGCATTACCATACCTGCTTTTAATTTTGAACTTAAATCTGATCTCATTCACTTATTACCTTCTTTTCATGGTCTTGCAGGTGAGAATCCACATACTATCCTCAAGGAGTTCTATGTTTGTTCGAGTATGAAACCTGTAGGAAGTGTATTCCTTATCTCTTTCATTATACAACCGTGTATATATACAACAATACAATCGTATCAAATATGGAAGGCTATCTCTAAGGATCTATACCAAATACATGCATATCCTATGCTATCATACCCCCGTAGTCGAAGCGGGAGGAGGCTGGACGCTAAGACTGGAGCGAAAATCATCAAAAAGGATGCGAGGTAATCCCTTGGTGAAAATATCCGCGATTTGGTATCGCGTTGGGACATGCAAGACTCTAACTTCACCACGTTCAACTTTCTCACGGACGAACAGTATGTCCATTTCAATGTGCTTAGTTCGCTGATGATTTACAGGATTCCCAGCAAGGTATATGGCACTGACATTATTACAGTACACTAGGGTGGCCTTGTGAAGTGGAACGCCAAGCTCAAGGAGAAGATTTCGAACCCAACAGGATTCTGAGACTGCATTAGCCACCCCTCTGTATTCTGCCTCGGCACTGGATCGAGAAAGAGTAGGTTGTCTTTTGGAAGACCAAGAAACAATATTCGGGCCAAGATAAAGATAATATCCGGACGTGGACCTGCGGGTGTCCGGACAGCCTCCCCAATCGGAATCGGAGTAGCAAGTGATGTTAGAAATTGGTCCACGAGTCAGAGTGAGGCCGAAGTCTAACGTGTCTTGCACATAACGAAGTATCCTTTTTAAAGCACCCATGTGTTCCATAGTAGGACTATGCATATGCAGACATACTTGTTGAACGGCATATGAGATATCTGGGCGAGTAAAAGTAAGATATTGGAGAGCACCTGCAAGACTCCGATAGTAAGTGGGATCCTCGAAGGAAGGAGAACCAGAGACACTGAGCTTGGATTTAGTATCAACCGGCGTGGCAGACGGCTTGCAGGACGACATGCCTGCACGTTGGAGTATGTCTTGCGCATACTTACGTTGATTCAAAAACAAACCATCTTGAGTCCGGGAAACAGCTATTCCAAGAAAATAATGGAGTGGGCCGAGATCCTTCAATACAAATTCTGATGCAAGCTGTTTTATAAAGTGCTGGCGAAGAGAGTCAGAGGATGCAGTGAGGATGATGTCGTCCACATATAGTAGTAGATATGCTTGATCGGTGTCTTTCGAATATATGAATAGCGACTGATCCACTCGACTCTGACAAAAACCTTGAGTCACAATAAAGGAGGTAAAGTGGCGGTTCCATGCTCGCGGAGCCTGTTTGAGCCCATATAAAGACCTCTTCAACAAACACACATGATCAGGTTTGGCCTTGTCACGAAATCCTGGCGGTTGATGCATGTAAACAGTCTCCTTAAGATCTCCATGCAGGAAGGCATTTTTGACATCCAATTGGTGTATGGGCCACGAACGGGATACTGCAATGGTTAGAACAGTCCGAATTGTCGCTGGTTTCACAACTGGACTGAATGTTTCATCACAGTCAACGCCAACCTTCTGAGACCTGCCATCACAAACAAGACGGGCTTTGTGCCGCTCAAAAGAACCGTCAGCTTTAGTCTTGTGGTAAAAAATCCACATACACCTTATAATATTCACATTCGGGGGGCGGGGTACTAGTTCCCACGTATTATTAGAAAGAAGAGCAGAAAATTCTTGTTGCATAGCCAATTTTCAGTTGGGGTTAGATAGTGCAACCTTAGGGTTGGGAGGAAGAGGAGAGGGGGAGGTAGTAGAAGAAAGATTTAGGATGCGTTTTGGTTTGATAATGCCACGCATCGCTCTAGTTGTCATTGTCCGAGTGAGAGGTGGAGGAGGTTGATTTGTTTATGGAATAGTCGGTGGTGTGTGTGGAACATTGGTGGTATGCGGCCGGGGTATAGGAGGGGACGGTCGTGGGGAAGGGGGCGGTGCCGTCTGATTGAGTTGATGTTGAATAAAGAGATTTATTTGTGTGGAGGGGACAATTGTTGATAGTGGGGGTGAAGGTGTGGAGAAGGGGAAGACACGCTCGTCAAAGACAACATGATGAGAGATTATGATTTGTTTAGAGGTGAGATCATAACACTTGTACCCCCGGTGATGTGATGGGAAACCAAGAAAGACACAAGGACGTGATCGTGGTTGGAGTTTGTTAATTGTTTGGGAGGGAAGTAGAGGATAACAAAGGCATCCGAAGACCCGAAGGTGGTCATAAGATGGTGTTTGGCCATATAGGATTTGAGTAGGGGAGTAGTAAGCTAGTGTTTTATGTGGGATGATATTGAGTAAATATGTTGCTATCTGAAGTGCGTGGTGCCAGAATGTAAGAGGGACAGAAGAATGGGCAAGGAGGGTTCGTACCAGATTATTGATTATACGGATGGTTCTTTCAGCTTTCCCATTTTGTGGAGAAGTATAGGGGCAGGAGAAACGGAATTGCATGCCATGGGTGTGACAGAAATTGGTAAATTGAGCATTATTGAACTCTCGACCATTATCACACTGAAAACACTTAATAGAACAATGAAATTGTGTCTTGATCATGCTGTGAAGATGTGAGAAGACAGAAAAAACTTGGGATTTTGCCCCAAGCGGATAAGTCCATAAGAAATCTGAGTAATCATCTATAAACAACACATAGAATTTATGACCAGCTGTGCTCAACACAGGAGAAGTCCAAACATCACTATGTATAATATCAAACGGTAAAGAAGTCAAAGTTGTAGAGGAAGAAAAAGGTAAAGAAACATGTTTCCCCAAAATGCACGAGGAACAACGAGAATGAGAGTCAAATGCAACATTATGAATATGTTTTTTATCTAAGAAATGCAAAATAAATTTTCCCGGGTGACCAAGCCTGTCATGCCAGGGTTCAGAAGCGACAGCAGTGAGTCCAGAAGAGGAACGAGCAGGAGAGGTGACAGGATAAAGATCGCCAGTGCTATTACACCGCATTCGGATTGTTCCTGTCTGAATATCCTTCACAGAGAAACCAAACGGATCAAATTCAACAGAAACTTTATTATCAGTGGTGAACTTACGAACAAATATGAGGTTCTTAACTAGTTGAGGTGCATGTAGAATATTAGTCAACTATAGTGAAGGGTTGTGAGTGCCTAATGTGCCATGTCCATAGCCCACAACAGGAATTTTATGACCATTTCCAACAACAATTTCAGAATTTTTATTGCTCATAGAAAAATACGGGGAAATAGTACCTGACGCCGCCGTTATGTGTGAAGAAGCACCGGTATCCATATACTACTAATCGTTTGGGACATGGAGGGACATGGTCTGCATTGCCGTTTCAATGTCTATGGGGGTGGTACTGGCCGTGTCAAAATTGGAATTTGCCACTGCAGAATTCGGCCGAGGTCCAAGCAGCCCCGCTGAAGGATTAGCAGGCATACGGGGCCAAGGAATAGTAGGGTAAGGGCATGGAGGAACAGCCCACTGCTGCGGGTACCAGGCGGCTGTTGTTGGTTGCTGCCACCAGGGATTCGGTGTCCAGGGTCTATATCCGCTAGACGAAAACCCTCTACCTTTTGCCACGACCCCCGCGTCCACGATTTTCCCGACCTCGTCCAGATTGAGACGAACGAGCCTTATCAGAATCAGACCCTTGCTGAGTACCACTGTTCGATTTGGAGGAAGACTTCGAATTTTTATCATCAGCAACCATGGCGGCGATGGGTGTCGGTGAAGAAAGGGCCGTCTGTTTTACCTTCCTCGTTTCTTCGAGGATGAGTTTGGATCGGGCTTCATAAAATTGGGGCAGCGGATCGCTCTGCTGTATAAGAGTAGCAACAGCATCATAATTTTCAGTAAGGCCCGT
This sequence comes from Scutellaria barbata, assembly GCA_028654395.1. NCBI lineage: Eukaryota > Viridiplantae > Streptophyta > Magnoliopsida > Lamiales > Lamiaceae > Scutellaria > Scutellaria barbata. Next base: position 17,203,118 of record CM053652.1, on the reverse strand, counting down.
AATAAGTTGCAGAACTAACCGATCATTAGACACCGGTGCATCCACATTGGCGAGTTGATCGCTAACCACCTTCAATTCTTGACAATAAGCAGTGATGTTGGGAAAATGTTCCAATCTGATTTGAGAGAATTGTTACTCTAAATAAACGGCCCGAGAATGTTTATTGTCCTGGAACAACCCCTTTAACAGATTCCAGGTCGAGGCGGCGGTTGCTCCGGGCTATAAAATCGTCTGCAATAAATCTGTAGAGACAGTCCCATAAATCCATTGCAAGACGATCACGTCGAGACGCGACCATAACTCAGAATCAGAGGACGACACAGAACCAGAAGCAATGGTAGTGGGTTCCTTGTCGGAAGAAGACGAAGACGACAGGGAGGGCGGAATTATGTGATCTAGTACCTGATATGCTCTGCAGTGGATTTTAAAGAGTTCCGCCTACGCAGAATATTGGACTTTCTCCATCGTAAGGGTGATGGGAATAAAACTCTTGATGTTGACTGCCAAGGCGGGGTGAAAAGAAGATTTGTCCGCCATTGATGACAGGGAAGAAAGCCACCGGCGAAGGGAGGGAGAGAGAGTAGGGGCGGCGATAGATTAGGGTTTTAGGAGGGATAGGATCTTGTGGTCTACTGATACCATGTAGGAAGTGTATTCTTTATCTCTTCCATTATACAACCGTGTATATATACAACAATACAATCGTATCAAATATGGAAGGCTATCTCTAAGGATCTATACCAAATACATGCATATCCTATGCTATCAAAACCAACAGGGGTTACAAAAAAGCATGTGAAGTTGAGTGCATTTTCTTTTGCACTTAAGAACACTGCGAAAGATTGGCTATACTACTTAGCACCGAGGACGGTTAACACATGGAATGAGATGGAGATGTTGTTTCTCTAACACTACTTCCTAGCCACTCGAGTGGCAGTTCTAAGGAAGGAGAATTCAGGTGCTAAACAGTCAGGGGAGACACTGTACGAATACTGGGAGCATTTTAAATGCCTTATAGTTTCGTGTCCACAACATCAGATCGGTGATCAATTGCTTATCCAGTATTTCTATAAGGGACTCACCCTCATGAACTGAAACATGATTGATGCAGCCAGTGGAGGAGCTTTGCTGGGAAAGACACCAACAGCTGCACGAGAACTGATTTCTAATATGGCAGCGAATACTCAACAATTTGGTGTACGTAATGCTATGTTGAGGCCAGTGGAGGAGTCGACAAATGATGCCTTAGAAAAGATTGCAAGCATGATGGAGATGATGATGAAAGTCAAGACTCCAAAAGCTTGTCATGTAAACTCTGCAATACTATAGAGCATACCACTGATGATTTTCGGATCCTGATTGATGAGATAGAACAACATGCCAATGCAGTTGGTTTTGAAAATTCTCAAGATCGAAAGTATGATCCATATTCTAATACTTTTATCCAAGATGGAGGGATCACCCCAACCTTCGATATGGGAACCAACAAAACAATGAACAGGGAGAAAATTAAAGACCTCAATATCAAGATCGAAAATTCCAAATTTTCAAAGGGAATGATCGAGGTAATGAGAACTTTGGGCATCACATGGGTGAGAAAGGGTTTGGACTATCTTTGGAAGATATAATGAAAGCATTGACATCAAATACCATGAAGTTCCAGCAAGACCCTCAAGTAGTAATAAAAACTCTAGAGTCTGGGCAAAGGAATCTGGAGTCACAAATGAGCCAAATGGCCACTGCCCTCAATCAAATGCAAGCACGAAATAGTGGCAAGCTACCGTCTCAACTTGAGATCAACACTAGGAATGTGAGTGTAGTCACTCTACGGAGGGGAAAACAATTACAAGAGATCTCACCACCCAAGAAAGGTGGGAAAGAGATTGTGATAGCAGAAGAAGAGCATTCCGAGATACCTGAGGATCAGTTGGAGTTTGAGAGCAAGTTGGTCGAGCCTGAAAAGAAAATTCTGGATGTTCAAACAAACACTGACCCCATCAGTGTAAATGTACTAGAATAGAAAAATGAGGTAAAATCTAAAAGTTCGATTCCTATTAATTCTAATGCATAGTCTTTTCCTTTCAGGTTGAAGAAAACTGATAAAGGCATTAAGGATCAACAAGCACTTGAGGTGTTTCGAAAAATTGAAATTAACATACCACTGATGGAGGCAATTAAGAAATTTTCAAAATATGCCAAATTTTTGAAGGAATTGTGTACTAACAAGCGTAAGTTGGCTGGTGATGAAAAAGTTTTCGTGGGAGAGACTGTCTTTGCTATTTTTCAGAAGAGATTGCCTCTAAAAAGAAAGGATCCCGGCATGTTTGTAATTCCTTGCACGATAGGAGATCACAAGGTTGATCAAGCTATACTAGACCTTGGATCATCTATTAATGTTATGCATTGGTCCGTCTATGAGCAGCTAGGTATTGGACCATTGAAGAAAACTGGAGTGGTTATTCAGTTAGCAGATAGAAGCCACACATACCCAGCCGGAGTAATTGAAGATGTTGTACGGGTAAACCATTTGATTTTTCCTGCTGATTTTTATGTATTAAAAAGGGATGAGAACTCTGAAAATTCCACACCTATTTTGTTGGGATGACCGTTCTTGAACACCTCCCAAATAAAAATAGATGTACGTGAGGGAACCCTCACTATGGAGTTTGATGGGGAGATCATTCGTTTTAATATATTCGATGCTATGAAATTTCCTAATGATTCTGACTCCCTTTATGCTTTGAGTGTTATTGAGCCAATTGTGCAGGAGGTTTTTGAGCTTGATAGCAGGAATAAATTGGAGGCAAATTTTTTGAAAAAATTGGAAAGAAAGGATAAGAGAACTAAGACTACTAAGATGGAGAATAGGTATCAAGTTTATTTTGTAAAATTACCAGATTTTTACCCAAAAATTCTTCCATCTTCTTTGCAGGCCCCAAAATTGGAATTGAAACCGCTGCCTGAGCACTTGAAGTATGTTTATCTAGGGCCCAAGGATACACTTCCAGTCATAATTTCTTCAAATTTGAAGAAAGATCAGGAGTCCAATTTCGTGGAAATATTAAGGGAACATCAATTTGCCATAGGATGGACAGTTGCAGATCTTAAGGGGATTAGCCCTTCGCTATCCTTGAAATTCTTGATGAAGAAGGAGGTGAAACCAAGACTCATTCGATGGATTTTGTTACTTCAAGAGTTCGATTTTGAAATTAGAGATAAGAAAGGGACATAAAACTTGGTGGCCAATCATCTTAGTCGCTTGGAGAAGGCTGAAGAGGCAGAACCACTGCTGGAACAGTTTCCAAACGAGCAGCTGCTCGCAATTTATCAAAACTTTCAGAATTCATTGATACTAACTCCCTCAGTGTTAGTGCAGTATGTTCCATGGTTTGATGATTTAGTTAATTTTCTTGTTGCTAGGTGATAAGATGAAATGTAATAGATTTTGATGAGACAAAACATGTAATAGATTAGAACCTTAGCTATCTGGTTAAGTCTTTAATGTAAGTTTGCTAAGACAAGGATGCTGGAAGAACTTGAAGATTCTGCCAAGTAGCCAGGAAGCTGATGTCCCTGCTACCTGCACACTGTATCGAGCATCCAGCAAGCAAAGCTCTAGAAGGATGCTACAAGGAACCTGGAGATAATCAAGGAAGCTGACTGACTCAAAGAGAATACTACCAGATACATCAGAGTCAATGCAACCTGACTAGCCAGTAGAGTCACTCCAGTTCCAACAAATGAGAATCTGCCATGTGTGATAAAGCAGCAAGAACACAGTACAATGAGTGTGCAGAACGAAGTTGCGCAGAAAAAGGACGAGCAGTTGCAGAACAGAATGAAGGCATTTTCAGAACAGGTGTCAGAAGATCAGCAGAACCAATCAGGAAGAGACACCTCATTGAGCAAAGGACTGCTCTCCAACGGGCAGAAAACTATCTGATGCCTATAAATAGAAGACTGAGACTGAAGAAAAAAAAAGAGAGAACGAACGACCAAGAGAACCTAACAAAGAACTACAAGCAAGTCATTTCAAGCTCAAACAATCATATCCAAGATATTCAGTCTTAGCAGCAGCAAGCCAGCTACCTTTGTGATCTTCTGAAGTTCAAGGAGCTTGCTGCATACGTTTTAGCTTTTAACCTTTCAGTTTATTCTAAGTCTGATAGGAGTCACTTAGTCAGTTGTTGAAACTGCTAAGTTGTAATCTCTCTGAAGAAGAGAAAGGATCCTGTGTGGGTCGGTTAACCTGTGTGGAGATCCTGTGTGGGTCGATAGTTGGTCACTGTGCAGCTACCTGTGTGGATAGAGCTAACAGTTTGTTTAGAGTGTAGTTTGTATTAGCTGAGTCTATTGTAAATCAAACTAGCTTTAACAAAGTTCCTTCTTGTGAAGGAGTAGAGAGGACGTAGAGGGATTACTCTACCCTTGAACCTCTATAAGCTTGCTTGTGCTATTTACAGCTTTCTTTCTATCTATCTGAATCTAAGCATACTGTATTAAAAGCGCGTTTCGAAAAACATAAGTATTTCCGCTGTGCATTACATTCTCTGTCTAAGTCCTGAGGTCACTGCCTGAGCAGGAACCTATCGAGCAGTAAGCTTACTAGCTGCCTGTTCATCAGGAACTTAACATTCTTGGAGTAAAAGTCGAAAATTTGATAAGGTTAATTCACCCCCCCTCTTAACCTTATACCACTGGGACCAACAAGTGGTATCAGAGCAGGTTGGATTAGAAACCCAACTTGTCTGGTCAAATCCCTGATCCCTGTTTTTCGAAAATCTGCATACATCGTTTTCATCATATCATGGACACACACAAGCTCCCTATGTTTTCTATTGAAGAGTATGACGATTGGAAGATTAGAATGCAGGCACATCTTTCAGCCATGCATGACGAAATGTGGATGGTTATCATGGATGGACCTCCAAGGATCACCAAACCTAATCCAATATTTGCAAGAGCTGCCGATGCTGGTGATACAGGAGCCATTCCCCATCAAACTGTTATTGACAAACCAAGGGAAGAATGGTCGGCTGATGATAGAAGACGAGCTAACCTGGATAATGTAGCCAAAAACGCCTTATTTGTTACTCTGGATAAAGGAACCTTTAGCAAGGTCAAGACGTGCAAGACAGCAATGGATATATGGAACAAACTTGAGCAAATCTGCGAAGGAACAGAGCTGACTAAGGAAAACAAGGTGTCTACAGCAACCCAAAAATTCGAGCTGTTCGAGATGCTCCCTGAAGAGACCTTGGAGTAGATGGATCTAAGGTTTACAAACATTGTAAATGAGCTTGAATCCCTGGATAAATTCTACACTCAAAAGGAGAAAAATATGAAAGTGCTAAGAGCGCTACCTACAGAATGGGATAGCAAGACTACTGCAATGAGGGTGTCAATGGATCTAAAGTCAATGAGCACCTTTGACCTCTTCTCTGACTTAAAAGCCTTCGAATATGATATCAACAGAAGGAAGAATGAAGTTGAAGAATCTAGCACAAAGGTAACTGCCCTGACAGCTAGAAACGCACAAAACACTGGAGCTACCTGCAGTAAGCAAGGAGAGCCGCCTGTCGAGGGAACTGATGATGAAATGGCCCTTCTTCTAAGAAATTTCAAGAAATTTATTAGATACAACAGAAGAGGTGACATTAAGAAGAACCAGGCACCTCCCCAACAACCCATTAATCAGCAATCAAATCAAGATATGTCCGATCTCTGCTACAACTGCCGAAAACCAGGACACTATGCCAAAGAGTGTCCTCATCCTAAGGTTAACAGGTATCCCAATGGAGAATCGTCCCAGAAAAGGGATAAACGAAGAGAGGAACGGAGAAGAATTAGAGCCTTTTTAAGTGAGATGGAAAAGGGCAAAGAATCTTCCAAGGAGGCTCAACAAGATGAGGACTCCTCTGATGATGACAGTGACTCCTCGTCCTCGGAAGATGAAGCACTTATCTGCCTGATGGCACAGGAAGCTGAGGACAGCGAGGATGATGAGGTAATATGTTCTAACCAGCCATTATTGGTAAAAGGAAAATCTAACAAAAACCTCTCCCTTAAACAAATCATGAGCGAATTTGAACAGATAAACTCAATTCATGAGGAGCTAAAACTCGAAAATGAGATGCTCAGGAGGGAAAACAAACAACTAGCTGAAAAGCTATCTACATATGAGCTTGATAGCTCAAAGTGCAGTGACCTCCAAGAGCAGGCATCTAAGCTCAATCTGAGAATCGCCAAACTTGAGAATGAGAAGAACGATCTTCAAACGATTATAGGATCCTTTAGCAAGTCAGCTAAAGAAGCCAAGGAATGCATTAAATCGGGCAAAAGTCCATTTGATAGGACAGGCCTAGGATACTGTACAGAAACCTCTCAAGAAACAGCAAGCACATCTAAAACTATTGTTTTCGTTCAAGCAGAAACCCCAGAAGAAAATGAGTTATCTAATAACTCGACAGCAAGCTTGGAGAACGCAATAGACAAGGGCAAGAGACCCATGTACACATCCACAGGGAATAAGTCTGTTTTCAAAAGCTGGCTACAGCGGAATCAATCTGCTGATAGATACAAAAGAAAACAGCAACCTACAAGGATGCTAAACAGAAACCTCTACTCCATCAATATTAAGACCAGAATGTCTAAACCTAAACGAGCTCATGCTCAAGGGAAGTATGATGGAGGACCTCACTTCAAAAGTGACGGGTATACACAGGTTGCACACACAATTCAGTATCCGAAGGATACCTCTCATAGACGAAACCATCGAGTCAACAACAAAACAATTGTTGTGAGACAAGTTTGGATTCCAAAAGGTACTAACAAAAAGGACCCGTACATGTATGGGTACCTAAGAACCAGCAATCTCTATTTTACAGGTACCTACTGTAGGAACCAGCAATGAAGTATGGTATATTGATAGCGGATGTTCGAGACACATGACTGGAGACAAAGAAATCCTCAAAAACTTCCAACAGTGCAAAGGACCTAAAGTAATCTTCGGAGACAACTCCAAGGGAAGCACTAGAGGAGTTGGTACTCTCATCAAAGGAAACACTCACATAAAAGAAGTGTCGTATGTAAAAGGCCTGAAATACAACTTGCTAAGCATAAGCCAATTCTGTGACAAGGGTTACTCGGTGGAGTTCAATCACAACAAATGCCTGATAAGGGACAACCAAACCAAGGAAGTAAAGCTATCTGGAACTAGAAAAGGAAACATCTATGTAGCTGACTGGAGTTCAGTAACCACAGCTACCTGCTTCATTGCAAAAGGATCATCAGAAGCTAGCTGGCTATGGCATAAACGAATGAGCCACCTGAACTTCAAAACGATCAACAAGTTAGCCAGAAAAGGACTGGTCAGAGGGCTACCTGATATGATATACAAGAAAGAAAGCCTATGTGAAGCATGCCAAAAGGGAAAACAAACTAAAAGTCCCTTCAAAAACAAGATACAAAGGTCAACCGAAAGGGTGCTAGACTTACTACATATGGATCTATTCGGACCAGTAGAACCAGTAAGCATGAGTGGAAGGAAGTATACACTTGTAGTGGTGGACGACTATTCAAGATTCACATGGACATTATTCTTGACAAAGAAGTCAGACACTCAGCAAAAGTTACCGGAGCTACTAAGGAAACTGCAGATCGAAAGGAGTCTGAACATTATCAAAATCCGAACAGACAGAGGCACTGAGTTTACAAACAAGTTCATTGAGGAATATTGCTCCAACAATGGAATTAAGCATGAATACTCAGCAGCTAGGACACCACAACAGAATGGTGTCGCAGAAAGGAAAAACAGAACCCTGAAGGAAGCTGCAAGGACCATGCTAGCTGAAGCACAGCTACCCAAGAGATTTTGGGCAGAAGCAATAAACACAGCATGCTATACCCAGAACCGATGCATCATCAACAAAGATTTGAATAAAACTCCTTATGAGCTATGGTTTAGTTATACTCCAAATATTGAACATTTTCATATTTTTGGATGCAGGTGCTATGTACTCAACAATGGAAAAGACTACCTAAAAACGTTTGACTCAAAGTCAGATGAAGGAGTATTCTTAGGATACTCCTCGGTAAGCAAAGCCTTCAGAATCTTCAACAAGAGAACACTTGTTGTAGAAGAAACAGTACATGTGGATTTTGATGAACCACACTGTTCTAAGGCTAATATAGATGAACTTAATGAAGATCTTGGAAAAACTCACATCACCAACACTCGTGTTGAATATGTTGATGCTGAGTTACCAAATCTCCAAAATATTGAAACAACTCAAAATCAGCAACCTGCACCTACACAACAAAATGGAGAACAAGAACCTACTCCAAATCAGCAAGCACCAGCTATTCAAGAAGAAATACACCATCCTGAAGGAATTCAACTTGAGTACGCTTAGAAATACAGCCTGATCCAAATCAGTAAGCTGAACAGGATGATCAAGAACAACATGCTGAAATTCAAAATGAACAACAGGTTGAAGAAGCCAGAAGGAAATGGCTAAGAAATCATCCAAGGAATCAGATCAAAGGAGATTCCACCTCTGGAGTTAGAACAAGAAGAAGCAACCCCCATGAAGCAATGTTTGCTTGCTTTATTTCACAAACTGAACCAAGCTGCATAGAGGATGCTCTAGAAGACGCCAACTGGACACAAGCAATGTAAGAAGAGCTTAATGGATTTGAAAGAAACCGAGTATGGCATCTAGTACCTAGACCCACTCACCAAGGAGTAATCGGCACAAAATGGGTATTTAAAAACAAACTAGATGAAGAAGGTCAAGTAGTCAGAAACAAGGCAAGACTAGTGGCAAAAGGCTACTGCCAGGAGGAAGGAATAGATTTTGAAGAAACTTTTGCACCAGTAGCTAGACTAGAAGCAATCAGGATCTTCTTAGCCTATGCCGCTCACAATAATCTAACAGTCTACCAGATGGATGTTAAAAGTGCTTTTCTCAATGGACTGGTCGCTGAAGAAGTTTATGTGGAGCAACCTCCAGGATTTGAAGAGAACTCAGAAACCATGGTCTTCAGGTTGAAGAAAGCTCTCTATGGGCTAAAACAGGCACCTAGAGCGTGGTATGATACTCTCTCGAAGTATCTACTTGATAATGGATTCAAGAAAGACAAGGTGGATAAGACACTCTTCAGAATCCAAGATGAAGATAGCATACTGCTTGTTCAGATCTATGTAGATGATATTATCTTCGGTTCAACAAACAAAGAATTGTGCCAAAAATTCTCAAGTCTCATGCAATCCAAATTCGAAATGAGCATGATGGGAGAACTAAGCTTCTTCCTCGGTCTACAAGTCAAACAACTAAGCAATGGAACCTTCATCAATCAAGCAAAATACACTAAAGAACTGATAAAGAGATTTGGATTGGAAAATGCAAGCACAGTGAGCATACCGATGATAACATCAGGAAGCCTAGACAAGGATACTGATGGTAAAGCAGTAGATGTTACAAAGTACAGAAGACTAATTGGATCACTGCTCTACCTGACAGCAAGCAGACCAGATATCATGTTCTCAGTGGGAATGTGTGCAAGATATCAAGCAGCTCCAAAAGAGTCACATATGATCGCAGCTAAAAGAATCATAAGATACCTCAAAGGAACCCAGGAAGCTGGTCTATGGTACCCGAGAGAAGGTGGACTCAAACTTATTGGTTATACTGACTCTGATTTTGCAGGTTGTAAAATCGACAGGAAAAGCACCAGTGGTACCTGCCAGCTACTAGGAAACAAGCTAGTATCATGGTTCTGCAGAAAACAAACCTCTATAGCAACCTCAACAGCCGAGGCCGAGTATGTTGCTGCAGGAAGCTGCTGTGCACAAGTTCTATGGATTCAACAGCAACTGAAGGACTACGGAATTGAAGAAAAAGAAACACCTATTCTATGTGACAATTCGAGCGCAATAGCCATCACCCACAATCCAGTTCTACATTCAAGAACCAAACACATTGATATCAGACACCACTTCATCAGAGATCACGTTGAAAAGAAAGATATATCCTTGACAAAAGTGCATACTGATCTACAGCTAGCTGACATCTTCACAAAGCCACTCTGTGAATCAAGATTTTCATTCCTAAGAAACGAGCTGGGAATAATCAAACTATAATGATTATCTATAAATATATATAACTCTATGTTTTTCTGCTGAAATGACTGTAATGTTCAGGGAGAAACCATAGGCAGGACGAAAGTAGAACAGTAACCTAAAGGTTACTACCCAAGGTCCCTGGATAGTTACTGGATACAATGATACTGCTCCGAGCTACCTACAGAGTTCAGTAACCGAAGCGCGTGAAACGAGGAACAGTTACCCCGCGTTTAGCAGCCATTTTTGCAGGAAACTCCTCGATATCCACAAAATATCACATCAAGTACTTGAGCACACGTACACCGCGCCAAAAATCTCAACCATTGGATTAAAGGGTCTTTTCAAATTCAAGACCAATCAGAACCGTCAGATCAACTCTCACCAAAATTCAAATATAAGGAAGTGTTTCTTCTCACTCATCTCCCACACTTAAACATTTCCATTTTCTTGCATACCCTAATTTCTCTCTCTCTCTCTCGAAGCTTTCCAGTTTCAGACTACTCACTTTCTCTCTCAGAAATGGCACCAAAACAATCCCAAGTTGTTGATGGAAGGTTGGTGGACCGCAACATCCTTCTCAAGATGGTGGAGGAGGAAGGGAACACGAAGGAAGTCATGAAGAATATCCTTCAATGCCTCCATGGGACCGAACTTCTCAGACTCTGCTCATATCACAAAGCCCCTTACGCGGAGGAGCAGGTGGAGAAATTCTACCGAAGGGCGAAGGTCTCTGCAGATGGGTCAGAGATCACATCAAAAGTTGGTGGAGTGATAGTGGTGGTGAACACCGAACTTCTGGAAGAGGTGTTCGCTCTGCCTACTGAAGGGATGAACGCCAGTGATCTCTCCACCTACGGAGAAGACCAACTGGAGGAGTTCTAGACGATGTTCACCGGGAAGGAGGACACGACGGGGATGTCCCGAAGTTGCAGCAAGAAGGTCTTCCTTCTGGAGTTCGAGATGCTGCACGATATCTGCTGCCATATCATAGAGAACCGCTCTGGTTCTTTTGATAAGTGTACCAACTTTCGGTACAGGATGATGATGGCCATAGTGAAGAAGGAGAAGGTTGACTGGGCCAGCTACCTGCTATCCAGGCTGGTGGAGGAGGTGGAGAAGAAGGTAGGTAAGCCTACCTATGGGCTGATCATCAACACTCTTTTGGGACACTTGAAGGTGGATCTGTCCCAAGGGAAGCCCATTCAGAAAGGGAAATTCATCGGCGCGGGTAGGGTCTTTGCCAAGAAGACCACTGCTCGGTCATCCCCAGTAACCAGAGAGGTCTCTGAGGACCTCAAGGGCGCCTCAAGGATAAGGAAGGCATTCCGTGACGATGCCTCTTCTTCGCCTGAAAGCAGCTCGAGGATGGAGGAGCCTGCAGAGCCCTCACCAGCTCCAACCGTGCCAAAGAAGATCAAGCACAAGAAGGATGTGCAGAGGAGACTGGTCATCTCTGATGATGAACCAGAGATCGTCGCCACCCGGGCTGTTAAGAAGCCTGCAGTGGAAGTAGAGATTGATTCTCCACTAAGGGTAGAACAGGCAGGAAATGCTGCTGTTGATGATGTTGATGATGAGGAAGTGGATGAGGAGGATGTGGCTGAGTTCGTCCTTAGCATGCCGAAGCTGGAGGAGGAGTTCGGTAAATTAATGGAAAGATTCACCACCTGGTGGCAGTTCAGGCACCTACCCAGAGAGGACCTCATCCAGTGGGCAGATTGGAAAACTGAGGAGGAATGGGCGCTGAATTGGGTCGCCATGGATGATTTGGAGGAGGTCCTTCAAAAGAAATTTCTGAAGGATCTCAGAAAGATGAAATGGCCGGAATTTCTTGAAAATGCGGAGATAGCCACTGAATTGGAGGCCAGGAAGCAGAAGGAAGCTGCTGCACAGCTACCTGGCCCCAGGAGCATGAAGGGGAAAGAAGCTGTTATCCAGCCAGACTTCTACAGAGAAGAAGTAATACTGGATGCTGCTGCTGACCAGGTCAGAGCAGGCGATGATGTGGCATTTGCTGAAGCTCAGATAGTAAGGTACGGGGAGCAGGAAGCCATGGAGAGGATGCTGAAGCAAGCTGCTGATATCAGCCTGACGGATACCAGGATGAGAAGGCCAGAAAGGGAACCCCAGATGGGTGAAGGATCCTCCTGCTCAGCCTTAATGATTGAACCTATCAGCAGGCGGTCACCTTCACCAGCGGAGAAAAATGGTGAGGAATTCTCGTACCTTACTGACCTAATCATCCTTCCTGAAGTTCCTGTACAAACGCCGATGAAGGAGAGGAGCTCGACGCCAACTGACTTTCCCAAGGCAAAGGAGTTGGAAACCCTCGCTGCTGTGGCATCTCTTGAGCTGACAGTTCCATCCACAGTAGCAGCCGCCGATGACACCATGGAAACGACGATTCCCACACCAATGGAGGTAGAGGCTGAGGGGGAACATGTGTAGCAGGAGGCATCTGTTCAGTTTGAGGCAATAAAAGAACCTGCCCCTGAGGAAAAAGAGCAACTTGATGCAGCTGCTCCGATGGAGTTGGAGGAGACAGCACCTGCCAAGACAGTGGATCAAGGAGAGAAGGTCGCTGAAGGAGAAGTAGCTGCGGGTGAGAAGGTGATGGAAGTGCAGGAGGCAGCAGGAGACAAAAGTGGAGAAAAGGAGCCTGATGTGCAGGAGATGATTGAAGTACAGGAGGATGCAGTACAAGAGGTGGTAGAGGAGATAGAGCAGGAGAAGGAGGCCAACATGATGTTCAGCAAGGGCAAGGTAGCTGAACAGGAGAAGGAGCTGGAGGTAAATGAGGAGGATGCTGAAGAGGAAATACCCTCTAAGAATACTGGATCAGGAGATGGAGGATCCAGTAGCCCTTCCAGCAGCGATGATGGGTCACCCAGTGAACAGGGTGATACCGGAGCCGAAAAATCCAAAGAACTAACATCTGTCTCTGATGAACAGGCACCAGCAGGTGAGCGCCAGGAACCTACCAGATCAAATGACGAGGTACTGACGGCAATCGAACACATGGGGAAGTCCTTGGTAAAAGCAAGCAGGAAACTCCGCAAGGAGACCCGTTCTCACTCTGTGAAGACTTACTCTTTTATGGACTCCCTCAACGTTACATTGTCTAAGCTCACTCAGATGATTGCTGCCTACCGACCCCCCAAGGAGGATGCTGCAGTGGAAGTGGTCAAGAGCGTGATGGAAAAGCTAAACAGGCAAGAGGAGAAGATGATCTCTCTTGAGGCCAATCAAAAGGCTCTAGTCACTGCAGTAGACCGGATGGACAGGGAGCAGTTCAACCAATCACAGACCCTGCGGGATCACTCAGGCACCTTGTCTGAAATTCACTCCATGGTCAGTTTTGCGGTTGGACGTGCTGATGATGACAAAAAGGGGGAAGGAAGGATAGAAGGCAGACAGAAGGCTGGACAGGATCCTGCTGCCTGCAGACAGATGGTAACAAGCAGTAGGAGGAGAGATGACTCTGGAGATGGCGGGCATAAGGGAACTGGATCTAGAGGCCCTTCAGACAGCAGTGCTAAAAGAAAATCAGATGCTGTTTCTGGGTCAGTTCATCCAGGCTTCAGGAGGGGTGATGAAATGAGAGAAGATAAAAGGAGGAGGACTGAAGCAGAACTGAAGAGCAATCTGGATGCTGTTTTCTCATCAGATCCCAGGGTTGTCCTTGACAAGATCTTCCCTCCGCACAAGCTGCCTGACATGGACGAAATGGAGAAAAATTTACAGAATCCCGATGTCACAGCAAGTGCCACTCTCAGAAAGTTCCTTGAAGCCAGCCCGGATCCCAGAAGTGACAGATTCTTAACCTCAGATATTCCGGAGGTCACTCTTCCTACTGAGGTCAATCCATCATTTTTCCAGATTGAAGCGTTCAAAAGAAAGGAGCTAATGAAGTACTTCACCACCCTCTGCAAGGAATCTGCTCTTTTCAGAGGATTCAAAACGAACAAGGAGGCATTGCAGAGGTTTCTGGAGCTAACAAAGAAAGGTGGACTTCCAATTCAAGTAAAGCTAAAGCAGAAACTTGGAAAGGAGCCCATACCATACAGTGAGGACTTCTGGCTCAGGTTTGAAGAGTCTGAGGAAATGGTGAAAAGGATGGAGCCTAGCTATCAAGATTCGATAGCCAACTGGTGGAAAGGCACAAAGTTGGAAAGAAAGAAGAAGGCCAGTTGGTTGAAGACTTGATATTTTTACCTTTTGCTTATTGTTTACTCTGTTATGTTTCTGTTCATTTCTGTTATCTGCTTGTGTATGAATATGCCCTGTAATTAACTCTGATCAATGAGAATTTAACTTTTCTGATTAAAAGCTCACATCTTGTGAACTTGATGCATGCTCTTGAATAATTTGATTTATCTGCATTCTTGTTCCAAGTTAATAATATATGGTTCTTTGATCCTGTTGAGAAGTTTTGTCATCATCAAAAAGGGGGAAATTGATAAGATGAAATGTAATAGATTTTGATGAGACAAAACATGTAATAGATTAGAACCTTAGCTATCTGGTTAAGTCTTTAATGTAAGTTTGCTAAGACAAGGATGCTGGAAGAACTTGAAGATTCTGCCAAGTAGCCAGGAAGCTGATGTCCCTGCTACCTGCACACTGTATCGAGCATCCAGCAAGCAAAGCTCTAGAAGGATGCTACAAGGAACCTGGAGATAATCAAGGAAGCTGACTGACTCAAAGAGAATACTACCAGATACATCAGAGTCAATGCAACCTGACTAGCCAGTAGAGTCACTCCAGTTCCAACAAATGAGAATCTGCCATGTGTGATAAAGCAGCAAGAACACAGTACAATGAGTGTGCAGAACGAAGTTGCGCAGAAAAAGGACGAGCAGTTGCAGAACAGAATGAAGGCATTTTCAGAACAGGTGTCAGAAGATCAGCAGAACCAATCAGGAAGAGACACCTCATTGAGCAAAGGACTGCTCTCCAACGGGCAGAAAACTATCTGATGCCTATAAATAGAAGACTGAGACTGAAGAAAAAAAAAAGAGAGAACGAACGACCAAGAGAACCTAACAAAGAACTACAAGCAAGTCATTTCAAGCTCAAACAATCATATCCAAGATATTCAGTTTTAGCAGCAGCAAGCCAGCTACCTTTGTGATCTTCTGAAGTTCAAGGAGCTTGCTGCATACGTTTTAGCTTTTAACCTTTCAGTTTATTCTAAGTCTGATAGGAGTCACTTAGTCAGTTGTTGAAACTGCTAAGTTGTAATCTCTCTGAAGAAGAGAAAGGATCCTGTGTGGGTCGGTTAACCTGTGTGGAGATCCTGTGTGGGTCGATAGTTGGTCACTGTGCAGCTACCTGTGTGGATAGAGCTGACAGTTTGTTTAGAGTGTAGTTTGTATTAGCTGAGTCTATTGTAAATCAAACTAGCTTTAACAAAGTTCCTCCTTGTGAAGGAGTAGAGAGGACGTAGAGGGATTACTCCACCCTTGAACCTCTATAAGCTTGCTTGTGCTATTTACAGCTTTCTTTCTATCTATCTGAATCTAAGCATACTGCATTAAAAGCGCGTTTCGAAAAACATAAGTATTTCCGCTGTGCATTACATTCTCTGTCTAAGTCCTGAGGTCACTGCCTGAGCAGGAACCTATCGAGCAGTAAGCTTACTAGCTGCCTGTTCATCAGGAACTTAACATTCTTGGAGTAAAAGTCGAAAATTTGATAAGGTTAATTCACCCCCCCCTCTTAACCATATACCACTGGGACCAACACTAGGGTATATCTGGGAGATATGAACAAAGCTCAACGAGATAAATTTTGTCATCAATTGAAGGAATATCGTGAAGGGCTTCATAAAGAGCACGTTGAATATATAGATTTGGAGGATCCAACTCTTTTAAGCAAGAATTCCTAAGTCGAGCCAACGACGATAAAAAAAGGCACTTGTTGGGAGGCAACCCAATATTTTATTTCTTTCTTGCTCGTTTTAATTTTCCTTAGTTTAATTTTTTTTAATTTTAATTTTGATTTTTGCAGGTTCTAATAAAAAAGAGATTCGAGAGTTAGCCCATTCAATAAATTAAAAAACAAAGATACGGGGGCCCAATTTGCAAGGTGGTCCAATTCAATTACCCTATGGCTCAATTTCAATTTCAAGCAGAATTGAGGAAACAGAATCGAGAAAGCAAGAATTAGGGCTTACTTGAATGAAAGTTACAGAGAAAGCCATCACCATCTGCTGCAATCAATCGGCACACCTACAACCACATCGCCTCGACATCCGTGTGCCAGAACTATTCCCATGTCCCACTTCAAGCAGCATATCTTGATCGGGTAAACTCACTCCACTTAATTTGAAATTCTATCATGATGCTTGGTTTTTACTTGTACATTTTGTGCTAGGGACTAGCACCTGTTCTAGTGTGGGGGGGGGGGTTTAATCTTTACTTTTATTTATTTCCTTAGGAGTTTTGTGCTTAGTTGTTGTGTTGTGGTGTTTTCAAGCATGATAGTTGGGCATTTAACTATGTCACTAGTTGTTGAGTTTTCTTGTTAAATATGTTGAAAACATTATTTGTATGTCTTGATTGGTGATTGAACTTGAGTTCACGGTTGGTCATAGGGTTGAGTCGATTGTTGGTTGCTTGGCTTTGAAATGACAACTTGATTACTTGTTTTTTGATAATTCGATTTGGTCTTTAGGAAGAGTAAAATATGAGTAGGTGCCTTTAGTTGAAAAAAAATGAAATTGTTGTGGATTGGAGAAAAAATAAAAAGGAGTTCAATCGAGGATGAATTGTTGAAAAAATAACAAGGGGTCGATACGGCTGCCTGCTTTTGGGGGCTCAAGCGTAGTTAAAAAAAAAGAGCTAAAACTCGAAAGTAGTGCGGAGTTGCGAGCCCTCCTTTGAAACTTAAAATAAAAGTGCCGTAGATTCTTCTAATGAAGGAATAAAGGCTATAGAAAAAAAAAATGGAGAGAGGCACCACTCAGATTAGAACTATCACTACAAGAATTTTGGGCTTTAACAACGGTTAAAAACCGTTGTTAAAGAGGAATTTTAACCGTTGTCGTAGGCAGGGTTGCAAAAAAATTTTCGCACAACGACAACGCACTAAAAAGCGTTGTCGTATCTAGATACGACAACGCTTTTTAGTGCGTTGCAAAAAAGGGTTGTCTTTTCCGCCATTTTTGAATTTTTTTTAGGATATGACAACGCTTTTTGCAACGCTTCAAAAGCGTTGTCTTTTCCAATTTTACAACGCTTTTTGGTGCGTTGTAAAAAGCGTTGTCATATCCTAAAAAAAATCGAAAAAATGACACGTCATCAGCATATTTTGGACACATCATTGCCACATCATCTTCCACATCATCAAATTTTGACACATCATTGCCACATCATGAGAAATAAATGTGCGTTGTCTAGGATTCGAACTCGTGACCTTTGTAACACCTTGAACCACTAGGCTACTAGTGCTTTTGTGTTTATATTATATATGTATTTCTTTTATTAACTAATTATATATATATATACATATAATTAATGACTAATTAATATATAATTGGAAGATTAATGAATAATTAATATGTTTAATAATATTTAATCTAATTTCATATTAAGACAATTATAAAGTATACCGGTGCATATTTTTAATATATGTTATAAACATACTAATTTTTTAAAATTTTGAGTTTGTTCATATATATAAGATAATATTAATGCAAATAATATAAAATAACATCATAAAATAATTAAAATTTTCAACTTTAATTTAATTAAAATAATATATAAATTTTGTATTATTATATAAAAAAAATTGTATTGACCAATTAATATATGTATGTTTTTTTATTTTGAAAAATAGTTTATCGTTCAATTACACATATTAAAATTTTTTTTTCATATTATTCTTTTAATTAATCATTTTTATATCTTTTTTTTATTTTATAAAATAATTTTTTCAAATAATTTATGTTTTTGGTATTAATTTTAAAACCAAACTAATTTATATTTATTTTCTAATATAATAATATATAATTTTTATATTATTATGTAATACAAATTTTTTTATTTTTCAAATTAATATATGTATTGTTTTTTTTGTTGTAAAATAATTTTTGGTTCAAATTAAAACCAAACTCATTTTATCTTTATTTTCTAAAATAATAATATATAATTTTTATATTATTATGTAATAAAAATTTTTATATTTTTCAAATTAATATATGTATTGTTTTTTTTGTTGTAAAATAATTTTTGGTTCAAATTAAAACCAAACTCATTTTATCTTTATTTTCTAAAATAATAATATGTAATTTTTATATTATTATGTAATACAAATTTTTATATTTTTCAAATTAATATATGTATTGTTTTTTTTTTTTTTTGTAAAATAATTTTTGGTTCAAATTAAAACCAAACTTATTTTATCTTTATTTTCTAAAATAATAATATATAATTTTTATATTATTATGTAATACAAATTTTTATATTTTTCAAATTAATATATGTATTGTTTTTTTTTTGTTGTAAAATAATTTTTGGTTCAAATTAAAACCAAACTAATTTATATTTATTTTCTAATATAATAATATATAATTTTTATATTATTATGCAATACAAATTTTTTTATTTTTCAAATTAATATATGTATTGTTTTTTTTGTTGTAAAATAATTTTTGGTTCAAATTAAAACCAAACTCATTTTATCTTTATTTTCTAAAATAATAATATATAATTTTTATATTATTATGTAATACAAATTTTTTTATTTTTCAAATTAATATATGTATTGTTTTTTTTTTTTTTGTTGTAAAATAATTTTTGGTTCAAATTAAAACCAAACTCATTTTATCTTTATAAACTAAAATAATAATATATAATTTTTATATTATTATGTAATACAAATTTTTATATTTTTCAAATTAATATATGTATTGTTTTTTTTTTTGTTGTAAAATTATTTTTGCATCAAATTAAAACCAAACTCATTTTATCTTTATTTTCTAAAATAATAATATATAATTTTTATATTATTATGTAATACAAATTTTTATATTTTTCAAATAAATAAATGTATATTTTTTTTATCCTTGTATAATTAAATTTTTTATATATTCTTAATTAATTGATATATATATATATATATATGTATCTTTTTTTTATGTTTTTGTATTAATTTTAAAACACAATAATTTTATCTTTATATTTTTTTACAAAAAACATTCATAATTTATGAATTATGAATTATAAAATACAATTTTCGAATCATGTTTTAAAATAATATTCAAATTTTGTATTATTATATAATAGGATGAGAGTAATACTTAATTAGGTGTAATTAATTTGTTAATTAATTCAAAATAGTATTTTATAAAAATACTATTTTCTAAAATAATGAATTTGTTCATATAAGATAATATTAATGCAAATAATGTAATATAAGATAACATTATAAATTAATTAAATGTATTAAATTTAAGTTAATTAAAAAATAATTATATAAAAAAATAATTATTTTATAATTATTTTTTATTTTAAACATGCAACACACAAAACAAAAGGGTTGCATAATGGGTTGCAAAAAAAAAAAAAAATTTCTAAGAAAAGACAACGCTCAAAAGCGTTGCGAAAAAGGGTTGTCGTAGAGCGAAAAAAACGCCTTTTAACAACCCTACTTAAAAAGCGTTGTCGTTTCAATTTTGACCGTTGTCGTATAGCGATTTTTTGCAAAAAAGACAACGCTTTTCGGAAAAAGCGTTGTAAAAAGCCAAAAGACAACACAAATTCAGTAAAAGCGTTGTTAAAGAGGGGTTGTTAAAAGCCAAATTTCTTGTAGTGTATGAAGGAAGACCAAATCAGATTGATTGAAAATGAGTTGTTAGGGAGTTATGGATATGGCATGAGTAGTTAAGGGTTGATGAGACCTTATGAATGATTGTGAATATGAGTTGTAGGTTATCTTGACGGGCATGTGTTGTGAATTTTGGCTGAAAAACTTAGTAGCAAGAGAATATGGAAGAATGTCCCAACCGTCATTGTTTGAGCTATTGTGTCTTGGCATGCTTTGATAATTCCATTTCATTCTTAATTTTATAAATTTTTCTTGAGGACAAGCAAATGTTCTAGTGTTGGGGAATTGATAAGTTGGGTTTTGTGTGTTATTTACATGTTTAATGTGACAATATTTGCATTTAATTGATCACTATTTTCTCGCAATTACCAGATTATTACTAGGTTCAATATTTGGCTTTGATTTTGTATTTTCCATGAATTTCATGTCACATTTTATATATTTTAGAACTGTGGGAGAGACGAGTCAATTGGGATACGAGAAGTTCAAGTTGTACAAGCCAAAAAAAAAAAAAAAGAATTGTGCAAGTCAAACAAGACTTTAATTCCATTATTAGTGATTAGCCATGATTTGGGCATGTGGAATGAGTTAGGGAAGGAAATGATTTCCCCTCTTAATTGAATTCTTTTGAAAAGGGGAATTGATGGGAAAATAAAAGGGCATCGCATTACAGAGGACAAGAACGGCAGAACGTCAGAGGCTGGGAAAAGGAGAAGAAATTTATATGTTTGCTTATTTTTCATTTCTTGTATTTTGGGGGATAATCATGTTTAGAGGCTAAACTCTTATTTCTAGTCCAAGGAGATGTCGAAACCTTGAATGATTCGATCGTTCATTGAGTAGTAACGTATTTCTTTCCCATCTCGATTTCTTTGTTATTTGGATTTATGTTATGCATGTTTAATCAAGTGAATTTATCTGGTTTGGCCACCTAGGTTAATTTATTGATTATTCTAACTAGATTGCTTGATATAATCCGTAATTGTTATATTATGGTGATCATTGTAGCTTGGGATAATAAAGTGATCTAAATTGTATGAATCGAACGTTTCGTTTTCGTAGTCTAGTTTGCCCTATTATTTTAATTCATTAATGCATCTTGTGATTTGGAAGAATCATTCTAGGGGAGGCTATGCGAGGGCTAGATCATTTTTTTTATTCATTATTTATCATCTTATTTGTTTTCTTATTGCAATTTATGTTATTGCGAGATTGCTAAGCAAACCAAACCAACCCCCATTTTATTGCTTTCTAACACGACTTTATTCAATTGAATTACGCTATTCCCTGTGGGTTCGACCCATTACTTACCCGACTACATTAGTGGGTTCGTGAAGGAGATTATATTATTTTTGGGTGCCGGCGATAGCACACCAGGTTCAGTAGTGCCTTATTGGTAGAGCCTGTGAGGGGAAATTTGCGGTTGAGTGGATATTCTGCATGTGGTCAAGATGGAGGTGTGCAACTTCCTAGGGAATATGTGGAAGGTCTCTTTCTTGCAAACGATTATAAACCTTCAAATGATTGGATGTGTAATCAGTGGCCTGTCTTAAATGGCTGCACTAGTTAATTACATGTTTTAATTTTTTCAGAAGGTGTCGTTGATGCAGATTTAGTTCTTTTGGTTACTTCAAGACCAACAACTGGAAATACTTTTGCTTGGCCTGTGGCATTGAATGTGATCAATGGGGTCGTGCTATTGCTTGTTACTTTTGAACTCTAAATTCTTTTAAAGCATTTTATCAGCATTGGGAGTTCAATTACAGGAATTTTCATTTTACTCTCAGGACATGTAAATGTTGCACCTCGGCACTTGACGTCTGAAGCAGAAACTTTACTTTCTTTTACCCTAATCCATGAGGTAGGTAATTTAAGAAACATTCTTAGGAAGTTAGAATGCCTTTTTCTTATTTGTTTTACTGGTACTAGTGGAGTTCTGCTTTTGTAGGTTATGCACGTTCTTGGATTTGATCCCATGCCTTTTCTCATTTCGAGATGAGATAAAAAGAAGGCATACTCAGGTAAGTAGTATCATGACTTTCACTTTTACAAATATAAGTTTCAGCATGACATGAGTGTATAAATAAATAAAAGTACAATAAATTTAATTACAAATGAGTTATATTAAAAGTCATTAAGATTAAAATAAACTTACTGATGTTCTGGATGAGTATTATTCATGTATTTATGCTTTTATAATTCTTTATAATTCCTTAAAATTGTAATCTACCAGCCACGATTGTTTAAAAACCTTCTCTCCTTGTTCTCAGTTTTTTTGTGCTGCAGTCCCAAACAGTATGTGAATTTGGACTCATTAATTTACTGGTTGTGATAGTTAAACAGTTCTGCATTATGTTCTTTGGTCCTTCCATCAATGACCTTTATTTTTCCTTTTGTTTGTTTTGTAGTTGTCATATTTGGTCGGCAAATGATAGCAAATGATAAATTTCATTTGGTGCCTGTTCGGGTGTTTGTAAGCTCTGATTTTTTGGGGTGCAGTATATATAAATTCATGCATTCCTGTTGCATCTTTAAATATAATCCTAGTGGTTTTTCTGTGATAATCTACTCATTGTTTTATAAATTTTCATGAACAGACATACACTTGTTATCTTTCTTTTGCAGGTGGTCAGTCATCATTGGCTGACTATTGCACTTATTTTGTAGCTTATTCCTATGGTTCATGTATGGATACTAACAGTGGTAGGGCACCTGACAGGATGTTAGGTGAAGTGCGGGGAAGTAACTCAAGTTGGGGTTCCCCTTCAAATGTTTTGGAGAATAATGAAGCTCACAATCTGATAATGATTATTTTTGCATGACTATCATTGGATATAGGTGCATGGCCTCATCTTTGGTGCGTATTGGTTTTGTAAGAGGTTCAACTACCCAAGGAAATGGATGTTGTCAGCACAGATGTCTAAACAACTCACTGGAGGTACACCTTGCTATATGAATATGCGTCTTTTTTCATCATAGCAGGCTAGCAGCCGATGCTTGTAAGCACATGGTAGAGAGCATGGTCACACTTCTATATATTTGAGATTATCCAGTTTGTTAGACATTTCAATAACTTCAAACAATAGAATCTTTTGGAAAAATTTATGTTTAATGCATAAATCTTCTCTTATAGAAGGATATACTGGTCATTTTTCTAGGTTTCTGTGGATGGAATTTGGAAAGTGTGTCTTCAATCTGGTGAACCTATTACATTTTCTGTCTTTAATGATAATTTCATTGTCTTGTATTAATATTTCACCTCAAAGTTTTATCTGAATGTATGTTTCGTAACTAATAGATCTCATCTGCTGTAGGTGAACAGACCTGCCCTGCTTACCATGAGCTCTCTGCAATGTCGATCCAGTACCTGTATCTGGTAAATGTCCAAATGCCTGTTATTTTAATGGTAATTGCATTGATGGAAAATGTCGGTGCTTTTTGGGGTTTACGGGCCAGGATTATAGCAAACGTTAGTGGCTTAACTTTTTGTTTCACACGCAATAACATGTCAACTCAATCTATTTCCTGACTCATCTTTTCTGGTACGATTACAGGTTCTTGCCCCAACAACTGTGGTGAACCATCATATTTTTGATACTTTAACATCCAAACTATCGTATATCTACACTCTACGTCCTAAACTTTTTGTTGCATTTTACCATTTGAACATGTCGTGTTACCTACACTTAACTGTTACAAAGTATTATTATTACTCCCACCATCCAAAAAAAGGGTCATGTTTATATAACCATTTTTTATATTAGAAACATGACTCTTTTTTTAGTATTGTAAAGTGTCACTAAAGATTAGTTCAGTTCAGGAGGTAAAGCGTTGTAAAAACAGTAGTACAGATAGTAAGAAACACAAAAAAACCTTAAGAAGGTAAAATATAACAATAATTCAGATATTAATTAAGGCAACACACAAAGAACAGGTCTAGAGACAAAAGTGTAAAAAACATGATAACTCGGATTACAAGAGGTTCTTATCCCTAAAATTCATTTGACAACTTGGCAAATACTCTTCAGTTCTTGTAATTTACCTCTTACTCATTAACATGTTCAATTTCTTGAAGCAGATATCTATTTAACAGTGTGAAGTTGATGGTGACAAGTTGACTACGAGTATGCCACTCTGCATGCCAATCATATAACTTAGCATGCAGAGCATCACTTGACTGCTCGGACCAGGACCCTTTTTTAGCAATGAAGACGAGGGTGCAGGTATGTGCACTGGCTGGCCTGAATTAGATTCTTGGTTATGGCATGCTCAAGAGAGCACCAATTGTTGCATTTCCTCAAGGGATTACGTGAATTATAGGACGTGAGCCTTAGTTATCGATTTTTTTCATTGTTGCTACAGTTTCGGTTAGGGTTCATAGGAAAAGAAGGCACAAATTACAGGTGCTTTAGTTTATATTTTTTATTTTCCCTCCCCAACATCGTTTGGAAATGATTAAAAGGGAATGTTATTTAGATCCGGCTGTCAAAGAAGAAGGTTCGGAGCTAAAACAGAAAAAGAAGAAAAGAAGAATGAGAATACAAATGTAACTTGGCCTAAGACCTTTATTAAATGTAATAGAATTGTTTTATGGTCTTTGGTTTGCTACTTTGGTTTTCCCTACAAGAAAATATATAATTACTAGTATAGGACCCATATTATACATGATAAAATAAATTACATTTAACTTAGTAAAATTAGAAAAAAATAAATATAATTTATATGGAAAAATATTAATTAATGATGTTGTACGATACATATCGTCTAATTTAGTATTAAATATATTTTGTTTATGTAATGTTAAATTATGTGTTACATATTGCACAAAATCATAATTTTTTTTCTATATAACTAATATTTATGATGCATTTGTAAAGGAACAAATAGTTTTCTATTTATAATTTCGAAAATAAATAAATAAATAAATATATTTTTTTTTATTTATTTTTTTGCTATGTCTATTATATTATTCAACACTTCTACCACCTTTTTAGTAAGTAAATGATAAAAATATAAATTTTGAATGTCAAAATTTTCTAAGTAAATTTCATAGATTTTATAACATGTATTCAAAAAAGTTCTTCCGTTTTATCAATTAATAAGTTCGAAAAGTTTGAACATTCATTTTTCATCAATCCATTTTTATTTTAGTTCTTAATTATTATTCATTTATATTCTGTTCTCTAATTTTTTAAAATTGAACAAATTGCAAATATGTAAATAATTTATGTTGTTAAAGTCTAGCAATATTATTTTAACAAATTTAGTTAAAATTATTATAATATCTAGTAATGCTTTTATCAACCTTAAACTTCAAGTCATACTAAAATTTATTGAATTTTCTAAACTTTATTTGGTATGAATTTTATTTATAAAAAAGAAATTTAATATAGGAAAATTTTAGGCTTGTCACTACAAGAATTTCGCCATTTAACAACGGTTTTTCCCCGTTGTCGTAGCTATTTTTTAAGCGTTGTTGTATCTAGGGTTGTTAAAAAAATTCGTCATTCGACAACGCACCAAAAAGCGTTGTCTTAGCTAGATACGACAACATTTTTTGGTGCGTTGCAAGAAAGGATTATCTTTTCTTATTTTCTGAAACTATTTATGCAACGCTTAAAAAGCGTTGTCGTATCTGACACGTCATCACAGATCATCTTCCACGTCATCGAAGATCATCTTCCACGTCAATTTATGCAACGCTTAAAAAGCGTTGTCGTATCTGACACATCATCATAAATCATCTTCCACGTCATCGAAAAAAAATAATACTTAAAAAGCGTTGTCGTATCTGACATGTCATCATAGATTGCAACGCTTAAAAAGCATTATCGTATCTGACACGTCATCATAGATTGCAACGCTTTTTAAGTGACACGTCATCATAGATCATTTTTCACGTCATCGAAGATCATCTTCCACATCATCAGAAAATAAAGATCAATGGCTGCAAGCAATGAATGAAGAGTTCCTATCACTTCAAAAGAATAACACTTGGACTTTGGTGGAGAAGCCAAAAGATAGGAAACTAATTGGTTGTAAATGGATATTCAAGAAAAAATTAGAGGTGGCTGGCTCTGAAAATATTAGATTCAAGGCAAAGCTCGTAGCAAAAAGATATACACAAAAGGAAGGTATTGACTACAATGAAGTGTTTTCTCCAGTGGTTAAACATGTGTCTATCAGGATTTGGTAGCTCAAGAGGACATGGAATTGCACCAATTGGATGTTAAGACAACTTTTTTACATGGAGATTTGAAAGAAACATTGTTTATGAGTCAGCCTGAAGGTTTTATTGAAAAGGTCCTTGTATGGGTTAAAACAAAGCCCTAGGCAGTGGTATACTCATGACCAGTATTGGGCTTGTAAGATGCAACTATGACAGCTGCATGTCATCGAAGATCATCTTCCACATCATCAGAAAAAATTGTGCATTGTTTGGGATTCGAACTCGTGCGCATTGTTGGAGCTTAAACCACTAGGCCACTAGTGGTTTATGTGTTTATATTCTAGATGCATTTGTTTTATTAACTAATTATATATATATATAATTAATGACTAATTAATATATAATTGGAAGATTAATATGTTTAATAATATTTAATCTAATTTCATTTTAAGACAATTATAAAATATATTAGTGCATATTTTTAATATATTTTATAAACATACTAATTTTTTAAAATTATGAGTTTGTTCATATATATAAGATAATATTAATGCAAATAATATAGAATACCATCATAAAATAATTAAACTTTTCAACTTTAATTTAATTAAAATAATATATAATTTTTGTATTATTATATAAAAAAATTTGTATTGACCAATTAATATATGTATGTTTTTTTTATTTTGAAAAATAGTTTATGGTTCAATTAATATATTTAAGTTGTTTTTTTCATATTATTCTTTTAATTAATCATTTTTATATCTTTTTTTATTTATAAAATAATTTTTTCAAATAATTTAAGTTGTTGGTATTAATTTTAAAACCAAACTCATTTATCTTTATTTTCTAAAATAATAATATATAATTTTTATATTATTATGTAATACAAATTTTTATATTTTTTAAATTAATATATGTATTATTTTTTGGTTGTAAAATAATTTTTGGTTCAAATTGGTCATTCGATTATATATATATATATATATATATATATATATATATATCTCTCTCTAATTCTTTTAAATTAATCAAATTTTTAATAGGTTAATAATTTCTATAATTATTGAAGTTTAGCATATGTTATTTCAATAAATCTAGTTAACATTCTTATATTATTTAGTAATACTTCTTATCTACATTAAATTTTAAGTCATTAATTATTCGTATTAAAAGCTATTGTAATTTTAAATTTTAGTTATTATGGATTTGTTTGTAAAAAAAAGTAATTTAATATGAGAATACTGCAGACTTATAAAGTATCCATAATGATCATTCCTATATGTATAAAAGATAAAAATTACACGAGGACCGTGAAATTTAATTATTAGAATAAATAAATATAAGACTATAATATATAATAATATGCCATTTGAGTGATATGAAAGTACAATATGAAGAATAATTTTCAGTTATATAAAGAAAATATGCTTATGGTAATTAAAAGTGTTTCTTAGGAAATAAATTTTAACAACTTATTAATTTTTTGAATTTAAAGTTCTTTATATATATAAACATACACTCGCACTTCAAATCAGTTGGTTTCTCATACATAAATTGCACCTTGATACCCAGTCCAACCCCTGTACCCAACCGGTGAAATATGATTTGAATTCTATCCTACAATCTCAACACCTTTTATTATTTAATAATTAATATTACAGATAAAATTAAGAAATAATTATATACAAGATTATAAAATTAAAACTTGTTAAGAGTGGTTGGTATTATTTAAACAGATGGGCCGCCCTGCATGTGATATCTCTCCTCTGGATCTGCCCTTCCACCTAATCTCATTTCCACGCATAACTTTTTCCTACTTGTATGCTTTTCTTTATAACTATTTAATAAAATTAAACTAAATTATCTAAATTATTCGTGTTCATAGTTTATTCATTAGACTGTTTTTACAGTATATAACTCGCTAAATTATATAACAAAAAAATTTTGTCTTTACATTCAAATTTTCGACATATCCTTACAAAAATATTATATTTATTCAACATATAATAATTTAAATTATAAAAAATATTTGAAAATTTTCTATTGTATTTGTAATATTGAAGTTATAATTTTTCTAGTATCTTTATATTTAAAAGATTGAGTTAAAATTACAGTATTTAAAAAATTATTTTATTAGAAATATTAAAATTAAAATTATAAAAGATGTTTTTAAAAATTTCTCGAGAATTACTAAGAGCCTTGAATATTGAAAAAAAAATTTATATTTTAAGTATTGTAATAATTTTTAATTCTATTATTTGGAATAAAATAGAATTTTTTGTTACAATATTTTAGTAACTTAATTTTAATATTTCAAATAAAATAAGAATGTGTATAAAAACTCCTATGATTTTAATTTTAATATCTGTAATTAATTATTTTGAATAAAATTGATTTTTTTAATTTCTTTATAATATTTATTTTAAAAATTATTGTTTTAAATAATTTTATATTTTAAATTGATATTTAAATGGGTTTTTTTTTTCATTTTTTGGTGAGCTTATAAGCTCCCAAGAGTGTTTAGTAAATGTTTAATAAGATTTAATCTCAACATAAAATAAGAGGTTAGAAACTTATTTAAGTAAGAAGAACCTTTTTTTTATTTTTTTTAATAAGATCTTATTTTTATCACAAACTCCTTTAAACTTATTATCATTTAAATTATACAATTCAATTGCTAATATTTATATGTTTCGTCATCTTATAATTTGTCAGACACTTCAACAACTCGTGTTTTATAATATTTAATTAAGTTCAACAAACACCATCTAAATCTAATATATAAAAAAATTATGCCTACCTTAATTTTCAAACACAATTTATTAATAGATCATATATATTTTTCATTACAACCATTTCCAGATTCTTATCTGAAAATAACTAAACACCATCAAACATTATAACTAACTGTAAAGTGACTTCAGAATTGTTGAAAGTTACCAACTAACAACCGCCAATTTCTTTTGGCTAATTAACCACCAAACATGTGACAAAAGGCAAAACACACTGTTTTATCTATTACAATACCATCACTTCACCTAATCAACATATATATTAATACGCATGCAATTTAATTCTATACCTCACTATTTTTTGTTCGTACTAAATGGGAAGTCTTATGCCTCATGCAAGTGAGATTTTTAGTAATTTCAATATATACACACACCAACTGTGTGTATGAATACTATAGTGTTTAATTTGATATAGGTTCCAATTGTATTAAGTTACTTAAATTTCAAGTAAGACTAAAACCGAAACCCTTTCTTATCTCAATTATCTTATTGTAAGTTTCCAATAGATAAAAGCGAAAAATTAGTAAAAATGAAAATAGTGAAATCCACACAAATTCTTATGAAAGGAAACAATTTGATTCTATTGATACACGATAAGATGATGTAATTTAGATATAATTACATGATTGTGTAAATAGAATAATTCGATTTTGTTGCTAAAAAACATATTGGTTACCGCCTAAAATTTAATAGAACAAGTAAAAGTAGATGATTAAGGTGAGTACTGTGAAAATAAATAAATGAATACTACCAAATTTCAAAAAATCATGTCTTAGATAACCCAACAACGTTTAGAGGGGTGTATTCAATTGAAATTCTATTGGATTTTTTTGGACTTTAAAAAGTCTGTGGATTTAGAAAATTCATAGATTCCATGCAGAGTTTGACTGACTTTTTTTATTGATTTACATGGATTTTCATAGATTTGACATGATTGTGAAATACATTTTTTTTTATTGATTTACATGGATATCCATAGACTCCGGCGCTGGAACTATTGATGCAAATGTATATGGAACACACTTGTATATAAAAAAAGTTATCCAAATTATTTAGAAAAAATACCAAAAATACATTAGTTCCAAAAAAAAAAATACATTATTATTCATCATTATTATTCTCATCTTCATTCTCATCATCTTCATTTCCATCACCGTTATACCTCGACCTCATTTCCCACATAGCATTAGCAATACTCGTTCTCCATGCATTAGCTTCCGTTCTTTGTTGTAGAGACGGCTGGTGTGCGGTTACAGAGGTGTGTACGTCGATGGCGGTGGTGACACACAAAAACCTCAAAGCCAACTATCCATACACATAACCTCAAAGCAAACTATCCATACACATAATCCAACAAAGTAATAGCAAATAGCTTTAACCAATCCATACACAAAATCCAAAACAAAGAGCAGCAAAAAATTTGCGTAGTACCTTTGTTAGAAGAACAACGAAAGTTTTTATCTTCTGACCTTTCGTCTTCAGAGTTCTTTGAGAGAATACGTAGAAATCTCTGGTTGTTAGAAAAGATTTTGGAGAGTGAAATCTATTTATATTTTTGGAAGAGAATCAAAGAAAATGCATAGAGTATTAAAATTCATAGACTGTTGAATACCTAAAGAATTTTTAAGACTTTTTAAAATTCGTATTGAATACCTCAGGATTTTTAAAGACTTTTGAAAATTCGGATTGAATATCCCCAGACTTTAAAAGTCTAAAAAAATCCTACAGACTCCACAACCAATACACCCCTAAGTTGTTAGAAATAAAGTATCTTTCAGAAACTCATAACATATTAATGAAATCAAAATTTAGAGGATGAGGATTCGACCAAATTCATCATAGTTCCAAGTACATAAGAGCACTTACAATGCACAAAAAAGAAGAGTTATAGGTCACTAACTATAACTATATCCCCATTGGAGCCTTTTTGATAGTTATAGTTAAGTAATTGGGTTACTGTTCGGTTCACAAGTGTGAACCAGAAAAAAAAAATTAAGCGCGTCTAACAACTCTCTTTGTGATTGGCGCGTGTAATACACGCTACACACAGGAGAGTGAGAGATACGACGGACACTGTTCACACACCTGCACTTTTACTATTCATTTTTACTGTTCATTTTTACCCTGCATTTTTTTTTATTATTAATTTTTTTTTTTCAATTTGGAATTTGCATGTACTGGTTGTTCTGTTAATTCTTAACGTCTATTTTTTTTTTCAATTTTTAAGATAAATCATTTTATTTTTTTTTCAATTTTCATATTTCCAATCAATTTTAAATATATATTTAATTAAATTAAAGAAAAAAAATATAAAAGTATATCAAATTAAAATAGAGCCGTTTATGACCGTTTCCAAAATAGAGTCGTTTATGACCGTTGCCAAAATAGAGTCGTTTATGGCTGTTAATAAACGGCTCTATTTTTTTCTTTAAATACACCAAGTCATGAGGTATTTATTCCACCTACAAAATCATTTTCCAAGTTTTTTGTTGGTTTCATATTTTGATTTATCTTTTTCAATTCACTTCTCCAGATGGCTGAAAACAATCAAGATTTCTTCAAAATTTTTTATGGACCCTGATAGGATGATATGTAATAGATTTTTATGAGACAAAACGTATAATAGTCTAGAACATTAGTTATCTGGTTAAGTCTTTATATGTAAAATAGCTAAGACAAGGATGCTGGAAAGATAAAAAGATTCTGCCAGGGAACCAGAAAGACAAGTTCCTGCTACCTGCATACTGTATCAAGCAACCTGTAACCAAGCTTCATAGGATGCTACAAGGAACCTGGAGATGGTCAAGGAAGCTGACTTACTCGAAGAGGATGCTACCAGATACATCAGAGTCAATGCAACCTGACTAGCCAGTAAAGTCACTCCAGTTCCAACAAATCAGAATCTGCCATGTGTGAAAAAACAGCAAGGACACAGTACAAACAGACTGCAGAATGAAGTCGCACAGACAAAGGACAATGCAGTGGCAGAACAGAATGAAGACATTTCAGAGCAGGTGTCAGAAGATCGGCAGAACCAATCAGGAAGAGACACCTCATCAAGCAAAGGACTGCCTTTCCAACGGGTAAAAATATGTCTAAAGTCTATAAATAGAAGATTGCTACTCAAGAGTAAGAAGAGGGAACCAAGAAGCGAATAGGCAAAAAGCAAATCAAGAGAACATACGCAAAGCAAATCTTTACAAGCTCAAACTTATACATTCAAGTGTATCAGACCTAGCAGCAGCGAGCCAGCTACCTTTGTGATCTTCAGAAGTTCAAGGAGCTTGCTGCATTCGATAGTTTGAAAACTCTCAGTTTATTCTAAGTCTGATAGGAGTCACTTAGGCAGGAGTGTGTCTTGTTAAGTTGTAATCTCTCTGAAGAAGAGAAATGATCCTGTGTGGGTCAGTTAACCTGTGTGAAGATCCTGTGTGGGTCGATAGTTGGTCACTGTGCAGCTACCTGTGTGGATAGAGCTGACAGTTTTGCTTAGAGTATAGTTTGTGTTAGCAGAGTCTATTGTAAATCAAACTTGCTTTAACAAAGTTCCTCCTTGTGAAGGAGTAGAGAGGACGTAAAGGGATTACTCCACCCTTGAACCTCTATAAGCTTGCTTGTGTTATTTACAGCTTTATATTCATCTATCTGCATCTGAGCATACTACATTAAAAGCGTGTTTCAAAAATCATAAGTATTTCCGCTGTGCATTATATTCTGTCTAAGTCCTGAGGTCACTGCCTGAGTAGGAACCTATCGAGCAGTAAGCTTACTAGCTACCTGTTCATCAGGGACTTAACATTTGGAGTAAAAAGTTGAAAATTTGATAAGGTTAATTGACCCCCCTCTTAACCTTATACTACTGGGACCAACAAGTGGTATCAGAGCAGGTTGGATTAAAAACCCAACTTGTCTGGTCAAATCTCTGATCCCTGATTTTTGAAAATCTGCATACATCACTTTTTATCATGGATACGCATAAGTTTCCTATATTTTCTATTGAAGAGTATGACGACTGGAAGATTAGAATTCAGGCACATCTCTCAGCCATGCACTATGAAATGTGGATGGTTATCACTGATGGACTCCCAAGGATCACCAAGCCAAATCCTATATTCGCAAAAGCCGCTGAGCTGGCGATGCAGGAGCCATTCCCCAAAAAGCTGTTATCGATAAACCTAGGGAAGAATAGTCTGCTGATGATAGAAGACGAGCTAACCTGGACAATGTAGCCAAGAATGCCTTATTCGTCACTTTGGACTAAGGGACTTTTAGCAAGGTCAAGACGTGCAAGACAACAATGGATATTTGGAACAAGCTTGAACAAATCTACGAGGGAACAGAGCTTACAAAGGAAAACAAGGTGTCAACAGCAACCCAGAAATTCGAGCTGTTCGAGATGCTCCCTGAAGAGGCCTTGGAACAGATGGATCTGAGATTCACAAACATTGTGAATGAGCTTGAGTCTCTGGACAAATTCTACACTCAGAAGGAGAAAAATATGAAAGTGCTAAGAGCACTACCTGCAAAATGGGATAGCAAGACTATTGCAATGAGGGTCTCCATGGATTTGAAATCAATGAGTACTTTTGATCTCTTTTCTGACTTGAAAGCCTTCGAATATGATATCAACAGAAGGAAGAAAGAGACAGAAGAATCCAGCACAAAGGTAACTGCCCTAACAGCTAGAAACGGAAAGGACACTGGAGTCACCTGCAGTAAGCAAGGAGAGCTACCTGTTGAGGGTACTGATGAAGAAATGGCCCTTCTTCTAAAAAATTTCAAGAAATTTATCAGATACAACAGAAGAGGTGACTTTAAGAAGAACCAGGCACCTCCCCAGTAGTCCAGTCCTCAGCAACCGTACCAGGATACTTCGGACCTATGCTATAACTGTCGAAAGCCAGGACACTATGCCAGAGAATGTCCTCATCCAAAGGTCAATCGATATCCGGATGGAGAATCATCCCAGAAGAGGGAGAAACGAAGAGAGGAAAGAAGAAGAATTAAAGCCTTCCTCAGT
The DNA here is from genome assembly GCA_028654395.1 of Scutellaria barbata. Lineage (NCBI taxonomy): Eukaryota > Viridiplantae > Streptophyta > Magnoliopsida > Lamiales > Lamiaceae > Scutellaria > Scutellaria barbata. Next base: position 17,169,177 of record CM053652.1, on the reverse strand, counting down.
GAAATGGAAAAAGGGAAGGAACATTCCAAGGAAGCTCAGCAAGATGTGGACTCTGATAATGACAGTGATTCATCTTCTTCAGAGGACGAAGCACTTATCTGCCTAATAGCACAGAAAGAAGAGGACAGCGAGAATGACGAGGTAATGTATCCTATCCAACCTTTATTGGAAGAGGAAAAGTATAACAAAAGCCTCTCCCTTAAACAAATCATGAGCGACTTCGAACAGATAAACTCAATTCATGAGGAGCTGAAACTCGAAAATGAGATGCTTAGGAGGGAAAACAAATAGTTAGCTGAAAAGTTATCCGCATATGAGCTCAGTAGCTCAAAGTGCAGTGACCTCCAAAAACATGCATCTAAGCTCAATTTGAGAATCGTCGAACTTGAGAGTGAGAAAAATGACCTTCAAGCAATTGTAGGAACCTTTAGCAAATCAGCTAAAGAAGCCAAAGAATGCATTAAGTCGGGCAAAAGTCCTTTTGATAGGACAGGCCTAGGATATTATGCAGAAACCTCTCGAGACACAGCAAGCTCATCCAGAGCTATTACCTTCGTTCAAGCGGAAACCTCAATGGCAAGAGAGTTATCTATTAACTCAACAGAAAGCTTGGAGAAAGGAATAGACAAAGGCAAGAGACCCATGTACACATCCACAGGGAATAAACCTGTTTTCAAAAGCTGGTTACAGCGGAATCAATCGGCTGATAGATACAAAAGAAAACAGCAACCTATAAGGATGCTGAACAGAAACCTCTACTCCACCAATACTAAGACTAGAATGTTTAAATCTAAAAGAGCTCATGCTCAAAGGAAGTATGGTGGAGGACCTCACTTCGAAAGTGATGGGTATACACAGTATACACACACAAAATAGTATCCTAAGGATACCTCTTATAGACGAAACCTCCAAGTCTACAACAAAACAATTGTTGTAAGACAAATCTGGATTCCGAAAGGTACTAACAAGAAAGGACCCGTACATGTATGGGTACCTAAGAACCAGTAATCCCTATTTTACAGGTACCTACAGCAGGAACCAGCAAGGAAGTGTGGTACATTGATAGCGGGTGCTCGAGACACATGACTGGAGATAAGGAAATCCTTAAAGACTTCCAATAGTGCAAGGGACCCAAAGTAATCTTCGGAGATAATTCCAAGGGAAGCACTAGAGGAATTGGAACTCTCATCAAAGGAAACACTCACATAAAAGAAGTGTCATATGTAAAAGGCCTGAAGTACAACTTGCTAAGCATAAGCCAATTCTGTGACAAAGGCTACTCAGTGGAGTTCAATCACAACAAGTGCCTGATAAGGGATAGTCAATCCAAGGAAGTAAAACTGTCTGGAACCAGAAAAGGAAACATTTATATAGCTGACTGGAGCTCAGTGACCACAGCTACCTGCTTCATTGCAAAAGGATCATCAGAAGCTAGCTGGCTATGGCATAAACGGATGAGCCACCTGAACTTCAAAACGATCAACAAGCTAGCTAGAAAATGACTAGTCAGAGGGCTACCTGATATGGTGTATAAGAAAGAGAGTCTATGTGAAGCATGCCAAAAAGGAAAACAAACTAAAAGCTCCTTCAAAAACAAAGTTCAAAGGTCAACTGAAAGGGTGCTAGATCTACTACACATGGATCTATTCGGACTGGTGGAACCAGTAAGCATGAGCGGAAGAAAGTACACACTTGTAGTGGTGGACGACTATTCAAGATTCGCATGGACCCTGTTCTTAACAAAAAAGTCAGACACTCAGCGAAGGTTACTGGAGCTACTGAAGAAGCTGCAGATCGAAAAGAGCCTAAACATTATCAAAATCCGAACAGACAGAGGCATTGAGTTTACCAACAAGTTTATTGAAGCATACTGCTCTGACAATGGAATTAAGTATGAATACTCAGCAGCTATGATACCACAACAGAATGGTGTCGCAGAAAGGAAAAACAGGACCCTGAAGGAAGCTGCGAGGACCATGCTAGCTGAAGCACAGCTACCCAAGAGATTTTGGGCGGAAGTAATCAATACATCATGCTATACCCAGAACAGATGCATTATCAACAAAGACTTGAACAAAACTCCTTATGAGCTATGGTTTGGTTATACTCCAAATATTGAACATTTTCATATTTTTGGATGCAGGTGCTATGTACTTAACAATGGAAAGGACTACCTAAAGGCATTTGACTCAAAGTCAGATGAAGGAGTATTCTTAGGATATTCCTCGGTAAGCAAAGCCTTCAGAATCTTCAACAAGAGAACACTTGTTGTAGAAGAAACAATACATGTGGATTTTGATGAACCACGTTGCTCTAAGGCTGATATAAATAAACTCAATGAAGACTTTGAAAACACTCACATTACCAACACTCGTGTTGAATATATTGATGCTGAGTTACCAAGTCTCCAAAATATTGAATCAACTCAGAATCAGCAACCGGCACCTACACAGCAACCTGGAGAACAGGAACCTACTCCAAATCAGGAAGCACTAGTTATTCAAGAAGAAATACACCATCCTGAAGGAATTCAACTGGAAGTACGATTAGAAATACAGCCTGATCCAAATCAGCAAGCTGAACAGGATGATCAAGAGCAACCTGCTGAAATTCAAAATGAACAACAGGCTGAAGAAGCTAGAAGGAAATGGCTAAGGAATCATCCAAGGAATCAGATTTTAGGAGACTCTACCTCTGGAGTAAGAACAAGAAGAAGCAACCCCCATGAAGCAATGTTTGCTTGCTTTATATCACAAACAGAACCAAGCTGCATAGAGGATGCTCTAGCAGACACCAACTAGATTCAAGCTATGTAGGAAGAACTTAATGGATTTGAAAGAAACCAAGTGTGGCATCTAGTTCCTAGACCTACTCACCAAGGAGTGATCGACACTAAGTGGGTATTTAAAAACAAGATCGATGAAGAAGGACAAGTAGTCAGAAACAAGGCAAGATTAGTGGCAAAAGGTTACTGCCAGGAGGAAGGAATAGATTTTGAAGAAACATTTGCACCTGTAGCAAGACTAGAAGCAATCAGAATCTTCCTAGCCTACGCTGCTCACAACAATCTCACCATCTACCAGATGGATGTTAAGAGTGTATTTCTCAATGGACTGCTCGCTGAAGAAGTCTATGTGGAGCAACCTCCAGGATTCGAAGAAAATCCTGAAACCATGGTCTTCAGATTGAAGAAAGCTCTCTATGGACTTAAGCAGGCACCTAGAGCCTGGTATGATACTCTCTCAAAGTATCTACTTGACAATGGATTCAAGAAAGACAAAGTGGACAAAACACTCTTCAGAATTCAAGATGGAGATAGCATACTGCTCGTTCAGATCTATGTCGATGATATTATCTTCGGCTCAACAAACAAGGAATTGTGCCAAAAATTTTCAAGCCTCATGCAATCCAAATTTGAAATGAGCATGATGGGAGAACTAAGTTTCTTCCTTGGTCTTCAAGTCAAACAACTAAGTAGTGGAACTTTCATCAATCAAGTAAAATATACCAAGGAATTGATAAAGAGATTTGGTTTGGAAAATGCAAGCACAGTGAGCATACCGATGATAACCTCAGGAAGCCTAAACAAGGATAGTGAGGGTAAAACAATAGACATCACAAAATACAGAAGACTCATTGGATCACTGCTCTACCTGACAGCTAGCAGGCCAGATATCATGTTCTCTGTAGGAATGTGTGCCAGATACCAAGCAGCTCCAAAAGAGTCACACATGACCGCAGCCAAACAAATCATCAGATACCTCAAAGGAACCCAGGAAGCTGGCCTATGGTACCCAAAAGAAGGAGGAATTAAACTTATTAGCTATACTGACTCTGATTTTGCAGGTTGTAAAATTGACAGGAAAAGCACCAGTGGTACCTGCCAGCTACTAGGAAACAAACTGGTATCATGGTTCTGCAGAAAGCAAACCTCCATAGCAACCTCAACAGCCGAGGCCGAATATGTAGCTGCAGGAAGCTGCTGTGCACAAATTCTATGAATTCAACAGCAACTGAAGGATTACGAAATTGAGGAAAAAGAAACACATATCCTATGCGACAACACAAGTGCAATAGCTATCACTCACAACCATGTTCTTCATTCAAGAACTAAACACATTGATATCAGACACCACTTCATCAGAGATCATGTTGAAAAGAAAGACATATCGTTGGAAAAAATGCATACTGATCTACAGCTAGCTGACATATTCACAAAGCCCCTCTGTGAATCAAGATTCTCCTTTCTAAGAAACGAGCTGGGAATAATTAAACTGTGATAAAATTCTATAAAATTCCATCATTTCTGCTTAAATGGGTATAATGCTCAGGGGGAACTATAGGCAAGGGAAGAGTAAAGGAGAAGACAAAAGTGGAGAAAAGGAGTCTGAGGTGGAGGAGGTAGTAAAGGAGAAGGAAGCCGAAGTACAGGAGGATGCAGTACAGGAGGTTGTAGAAGAGATATAACAGGATAAGAAGGTTGAAATGGTGTTCAGCAAGGGAAAGGTGACTGAACAGGATAAGGAGCAGGAGGTAGATGAGGAGGACGCTGGAGAAGAAACACCTGCCAAGGACTCTGGATCAGGAGATGGAGGATCCAGTAGCCCCTCCAACAGCGATGATGGGTCACCCAGTGAACAGGGTGACATCGGAGCCGAAAAATCCAAGGCACTAACATCTGTCTCTGGTGAACAGGCACCAGCAGGTGAACGTCAGGCACCTGCCAAATCTAATGAGGACGTGCTGACAGCGATTGAGCAGATGGGGAAGTTCCTGGTGAAGGCGAGCAGGAAACTCCGCAAGGAAACCCGCTCCAATACTATCAAGACATATACCTTCATGGACTCCCTCAATGCTACTCTGGCAACATTGACTCAGGTGATCTCTGCCTACCGACCCCCAAGGAGGATGCTGCAATGGAAGTTGTTAAGAGCGTGATGGAAAAGCTTAACAGACAAGAGGAGAAGATGATCTCCCTTGAAACAAATCAAAATGCTCTAGTCACTGTAGTGGACCGGATGGATAAGGAGCAGTTCAACCAATCACAGACCCTGCGGGATCACTCAGGCACCTTGTCTGAAATTCACTCCATGGTCAGTTTTGCAGTTGGACGGGCTGATGATGACAAAAAGGGGGAAAGGAGGATAGAAGGTAGACAGAAGTCTGGACAGGATCCTACGGCCTGCAGACAGATGGTAGTAAGCAGTAGGAGGAGAGACGACTCTGGAGACGGAGGACACAAGGGAGCTGGACCTAAACCTTCAGACAGCAGTGCTAAAAGGAAATCAGATGTTGTTTCTGGGTTAGTCCATCCAGGTTTCAGGAAGGGTGCTGAGATTAGAGAAGAAAAGAGGAGGAGGACTGAGGCTGAATTGAAGAGCAACCTGGATGCTGTCTTTTCTTCAGATCCCAGGATTGCCCTTGACAAGATCTTCCCACCGCACAAGCTGCCTGACATGGCCGAAATGGAGAAGAATTTGCAGAGTCCTGATGTCGCAGGAAGTGCCCCTCTCAGAAACTTCCTGAAAGCCTGTCCTGATCCCAAGAGTGACAAGTTCGTAGCCCCAGAAGTCCCGGAGGTCACTCTTCCCACTAAGATCAATCCATCCTTCTTCCAGATCGAAGCATTCAAAAGAAAGGAGCTGATGAAGTACTTCACCACACTCTGCAAGGAATTTGCTCTCTTCAGAGGATTCCGAACGAACAAAGAGGCCTTGCAGAGGTTCCTGGAGCTGACAAAGAAAGGTGGACTTCCAATCCAAGTGAAGCTGAGACAAAAACTAGGAAATAAGTTCATACCATACAGTGAAGACTTCTGGCTCAGGTTTGAAGAATCTGAGGAGATGGTGAAGAGGATGGAACCTAGCTACCAAGACTCTATAGCCAACTGGTGGAAAGGTACAAGGTTCGAAAGGAAAAAGAAAGCCAGTTGGTTGAAATCTTGATGTCTTGCTCTCTATTTCGTTTCTGTTTTTATCTATTTAGCCATCTGCTTTGTATGTCTCTGCTTTGTACTTAACTCTGTTCAATGAAAAATCGACATTTCTGTCTGTTGGAAGCTCACATTTTGTGAACTTAATACATGTTTTTGAATGATTATATCTTTCTGCATTTTTGTTCCAAGTTAATAAAATGTGGTTCTTTGATCCTGTTAAGGAGTTTTGTCATCACCAAAAAGGGGGAAATTGATAGGATGATATGTAATAGATTTTGATGAGACAAAACGTGTAATAGTCTAGAACATTAGCTATCTGGTTAAGTCTTTATATGTAAAATAGCTAAGGCAAGGATGCTGAAAAGACAAAAAGATTCTGCCAGGGAACCAGAAAGATAAGTCCCTGCTACCTACATACTATATCAAGCAACCTGTAACCAAGCTTCATAGGATGCTACAAGGAACCTGGAGATGGTCAAGGAAGCTGACTTACTCGAAGATGATGCTACCAGATACATCAGAGTCAATGCAACCTGACTAGCCAGTAGAGTCACTCCAGTTCCAACAAATCAGAATCTGCCATGTGTGAAAAAGTAGCAAGGACACAGTACAAGCAGACTGCAGAATGAAGTCGCGCAGACAAAGGACAAGGCAGTGGCAGAACAGAATGAAGACATTTCAGAGCAGGTGTCAGAAGATCGGCAGAACCAATCAGGAAGAGACACCTCATCAAGCAAATGACTGCCTTTCCAACGGGCAAAAATCTGTCTAAAGTCTATAAATAGAAGATTGCTACTCAAGAGTAAGAAGAGAGAACCAAGAAGCGAATAGGCAAAAAGTAAATCAAGAGAACATACGCAAAGCAGATCTTTACAAACTCGAACTTATACATTCAAGTGTATCAGACCTAGCAGCAGCGAGCCAGCTACCTTTGTAATCTTCAGAAGTTCAAGGAGCTTGCTGCATTCGATAGTTTGAAAACTCTCAATTTATTCTAAGTCTGATAGGAGTCACTTAGGCAGGAGTGTGTCTTGCTAAGTTGTAATCTCTCTGAAGAAGAGAAAGGATCCTGTGTGGGTCAGTTAACCTGTGTGGAGATCCTGTGTGGGTCGATAGTTGGTCACTGTGCAGCTACCTGTGTGGATAGAGCTGACAGTTTTGCTTAGAGTATAGTTTGTGTTAGCAGAGTCTATTGTAAATTAAACTTGCTTTAACAAAGTTCCTCCTTGTGAAGGAGTAGAGAGGACGTAAAGGGATTACTCCACCCTTGAACCTCTATAAGCTTGCTTGTGTTATTTACAGCTTTATATTCATCTATCTGCATCTGAGCATACTGCATTAAAAGCGTGTTTCGAAAATCATAAGTATTTCCGCTGTGCATTATATTCTGTCTAAGTACTGAGGTCACTGCCTGAGCAGGAACCTATCGAGCAGTAAGCTTACTAGCTACCTGTTCATCAGGGACTTAACATTTGGAGTAAAAAGTTGAAAATTTGATAAGGTTAATTCACCCCCCCTCTTAACCTTATACCACTGGGACCAACAGATCCTCATTTCCACAAAACTTTGATTATTCCTATTTTTCTTCACCTACACAAAATCCATCTTCTGTGCCGGAAACACAATCATCACAATATTCAATTCCAATTGATTTGGATAGTTCTGAACAAGAAGTTGTCACCACTGAACGAAGACGCCCGGTCAAATAGAGCGTTCAGGAAGACGAGCTGCTAGCATACTCATTCGTCATGGTAAGTGAAGATCCTATCATCGGCAATGATCAAAAAGGTGATGCCTTTTGGAGAAGAATTGCAGCATACTACAATGGTAATCGCAAGACTGAAATGTTAGAAAGAATTTGTAATGCGTGGTATAACACTATTCAGAAGAAGGTAAACCTTTTCAATTCTTGCTATACAATATTTCAAGTCTTTACAGAAGTGGACATAGCGATGAAGATTTACTGAGAATATATTTTCCAAGAGGTAAAATAAATTGATTTTTTAATAATTCTTCCAAATATTAACAAAAAAATTAATAATATTTCATTAACAATATAATGAAAAAATATAAATTTAAAAAAAATTGATATTTATTTTATTTACAATTTCGTAAATAAAAAATTATTTTAGGTAAAAATTCTCAAATTAAATATAAGTTTATTTGGATAAAAAATGTAATTTGATTGTTGATATCCAAATAGTGTTTAACCAATGATATGGTTGGAGGAGTTATAAAAAGTGAGTTATAGTTAAAGGAATGATGATATGGATGGGTAGGTGAATGAGAGAGAGTTAACTATAACCGAGAATTTTTCTAACCATTGTAAGTGCTCTAATAGATACAACTAGCAAAAAAACTCAAATTATAAAAAAAATGATAAATCTATTTATTAAATGAATTCAGGTAGAAGGACAAAAGGTGATGAAATAATCAGAAGCAGTACAAGTACACGTGCTTGATAAATCATCGTACGCATAACTATACGCTGTTGGACAAGCATTCTTGAACATCTCCGAATACGGCGTCGCTGCGCATGTCTCCGCCGTCGAGTGTTCGCCGGTGCAGCAAAACTCCGGCTTGGCGAATGCAGCACACGCGCTCTTGCACGCCACCACCGCGCCGCCGTCGTCCACCACCTGCAGTTCCTCGGGGCAGTTTGCGTTCACATCCGCCACGCAACCGGCGGACTGACAGTCGCCGGCGCCTCCGGAGGGCTGCACGGAGATCCCCACGTTGTAGCCGTCAACCAGGCTGACGTCATAGAAGTCTTTCCCTGCGCCGCCGCTCCCTATGGTGAACTCTGCCAGGGACACCGGAGGGACGCCGCCGCCGGTGCATTTGAGAGCGCCGTCGCAGTCTCCGGTTGCGCAGTGGCCGTTTCCGGCGTCGGTGAAGTTGCATCCGGTTCGGGCCCAGAAACGGCCGGACCAGCCTTCCGGGGCTGGGAGTTGAACGGTGTCTCCGGGGGCCAATGCGAAGCCGCCGTCTCCAAGGACGGCTGCGCCGTCGCCGGAGATTGTGGCGGGCCAGATTGTGTAACTGCAGCTATTTTGGAGAGTAAACAGCGTCGATGAAGCCATTGTGAATATTCCTGAAAAACAACAGGCCAATAATTAAAAACAATTCATCACAAGAATTAAAATTAGAAAAAACTAGGAATTTTTTTGTTTTTAGGAATTCAAGAAATTTAATGGTATAGAATTTCACCTATGAAGCAGGAGAATAGAAACGGCAAAAGATAGGGATTTGGCCTAACCGCCATTTTCATTTGAGTAAAAGGGCAGTGCCTGTGAGTTTTTAGCAATTTATGTCAGTTAAAACTGAGAAGCTTCATATTTATATACATAAAGAACATGGCACTTGCCACTTGGATTCTTGTTTTCCTTTTTTTTTTTTTTAAATAAATTTTATGTTTACTCCCTACTAATTTAAGGATAACATTCCGATCCTTTGAACTGCTACACGATTTGTATGACTAGCTTTGACGATAGGTTCATTGACTCTCTCAAGAATTAATTTATCATACTTAAAGTTTGGTTAAATTAATAAATAGATGTCAAAGTTTTTGAAAAGTATAATCGTTTCATTAACTTTGAAAATAACTCTCAATATTTGGATTAGTTTCTATATATCTAATTTGATTTAATTTGAACTCAATTATTTCCAGTGAAATAATGTTATATTATAATATTGTGAGTTTTAAGAGGATTATATGTTGAAATTGATTGTTGAAGGGATTTAATATAATTTTCACACACTGCCTATCTTAACTTAATGTTGAGGGTTTTAGATGTAATTTTCACAAACTTCGATGCTGGTTTTATAATTTAACCAAATTTTAAGGACATTAGGCGACAATTCACCCTCTTTTGAATCGAGATTTTTAATAAATAAAAAAAAGGATTTAGTTTTAAAAGTAAATTTGTAAATATACCATTAACGTTTATAAAGAGATGCAAATACACTATTAATCTTATTTTTTTGGAGCAAATACACTATTAACATTTAAGTTGTGTAAATATGCCCCTAATATTTATATTATAATACAATTTTGTCAAAAAAACATTTGAAAGAAAAACATTATGTTGTAGATTATAATTATAAATTAATTTTGATGGCGACCATCTACCTTCTTGAATGTTTTTTATCCATTCAGACAAGTCATGCACACGTTCATTTTTTTTTATCTATTTAGATTCTCAACCAAATTAGAGAAAAGAATATCAAGTTTTTAAAAGAATCTGAAAAATTCATATATTCAAAATATTATTTTTATTACATAATTTTTGTTGATCTCAAATGATATAAGGTTAAGATGGGTGAATTAACCTTATCAAATTTTGTAAATTTTTAACTCCAAAGAGTGTAAGTCCCTCAGGTAGCAGGTAGCTAGCAAGCTTATTGCAGAGAGATGAGATTACTGCTTTTTGGCAGTGACCTTGGGATTTTGAAAAAAGTTTATATACAATAGAAATAATTAAACAAATATGTTTTCTAATAAGCTTGTTTTAATGCAGTATGCTTAGATGACAGAATATATATGTATATGCAGAGAGCTTATAAGGCAGGGAGCACGATATATAGAGGTTCAAAGGTGGAGTAATTTCTCTACGTCCTCTCTACTCCTTTAAAAGGAGGAACTTTGTTAAGATGGTTTGATTTACAATGACTCTGCTAATACAAATTGAATCATAACAAGAACTGTCAGCACTATCCCATATAGGTAGCTGCACAGTGACCAAACTTGAACCCACACAGAAATCTTACTCTTCTAAATGAGCGAACTACACTTAGTAGGAACAGCCCCCACTAAGTGACTTTTAAAACAATCTATTAAAAGATATAAAGAGATTTCTTCCACGGTTGGGACTAGCAACCTCTGGTATTTTGAAATATAGAAGGTAGTTGGCTTGTTACTTGATAGATTGAGTGACTGAAACAAGGTTGCTTGAGAGTTTTGAATACTTGAAAGCTTAGAAATTTAGCTTGTGATCAGTAGTTATTCAAATTATGTTCAGGTGCACTCAACTTCTATTTATAGGCATGGAAAATCTGCTCGTTGAAGGAGACAGCTTCCTTAGTGGTGAGGTGTCTTCCATTAATTGGTTCATGCATAATCTTCTGACAATTCTGATACATGTTGCCACTGCGCCTCTGTTCCTTTGTAAAAATTGTTCTTCATCCTTTTGATTCCTCCAGCTGGCATTCTTTGATTGACTCTTCTTTGTTTGTTTCTAACAGTAACTCAGAGTGCATTGAATTTGAGGTAACTGTATTTCAGGATCAAGTTGCTGCTTTGTCGTCTGATGTAGCTACCTTCCTATTACTTAGTATGCTTTGGCTTGCTGTATACTTCTGTTGTAATGTCCCGATTCTTTTAGGTAAATAAATCTTAATCGGGACGTTACTCACTTATAAAAACATTACTCTTTAAGACTTTTAATAAAAATAAAAGAAAATAAAATTTAAAATTCAAGATTTATTATAAAATATACATTTTCATAATTCATAAAATATCACATTTACAAATAAAAATTTTCTGAAACCTTTAATCAACAGCTACCAGCATCCACCGCTCGCGCGCCACGCCCTAAACTACTTAAACTGAAAACATTTTAAAAGAGGAGTGAGTGACAAAAGTACACTCAGTGGGGTGGGGAACTCGGGATGACATAAAACAATTTTGGAAGATTTTACACACATGCCAAAATACCATTTTATCACATAAAACAGGTTTTCTTAAAACATTTGTCTTTTAATGAAAACCGTAGAAAATAGATCATTTCAAATCAAATGACTTAAATCATTTTAGAAATGTAACCATCCATCTCAAATCAATCATCCTTCACATTCAAACATATCACTTTTATTATCACATTTACGGTTTTTAGCCGTCTTGCAAACATATACGGGTCTTAGCCGCCCTGAAAACATATAATCCATCATTCACATTCAAATATCATTTTTCACATAGTTACGGTGCTTAGCCGCCATGAAAGCATTTTGCGGTTCTTAGCCGCCGTGAAAACATTTTTACGGTTATTAACCGTCATAATACGATGATCAGCCGTTATATGCGAGCCCTAGCCGCCTTGCATACGCACATAATTTCATCACATTTTCACATATCATACACATAGAAGCACATGTACTGAACAAAACACCAACTTTCCAGTCATCATACGTCATAACACGTTTATTCATAGGCACTTCAATACGTCACATTTCACATAGAATAAGATTCACCTTCATCATATAATAACATTTCATACATTCAGCACATAAACCCAACACATTTCATATAGCATAATAAAATTAGTAGTGTAAATATTTTGAAAGTAATATAAATACCGACTTAGCACTTTTCCCCACCTTTTACGGAAGATGCTTGCAAAACATCTACTTTTATCCAAGCTTAATCTTTCCTTCTTTCGTATCTCCTACAAAGCGTAATTGCTAGCTTTAGAAATTAATCGAACTATTATTAATTAAAATACATTCTTAATTTAGGCATTTTCTGTTAATAGACCATATAACAGGGTTTAAATGAAATTATAATGAAAATATGTTTATTAAAATATTATAAAAACTTAATTAGACTTTAATTAGAAAGCTTAATTAGACTTTATTTAGATCTTGAAATACTTATCTTAGTTTTTAGGAAAATTAATTATAACATTATGATTAGATTAGATCTTGAAGACTTGATAGTAATTTTAGATAATTAAATTATAAAATTTTTACTTAAACTAATTCTTGAAGATCTTTAAAATAATATTAGAAAATCTAATTATGTAATTTATGATTTAACTTAGATATTAAGAAATTTGAATATATTTATGATTATGGCGTATTTAGATTAACTATATAATTTAAATTATAAACATGAATTCAATTAACTGAAATTATAGATTAATTTAGGAAATATATTTAATTGCATAACATGTTTAATTAATTCTTATTTAAGAGGATTGAATTTGTTATTTACTTTGATATTTAATTGGATTCTTAACTTTGAGGTTTAAATTGTAAAATTCATAATTTAATTTAAGATCATTATATCATTTTTAACAATATGGGGAAATTTATTTAAATGTTTAATATTTATAATTAGGCATTTGGTTTATTTATTTAAAGTATGAAGGTCAAAACATAAAGTCCATATTTATAATTTTCCCAAGAGTTATGGGTTAACGAGACGTGAATTGAGGGTTTTAAAACCTAGATTTAATATAACTATTATATTGTACCTACTTTAATTATTATAATATCTCTAAGGTTAATTTATAACCTAATTCATTACATTGAATTTAATTCATTTATTCATATATATATATATATATATATATATTAATTCTCGAAAGTAATATCTGTAATATCTAGGGTCCGTTTTATAATCTCAACCAATTATGGATATTAAAATACAATTTCAACAACTCTAAGGTGAAATACATAATATCATTAAATTATAGGGTGTATAATGAAATTTCAGCATAGTTGGGGGTTCGTTATCATTATTTATAATTCATGATGCTTAAAACATAATTTCATAAACCTAAGGATTTAAAATGTAATATTTATTATTATTGAGTTAAAGATAATTTTTCTATAATTCCATGATTTGCAATTAAGCCCCTAAACTAAATCTAATTTTCAGAAATTAGTCCCCCCCATTTCTCTGTCCAGCCCCCTTAATCCCCTGCACCCTTCCTCCACCTTCGTATACACACCCATATATATATTACACATACTTACCTCTATATATATATACACATGCTAATATACATAGCAATACACACATATATATACACGTCTACATATATATATATATACCTTCTCACACACCACACCATCGCCCATCTTTGTTGCTGCCTTTCGCTGTCCGCCGCCACCTGAGCCTCTACCGGCGGTTCACAGCAGCCTTACCAGCGCAACCGCGCCGGCTACCCCCTTCAATCGACTCGCCGGCAACCCTCATCCTTAGCCCCAAACTCCCGTATCACCCTACATACACATAATAGCATATATACACACACAGCAGCACCAAATCAGCGTCGCTGCTTCTCCCTCTTTCACCACTTGGTCCGGCCGCCTGCCTCCCTCGCCCTCATCACCGATCGACTCGGCCGCCTGTCACGCCCCATTTTCTTACAAAAACATTTATCAGAGTTTTCCACACGGGCGTACAGGAAGAAGAAAAGAGGTAGGAGACGAACATAAAATATTACATAATAACCATCGGCTTCAACCGAATTAAGATAATATTCACAGCGGAAAAACATCAGGATCTCCCATCCCAAACACACCTCATCATCAGGATCTCACATCCCGAATACACATCATCTAACCACCAAATGTGGATTCCTTACAACATTGTTTTATAAAGACAAAAGTTTGATAAACATCATATTACAATAATTTACAGATCCAGAAAAAATATAGCACCTCCTCTCTCCTTCTAGGGTTCATCATGCTCATCACCTCCTGTAACGTGAATTGCAGAATAAGGGGTGAGTGTGTTGAATACACTCGGGATAAAATCAACGTCTAAATCTTTGACAGACATTTAAATCAGAAAATAAACATAATCATCACGGAACACAGCACGAAATATGTACAGCAGACATTAGAAATGGTAAGGGATGAATAGGTGCGGGCATCGCCCGTATTATCACATAAAATGGCCTCAAATACCGCTGGTGCATTTTAAGGACCACCAAACCTTTCATAGAAGAATGGAGGTTAGGGACGAATGCATGAAGGGGCGCCTCAGCGGGCCCACCCCTCACAGTTTATGTATGTCACAGCAAGTATAATCACAACATTTAGTATTCCTCAATCATGCTTAAAATAGGGAAAACTGTAAACAGATAAAGAGTTAGAAATTACCCCCACCTTGTTCAGTGGTTACCACGTGAGTTGCAAGTATCCAAGATCACGTATCTCAATACTTCAATCCAACAAGTAGCCTACATAATTTACGGTGTTTTCTTAGATCATTATAATCTGTAATTAAAGATTAAATCAACATTGGATCGGATACTATCGATCGAGATGAGACGAATCGGAACGGTAAGCCTAACAATTGAGGTTGAAGAAACAAGAGGGAAATATCAGTTTATGAGGCTGAGATGAAAGAGAATGAATTTTGGATCACAACAAAACAAGAATGAGCTCAATCGGAGTTGTAACGAGCTCGAACGGAGCGTTTTAAGATTTAGGGGTATTTCGGTAATTTGGTCAAAGGGTTGACTTTGACCGGGACCCACGACCCCCGATCAATGATATTTTGTTGCCAACGTCTCGATAATAAAGTACGACAGAAATAAAATGAGATTCGGATCGAAAATCGCATCGAAATACGTCGTCGTACGCGTTCCCGGCGACGGGAAAAATCTCGTCGGCATTTCCCGTCGACGGGAAAAAAAACAGGACAGCGTCTCCCGTTACTGCCTAGTTCTCTCGACAGCAGGGCAGCACTGCTCGGCAGCTGCCGAGTTTTCTCGGCAGCCTCATCCCCGTCGCTCGCCAGGTCTCCCGTCGTCGACCTGCTCGACTAGCCACATTCCCGGAGCCACCTGCTGCGGCGTCGTCGGCCTATGCCACCGAAACTTAGTCCGATGGCTAGCCTGAATCACCGGCTACCAGATCTGGCCATCCCTCGCCGGATTCTGGTGTGAATAGTACCAGAAAACAGCCACAAAAACCCTTCGTCAAACACAATTTACACAAAAACAATGCAACAGCTACTTTTCCAATCCATTTTCCGGCACCGGTGCCACCACCCATAGCGGCGCCACCCCTCTAGTGGCTAGCCCACCACTCCAGCAGCCCTTCCGGTGCCTGCAACCTAGAGAAAAAGAGCAAGAGAGAGAAAAACGGGAGAGAGAAAAGGTGGCTGAAAATAAGGGTTAAGGGTTTTGGAGATGGTTTTTCGCCGTTTTCCGGCGAACGAGAAATCAGAATTGAATTCCAGAAGTTGCCCTAGACTCGTATCGTCGAGGGCTACGTTGTATACAAAAATCAGCCAAAACGGATGGGTTTGACATTTTCCGGCGACTGCAGCGGCGGTTTTTCGCTATTTTCCGGCGAACGGAGAATCGGAATTGAATTCCGGAATTTGCCCTAAATTCGTCTCGTCGAGGGCTACGTTGTATACTAAAATCAACCAAAACCGATAAGTTTGATTTTTTCCGGCAAACTCCGGCGGCGGCGGCTCGGTGGCGCCTGGAGCGGCGCTCCGGTGACAGAATAAAGACAGGAAAGAAAAAGAGAGGAGAGAGAGACTTACCTGTGTTCGGCGCTTTTCGGCTCGTTCGGCTTGTTCGAAAAAACGGTGAAAATGAAATCGAATTAGGGCCTATTTATAGAAATTGGAAATCACTATTCATCTAGGCTAGGTTTACTGTTCATGTAGCTAGGTTAATGTTCATGATAAGATTCCGATTACTATTCACGATAAGATTTCATTTCTCGTTTTTCCGAAATTTCGTATTTTGCCCTTTTCTTCACCGTTTGAGCTGCAGATGTCCGATTGACCTCTAGTTCATTTATATCTTCTCGTTTTTCCATTACGCATCTAATGGTATAAAAATATTCTATTTTCCATGTGTATAATTTTTATCCATTTAAAACTGGTCGTTAAACACATATCTGAAACGCATGTAATTAAATTAACATTCAAGAATTAAAACACGTAAGATATTTTAATTAAGGTTTACTTATTTAATTAACCAATTATGCTTTGTTTTTATCCTGGGCGTTACACCGCCAGTGCCACCCCTGCTGCCGCCCGCTGTCCTCCTCCAACACACACAGCAGATACATACTTACATATATATATACTCACGCCTATATATATACCCATGCTTATACATACATATACAAGCCCACATCAATGGAAAATCTTGCAGTTGAGATGGAGAATTAGGGAGATGCAGCAGAAATGAAAACTAAGAGAGAAAGAGAGAAAATTAAATGAGAAGGAAGAGAGAGAGAGAGAGAGAGCATAATAGAGAGAGAAGAGAGAGCCGAGAAAAATGAGAGAGAGAGAGTCTCCTTTTTTTGACTTTTCAATCCAATTATTTCCTCAAATGGGGACTTTTCTTCCCAATTGATAATGACAATAGTATAGTAATTGATCTTTATCCTTTTCTCTTTAATAACTTTAAATTACTATTATTATGATTTTTAATATTATTAATTATTAATGGCATGAAAATTTTTGGATGCATATACACGTTTAAACATCTTATAATGTATATAACATATAAAGTATACACTATACATTATTTATTTAATCACTAAAGAAAATTCTTATGTATATATATCAAATAAATTTTACAGCTATTTATTTATTTCTTTCTTTCTTTCTTGTATTCTTATCCCCAATTAATTTCCAAAACTAGTCAATACTATTCATTTATCACCTTATATTATAATATTACATTAATACTATATAATTTATATTTAAATTAATTTATTTAAAAATTTTAGGGTGTTACATCTGTACTTAATCGATTTTTCACATCATTGCTCTACAGTGACCTTTACGAATTTTGCTCTTTTAGCTAGCAGTAGCCTTTTCATCATTCTTCTAGCAACCTTTTCATCATTCTACTATATACAAGGTTGCTAAAACCTATCTATTACATGGTTTTGTCTCATCAAAATTTATACAATTAAATCCTAACAATTTTCTTATATTTTAATTTATTACATAATAGATTCACTACAACAAAAAAGCTGAAAGATAACAATTGTAAAGTGTTGTCATTGTAAGTTTTAAATTGTAGTCTATGCCACTGTTGTCGAAGAGGGGCGCCCAAAGACAACACTTAATAAGTGTTGTCGTTTTCTCATAGACAACACTTTTAAAATGTTGTCCTTAATATACAAACTGTTATCTTTTATATAAAATATACAACACTAATTTTGTGACGGAAATTCCATCATTAAAATTATAGTATTGACGTGTCATGATGACACGCATCACACCACCGACACATCGTTTTGCCACGTGTCACCACATCATGACACTTCATCTAACATGTCTGTTGACACATCATCACACCACCGACACATCATCATTCCACGTGTTACCACACCACAGGACGCTGACATTAGCAATGACATCATAGACAATATTATGCATTGTTTGGGAATTGAACTCAAGACTCATGGTGGTACTTTAACCACTAGACTATTGATGCTTTATGTAATAATATTCTACATGCATTTGTTTTATAAGTATTTTTAATATTTTTCAATTTTCTATTATCACATATTTTTAAAAGGTTAACAATACACATATATGTAATTGGAAGATTAATGACTAATCAATATGTTTAGTAATGTTTAATCTAATTTCATTTTAAGATAATTATAAAATATACTAGTGCATATTTTTAATATATTTTATAAAAATACTAGTTTTATAAAATTATGAGTTTGGTCATATAAGATAATATTGATGCAAATAATTATATAAGATAACATCATGAAATAATTAAATTTTTCAAATTTAATTTAATTAAAAAATAATTAATATTATCACATATTTTTTAGAATTCATGTAGTGACGGATTATTCCGTCAAAAAGAAAAATAACTAAATTTATAAATTTTTTTTAAATTTGAATTCATGTAGTAAAATAATTTGAATTTATATCCGTCACTATTTTGTGACGGAATAATCCGTCACTATATGATTTTGACAGGATTTTTGACGGAAAAGTTTCTATCAATAATTTCCGTCACAAGTGCGTCACAAAATCTTTTCTCTCACTATTCTGTCATTATTCCATAACAAATTTTTGACGGAATATTTTCATCACTAAAATCTGTCACTATCGGACAGTTTTCTTGTAGTGAATAATTTACCCTCAATATCGATGATTAAAAAATGATCAATAAATAAAAAAAAATTTCTCAACAATATAAGCTTAAAATTCAACCTAAGTATCTGATAAATCAAAGCTGAAAAAATAATGGAATTGTAATCGTAATAATAAAATAAAAATAGCAATAATAATAATTATATACCTCAAATACAATAATAATACTATTATAATTATTAATTATTAATAATTGTTTGGAAGAGGTCACACATCAGTTTCATCATAAATTACCACTTTCCAAACCGAATGTCTTTATGGTTAAAAGATAATACATTTCAAATGTTGTCATTTTAGAAGAGTGTATATAAAGTCAACACTTAAAGAAATGTTGTTATTATCTCAAAAAGGCAGCTCAAAGACAACACTTCCCCTAAAGTGTTGTAGTTGTAGGAACCACCGGATCGCCGACCCTATATGATTATCTGAATCGAGATCTATGCAAATATGATTAACGCGCAGCGGAAAAACGAATCATACCTTTTGCACCGAAATTAGTTCTAAGATCAGAACTGTAGATGGAGGAATCGATGAAGCCTGAACCTCACGATCTTCTACTGTATTCCTCGCCTTATCTCGAACGTTGTGTGGGCAGCGAGCTATCGAGACTTTCAGCCGTCTTCTACTAATACGTATCTCAGATTTTTATGTCTGTGTATCTATTTTTCTGTATTTCTATATATCGCGAAAACGGCTGACTTGAGGCTTATTTATAGGCTACAACAGGGACCTTGAGGAGGATTAGGAATCGGTCTCCTGATAGGCTTAGGAGTCTTTAATTCGATCTGAATATACTTCTTAAGCCTATCAATAATATCTTAATCCACTAAAAAGATATTATTGAACTACCGTCCCTTATCCATATTAGATATGGCTCCTATTTATTATGTGCACGTTTATCTCCCCGTGTTTAAGATATCAAATGTCCATTAATTAAATGAATTACTGACAATTCAATTAATTAATATTTAATTCCAAGAGTAGTACCACTCAACTTTATTATCATGCCGGAATAAATCCACCTGCAGGGTTTACATGATAATCCTTATGAGTTCCTCAAGGGGACATCATCATCCTAAATAATTAGGACACGGTTTCATTATATAATCAACAGCACACCATATAAACAACATTGTATCCCAATTTACCGAGCTTATTGATTTAATAAATTAATCTCACCCATTGGTAAATTAAAGAAACATATATCGAGTATACATGCCCGTTATCATACAATGATTAAGAGGACGCACATCCATAATAACAGAGGTCTTGTTTTATTTATGTAGTCAGTACAAATAAAACAACCTCAATTGGTCCTGCTCAATACATACAAAATGTACTAGTGTAATTTTATAATCAAGACAGATTAATACCAAATTACACTACAACCATTCCGATAATTTATCCAAAATTATCTCGGCTGTGAGCTACCATTTATAATCTATAAGGAACTGATAACATGATCTTCTGTGTGGCACCACACACCATGTTATCTACAATATAAATTAATTGGACAATTGCAATAACATATATAACAAATATATAAAATGCAAACATTTGACCATAAAAGATTCGCATATCATAAATAGATGTTCATACAAAAGCTAGGCTTATAGTATACATCCTAACAGTAGTTTGGTAATAAAAATTCGCCTAAACACAACACTACAATAAAAGTGTTGTCTAACTGTAGTTATTTGTTGATAAAAACACGCCCAAAGACAACACTTCACGAAAGATGTTATCAAAGTGTTGTATTTGACCAAAAAATATACGTCTTTCTCAACACTTTAAGCAATAAGTGTTGTAAATTTGAAAACAACATTTTGTGCTTAAAAATGTTGTTGTTATAGTGTTGTCTTTGAGCATATTTGTTGTAGTGATTATTTGTATTGAAACATTTCTAATCCTAAATCAATTTAAAAATCTAAAAATTACTTTTATCTTGATAAGAAATTGTATTTAATTCTTCTTAAATTATATATTTCTAGGACTTTATACTAAATTTATTAATTTTCAAAATCGAAATCTTATATGTTAATATGCTTGTAAAGGAAATTGTTTGGATTTTGAAATAAAATATATTATGTTTTTGTTACATGTGTAATGTCATATTTTTTTAATTTCTATACTATTTAAAACTAAAAAAAAAGTGTGTTTTAGGGAGCATCTCAAATTTGTTTTAGGGAATTTTTTTTTAATTCTCAAATTTCTTTCCGAATTAAAATTCATCAATAATATTTAATATTAATTTTAAAATATTTCAATACAAATGATTAACTATTTCACATAATATAATACATAATAAAAAAAATCTAATAAGTTTACACTAGAAGAATGTGAATAAAATATCAATACAAAGAATAATATGATCAATTTGCACTCAAATTGAAATATTGAGAGTATATTTCAATTCTAACCACGCGTAATAAATACTTAAAAGTCATTAGATTTAAAGATGAATACAAACACATATACACAAATGTGATTTGTGTATTTTCATGTTTGTTTTGGTTTGGATCTGAGAATACCCTAAATCGAAAAGACCCATCTTACTAGTTAATTAGTAGATATATGATATATTAAGATTATATATTTAGACTACCATGTGCAGTGGCTGCATCCTTGGCCGCATTTAGAATTTAATGAAAAAAGACACAAATTTGCATCACAGAAAAATATAACAAAAATTTATATGATACTTCTTCCAAAATTACTCTTTAAGACCAAATCCTCTCTTTACAAAATTCAATTCAATTTTAATGAAGAGGAAAAGGTCCAATTACCACAAAAAATATAACAAATAACCTTTTCTATCACAAAATATATAACTCATCCCTTTTCTACTATAAAGTACACATTTGAGTCCATTTGAGGCCCACTAACTTAATGGAATTGATAAAGCTGACTTTCAGTTAGAATTGATTCCCCACCAGCCTTTATTTTCTCAATTAAGTGGGTAAAATTATTTGGCTTTTAGTGCCACATTTACTGCCCTAATTTTTACTATTGCCATGGACCCCCATTACTAGTGCCACATTTTTTCAATTTTTTTTTCTTTTTCTTCCTCCCCCACCAGCCTTTATTTCTTTTTCTTTTTCGAAATTTCGTGAAGTTCACCAGCAATTGTACGATGGGTGACTAAGTTAGTAAACAACAATTTTTTCCCAAAATTTTTTTTCCCAAATTTCTACAATTTATTCATGAAATTAGGGCTGCAATGGTGTTTTATATTTCTACAATTTTTGTGATGAATTAGGGTTGCAAGTGTATGAATGAATGTATTGTTATTTGTATAGTAAACGACAATTTAGGAATATGTATATTCGCCGTTTTAGGGTTAAACTATACTTTAAGGGGTAAAAGGCCGAAATTAGATGTTTAAAGGGCTAAACTGTAATTTTTAGGCGTTAAATGACAAAATGCCATTTAACACCTTAAAATTGCCGTTTACCCCTAAAACGGTAGCGAAATTAGGCAGAAATTGCCGTTTTAGGGGTAAACGACATTTTTAGGCTTTAAACGAGTAAAATTGTCGTTTACCCCTGAAATGGCAATTCTGAGCCTAATTTCGGTGTTTTACGGGTAAACGGCAATTTTCGGTGTTAAACGGCAATTAATCAAAATTGCCGTTTAACACCTAAAATTGTCGTTCACCCCTAAAACGGCAATTTTCTACCTAATTTCGTCATTTTAGGAGTAAACGACAATTTTAGACTGTGAAGGGTAATCCGCTTAAAATTTGGAGATCAAATTGGAAGATATAAACGACTATTTAAGGCTTTACAACGGTAATTTAATCTGGTAATCGGATATTTTGGGTCGTAAACCATCTGTCGTAGGGCTAATTGGACATTGTAGGGCGGGATGGGTAAATTAGTTAAAACGATATTGGTAGGGGTAATCAATCATTCTAGATAGTAAACGGATATCATTTTCAAAAACCGGGTGTTGTAAGAAAATGTGAAATCAGGGCCTGGTTGTTGGCTTAATTTTTTTTTATAAATTCTACTATTACGATAAATGTTTGTATATTTACTGTAATGTAAGACTATTTGTGATTAATAAGTAATAAGATATTTTGTGTACATATTATAGATGGCTTTGCATTGGGTTCGTGAGAACTGTCAGGACCCTTTAGTCTACATTAACGGGTATACTCGTTTGAGTATACTATCCGACATTAGGGTAGCTTTGCGAGAGCATAGGAGAGACTGTGTTAGGGATTTCTGCAGGACAAGTTTCGGCCATTTTCTACTGTGGGAGACATCGGCTGAGACATGCAAGTCGTTTATGCATGTTCTTATATTGAGGGAGGTACGTGGTACAAACACTCCTATGTACGAGAGATGCTTTGCAATCGACGAGGTGCATCGTCTTTATCGATTTTCGAGTAGAGAGTTCACTCTCATCACCAGTCTGAGATTTGACGACTCCAATTTCAGCCCGATTAGGGATCACCATCCACCTAAAAGTGGAGTGTACTATAGAGTCTATGCCGATACTACACACATGACTCTTCAACAACTCCTACATAGATTTAATCGAGGGGAGTTTCACCAGAGCGTAGATGATACGGTAAAGATTTTGAAGATCCTCCTTTTATACTACATCTTGCTCAGAGTCGATCTCAGAAGGAGTACGGTGGATACGTGGATATGGGCGTTAATAGAGCAGGAAGAGAGATGGGAGATTTTTCCATGAGGCAAGATATCTTTTCTGACATTGCTGAAGTACATGAGCATGGTGCCAATTACTATTTTGCCCTAAACTGACGGTGATAGAGCCCCCGCGTACCACTTCTACGGGTTCTCAGTTGCTCTACTGGTAAGTATAATTAATTTATCTACATTTCGTTCGTTCAATATTTTGAATTATGTTATAATAGTTTTTTGCTGCACATTTATCCTCTTTGTTCACTGTCAAGATATGGGTGTACGAGGTCATCCCCGTAGCTGCCACATTGGCTGGTCGGTGATTGGATACTGGAATGCACATGTCTAGGTGTTTGAAGTGGTCCACGGAGAAGTCCCTTGTGGATGTCATTGATGTGTTATCCGGCGGGGTATTTTTAATTTCAATTGTGCTTCATAAACATAATTTGACATCTTTTTTTTATTATATGATATTTGAGACTTGTTTTGTAGGTTGAATGCGTGGAGTCCCTCGTTCTGACTTTTGAGGAAACTTGTCAGCCGTTTTGGTAGTTTATTAACGCGGACCTCGATGATAGTGTATAAATTGCTCTAAAAAGACATGGTCGTCCACGTACGGCGGCTGTAGCTCCAACATGTGATCCTAGACATGCGCCTAATACAGCGAGTCCATCCTCATCTTGGAGTCCGGCTATGCCGAAAAGCAGGACCTCATGTTTGAGACGACAGGCCACGCATACGAGAGAGCCTCCTGAGGAGCACCCACATGGTGAGTCAGAGCAATGTTAGACGGAGTCGTTCACCGACCTGCCTAGACATGAGCCAGTTTGGGATGCCTCACCAATTAGCTACGTGCCTCCTCCCGATTACATATTGCCAGAGACGACGTACTTAGATCAGAGGTCCGAGCACGATGACCTGATGTAGCGTATCTCTGGATTGTTTGATACTCGCTTTGACGAGATGAGGACTTATGTTGATCGGCAATTTACTGAATTGTGTGGCCATATTGGAGACATAGTGCAGACCGCAGTTAGGGATGAGATGCAATGGTTGGAGTTGCTGATTCCGTCGATCATTGGTGATTAGCTCAGAGCATTCTACAGCTCCCGACCACCCTACCATGAGACCTACTATCCGCCAGCTACTAGGTATTGGCCGGGAGATCAGGCAGTGAGACACGGGTTTACTCCTGATTTTTAGCCGTGTAGTCAGCATCGATCTTTTGAGCCTTCTCCAATGCCGTTCGATATGGGCACCTAGCCAACATCGGGACAAGCAGGACCCAGCAATGTATTTGATCACAGTTCACCTACATCGACGAGTGACTTCACTGCATCCTCTATGCCCGACATCCCTGACATGAGTGCTGGCATTTGAGCTGTACAATAGTGAGCTCCTTCTTGATATGTACGTAATCCTTTCATTCGAGGTTCTGCTAGGAGACTGAGTTTGCAGCTAGCTGACTTGGAGAAGTTCATTGCGGATGGGTTGGCTGCAAAAGCCCGAAAGACCGAGTCGGAACAGTAAGTAATCATGAATTCAGCGTTATATTATTATTAGCCGGTGAAATTGGCATATATTTTGATCAAGTTTGTTTTTTATTTTTTGCAGGCATAATGTTGGAGTAGGTTATGCTGTTGGGCCCGATTTCTTTAGCACGTTTGTGGATCCTGAAGAGGACATGCCCTTTGAGGTTTATTTTCAATCTTTTATAAACTTGCTCCTGATTTATCTATTCAGCGTTATTTATTATTTATATGATTATTATTATTAGAGGCCCTAATTTGAACTTTGTATTCTGGCAGGCACTTGACGCCTACCTAGGTATTCTTCAAAGCAAAATAAAGTTTGTAGTGGTTCGGATCCATGCTGACATAGAACACAAGTTTTAGATATTGGATGCCCACTTCTTCGTAAGAATCTTCTTATGTTACCAACATCTTGAAATACGTAATATTTGTTATCTGTTGGCCATATGTGTTGATTACTACTGTTTACTGCAGACTATTTGTGAGGCAATCTGGAATGAGGTCTACTAAGGTAAGTCGGATGCGACCAAGTACCAGGGACCCCGAAATGAGACTTTTACATCTAAGAAACTCGATCAGCTTGTCCCCTACATGATAGGATAGAGGCCCAAACAGCGTGGTGTGAAGTCGTGGTGGAAAAAGTGTGAAACTGTAAGTTGCAATCTGAATTCATATAATTATTCGAGCCGAATGATCACTGAGCTGCAAATCTGTTTTTTATCATTACATCTCGTGTTCTTATATTGCGTGCAGTTGCTGACCATCATGAACTTGGACAGCCACTAGGTAGCTTGTGCTATCTTCACGTGAACAAAAAAGCTCGTGATTTTTTACAGCATGAGATGGACTTGGAACAAGCACAAAGTCCAGCACCGTTACAAACAAACGATGCCCATTCACCGTGCAGTACCTATCCTACTAGAGTACACTAGATTCTATGACCGTCTGGCACAGGAGGGTACTCACATGGAGCCTTATGAGGATGAACTAGTGATGGCCTCGGGACATGAGTCATTTTGTTACGAACAAAGGGAGAACCATACCTACGGTGTATTTGCGTTGATGGCCATCGAGAGTGCACTGAGTTACCAATGGCCTAGCCATTTGTTTGTGAGAGGGCTCACGGCTGTAAGGAAGCAGATGGCGTTGACCTTGTTCAGGTATTTGAGTGATGCGAACACCATCACGGCTACAGATATGGACGCTTAGATACTATAAAATTGAGTAAAGTTTGTTTTGCTTTTTTGGGGGAGGAATTATATGATTGAATTTGTCGGATGTTCTCCTACATTGTATTATTATAAGTTTTGGTCAATACTTGCATGTTTCGGAATTGTGTTACATATTCCCCTCTATGACCATAATTAGACTTTTTTTAACTACATAGGTAGATAGATGGGTACGTGATGAATTATTTGAGGTTTGTGATGATGCTGCCAATTCTAATTTACAATGGGATTAAAGTAATAATGTTACATTATATTCTGGACTAGTACAATTTATCTTAAGTGGCGTACATACGGCACCTTCTTCTGGTATGACTGTCCGAACCACACAATGAACATTGTTTCTTTTTTTTGTGATTGGCGCTTCGTTATTTATGTTAGGATGTATACTATAAGCCTAGCTTTTGTATAAACATCTTTGTATGATATGAGAATCTTTTATGGTTAAATGTTTTGCATTTTATATTTGTTATATATGTTATTGCAATTGTCCAATTAATTTATATTGTAGATAACATGGTGTGTGGTGCCACACAGAAGATCATGTTATCAGTTCCTTATAGATTATAAATGGTAGCTCACAACCGAGATAATTTTGGACAAATTATCGAAATGGTTGTAGTGTAATTTGGTATTAATCTGTCTTAATTATAAAATTACACTAGTAAATTTTGTATGTATTGAGCAGGACCAATTGAGGTTGTTTTATTTGTACTGACTACATAAATAGAACAAGACCTCTGTTATTATGGATGTGCGTCCTCTTAATCATTGTATGATAACGGGCATGTATACTCGATATATGTTTCTTTAATTTACCAATGGGTGAGATTTATTTATTAAATCAATAAGCTCGGTAAATTGGGATACAATGTTGTTTATATGGTGTGCTGTTGATTATATAATGAAACCGTGTCTTAATTATTTAGGATGATGATGTCCCCTTGAGGAGCTCATAAGGATTATCATGTAAACCCTGCAGGTGGATTTATTCCGGCATGATAATAAAGTTGAGTGGTACTGCTCTTGGAATTAAATGTTAATTAATTGAATTGTCAGTAATTCATTTAATTAACGGACATTCGATATCTTAAACACGGAGAGATAAACGCGCACATAATAAATAGGAGACCCATATTTAATATGGATAAGGAACGGTAGTTCAATAATATCTTTTTAGTGGATTGAGATATTATTGATAGGCTTAAGAAGTATATTCAGATTGAATTTAGGACTCCTAAGCCTATCAGGAGACCGATTCCTAATCCTCCTCAAGGTCCCTGTTGTAGCCTATAAATAAGCCTCAAATCAGTAGTTTCTAAACACATGAAATCTGAGATACGATTTAGTAGAAGACGGCTGAAAGTCTCAATAGTTCGTTGCCCACACAATGTTCGAGAAAAATGTGAGGAATACAGCAGAAGATCGTGAGGTCCAGGCTCCATCGATTCCTCGATCTACAGTTCTGACCTTAGAATTAATATCGGTGCAAAAGGTATGATTCGTTTATCAGCTGCGCGTTAATCATATTTGCATGGACCCCGAATCAGATAATCGTATAGGGTCGGCGATCCGACGGTTCCTACAAGTTGGAATCACCTATCATTCACCATATTCATCATCAAACTCGTTTATTTGAACAATGGGTATGTATTCGGTATATGTAGCTCTGTTGTGACCATTGCTGCCACAACGACTACATGTTTCATTTACTCATTGGTTTTCATATTTAGGTATTTATTTACCTCTCGCTCGTCCCACTTATTTTGGTCGATCAGGCGTAAGGCAAACCCAATTTCGAATCTCGTCAGGTACGACCTAATCTTGTGGGATGGGTAGATAGTTAATCTGACTAGCCCGCATCCCTCTCAATGATTTTGTGGTGTAGTAGGAGCTAACATATGCAGTCACTGATTCATTTGTAAAGCTGCAGGATATGGAAAAACAAACATGATTTATTTAATGCGAGACCATCAAATAAATATATACATTGCTAGGGTCCAATTTCAAAACTTATCTGATTGCTGCACATGCATGTGCGCACGAGATCAACTCACTTTGAAAAATTAAACACATGCACGTTTAATAATTGAGCTCGACCATATAAATTTTCCTTCCATCTACTACTTTAAATTTGTACTGTCCAAGCTTATCAACATGCATTTGTCATCCACGACGCACGGCGTCAACTAATCTATCATGTGTGGCCTTTGTGAGATCGTTTTCCCTATCTTCAGCGCTTGTCTCCCTCTCAAAAAACCACTTTTCTTGGATTCGTTGAGCACACACAAAAAATGAACAAACTAGTAGCTTTCTTACCTAAAGGAGATGAGAATTCCATGTCTTAGCAACGTTGGAGGCCATGAAGTTAAATCTTCACATAGGACATTTAACGCGAGACCATCTCGAAGCTTTTGCTTTGTTTAACGTATCTAAAGCACCTTGAATATCGGCTTCAACAAGCAACGCCATGTACCTGCATCACACAATATGTTAGATAACATGACATTCGTCCAAAAAATGACGACTTTGTAAATAAACCCAATTTCAATTTCTCTCAGGTTTACATGTTTGTATACCTCTCGAAAAGCACACCGTCATAACAATATACCATCTTTTGGAAAAGTCCTACGAGATGTCAGTCATGTTTCGCTAGATTTTGTTGAAGGTGGAAACAACATAATCTATGAGTTGCATCTGGTTAGACTTTGCTGATGGCATTTGTGATGTTTTTATGCTGATCAGATACTATAAGCAGCTCATTTGGGCATCCAAAGACATTTCGAACATGACCCAAAAACCACATCCAAGATTCATCATTCTCTACATCTCCTATCCCAATTATCAAAGGAAAAATCTGATTGTTTTTATCTTTTGTCACAGCTACAAAACCAATACCTTTGTACTGACCTTTTAAGTGACAACCATCAACCACTATAACAGGGCGTGAATATCGACGAAATCCATTAATGGATGCGGCCATGGCAAAAAACACATATTTGAATTTTCCACTGTTGTGTGTTTCTAAAGCAGTATACGACCCGGATTCATTTCTTTCAAGACCTCTAAGTGAGATGGAAGCATAGAAAATGAGTTATTCGGATCACCATATGCATGGTGCATTGCACTATATTTTGCAATTAATGCAAACTTATTGTTAGTAATATGGAGTTGAGGAAATGGCTAGAAATAGAAAAACCGAAAATAGAAACAAGTAAAATGGAAAACCGAGGCCTGTGTATCATAGTTTTTTTAAAATAGATTCGTCCTCTTTACGGTCCTAGAGGTCTACAAGGATGTCCGTTTCCGAGGATACAACGGTTGCTGATGGCGAGTCGAGCACATAACTCCCACCGATGGCGAACTGAAAGTACGCCCGATCAGTATCAATGGACTGAAAAAGAAACGAAGCAAAGATTTACGAAGGAGAGATGAGATCTGTGTGTTTTTGAAATTGGGGGGGGGCTAGCTCATTATATAACCACTCCAAGACCGTTACAAGTAGTTGGAAAGTCAAAATTCGATCGTTACAGAAGAGTCGAAAAGTTAATTGGAGCTGAAAAATCATGCCAAATCATGTACACAGGGTGCCATATGTGTACACGAATTCTGTGGCAATATGTGTACACAAGAAATGCTAATCGTGTACATGAATTCTTTGGCAATACGTGTACACAAAATTCTGTACAATATGTGTATGTGTACATAGATTCAAAAGATAAAAATGTGTACATGAAATTTGAGTGGTAAAAAGAATGAGGCTAGGCCCACCGCCTCCGAACCGACATTCGTGTACGTA
This sequence comes from Scutellaria barbata, assembly GCA_028654395.1. NCBI lineage: Eukaryota > Viridiplantae > Streptophyta > Magnoliopsida > Lamiales > Lamiaceae > Scutellaria > Scutellaria barbata. The sequence continues at coordinate 17,139,132 of CM053652.1, read as the reverse complement.
GGATGCGTACACACTCGAGTCCAAGGTTCGAAGTTAAAACCACATTCGATTTGCACCCCGTACGCGCGTGAGAGAGAGAGCCTTCTTGCCAACCATTCTTGTCACCAACAAAGGGGAAAAACAATATAAATCAATTAAATTAGTTTCATTTTCCCGATGTGGGACAACACATATTCAAGCTCCCAAGCATTCCAAAATGATCCAAAGTCACCTCTTCGACTCATAATTTTCCATTCACCCATTAAATTATTTTGGGCAAGCTATATATCATTTCGAACCTCTCTCGGAGGAAAACACATTCCAACAACCTATTTCTTAATTTGGGTATGAGACCCACATGCAAAATTGCTCCAAAATAAGCAAAAATTGTCATTTTTTCCAACAGTCCCCCACATGAATGAAAATTGAAGCAAAGAGGAAATATGATACCGATCAATAGTTGAATCTTGTATAGGACAGGTAGGAGTAACCTTTTGAACCTTCCCTCGTGAGAACACATTTACTTTACTAGCAAATTAGTGGACGCGATGTCCTTGAACTGATTTGCCGTTAGTGTAAACGATGATGTGTTTCACACATGATTCTTCCTGACATTATCCAGTTCTCATGATTATGTTCGTTTTGGCCATGAACATCATCCTGGTTCTACGAGAATTTCTAAGAATTGAGCTTTTGACAATTCCCTTTGAAGCGGCCCCACTTCTTTCTCACGTAGGTGATTCTTTATTAAGAGTAACCTGCATTACTTCGCTCAACAAGAGACTTAAGAATCATTAAAAGCTTTAAACTTAGTCTAATTGACAAGTAGGAATTTGGTGCATTTTATCGAGAGCATATTTGTGATTTTATTATATTTTAGTTGGTTAAATGCACCGTTTCTACACCTATATGTGTTTTATGTCTCCGAATACTTCACAAATTATTTTCTTGATTATTTTAGGATGTTTTGAAGTATTTTGGAGTCGAGAAAGATGATCGTAGAACAAGGAGAAGTCATTTGGGCCGATTTAATTTCCAAGGCCCAAAAGAATTAAAGAGAAAAGAAGAAGAAGAAAGGAAGCCCAAATTGTGAAGAAGAGAAGAAATGGGCCTGGCCTAAAAAGGGCTCCAATCCAATTGAAAAAATTACCACAGCCGCAAGTGTTGACTTACTCAACAAGAAATGGGAAATTGCCATATTGGAAAATAGAGGAAATCTATACTATTCACGTACACAGGCAGGGAGTTGGAGAGTGAGGGGAGATAAGTTCTTTATGCTTTTGTGAGGATTAGAGTTAGAGAGTAGTTTTATGCTTTTATTAGGATTAGATTAGAGATAAACATATTCTTCAATTTGTAAATTAATTTGATTTGATGACGGATTACTCAACTTTTATTGTGGATTTGATTTCGAGAATAATCGGCTAATTCTTCAATTCCGGTTAGCAGGGATGTTTAAACTCATATCTCTTTTATGTTTTAATTAATTTTGTATCCCCTTCTCGATGTTTGATTGGAATTGATTATGTTATCTGTGCATATTGTTTTCAATTGTTGATACTTAATTTGGATTGGCCACCTAGGTTAAGTAATTGATAATTGATTGCTAGAATTTTAAATCATGAATCCTAATTGTTGTGGTTTAATTTTCATAAGTGGTAAACTAGAAGTCGTGCATCTCTAGGGTAGCATAATCCTAAATTATCGAATCGAGCTTGTGTATTTGGAGTCTAGTTCACCCTATCGTCTTGGTAATTAATGCATTTAATGAATTAAATCTGGAGAGCTTGTTCTGGGTTATTCAAGTAAATATGGTTAATTAGTAATCTTATCCTAATTTAACTAATCCTAAGAGACGATTCGGTTTAATAGAGCTTGTTGTTAGATTAGGGGTGATAATTTCATGATAATTTGAGAGAGGGGTGTTACATTGATTAAGGCATAATTGAGATTGGGGGATAACCAAACTGTTAACCGGGATACCTTTTTAGATTGATTTCTTGCTTAGTTCATTTTCTCGCTTCATAGTTAGTAGTGATTCTCAATCAAAACCCCCCAACCTTTTTCGTTTTTGATTAGAGCATAGGTGACACGATTAGTTCTGCATTCTCCATGGGATCGACATCCAACTTACCCTAACTATTAGTTAGTGAGGTTAGAAAGGAAATTAATTAATTTTATTGCGTCACGACAGCATGGTCACTAATTCCCAACGGGCATCACTGTTATGTTTTAGGAATGAGTTTTGGGAATAACCCCCACAGTGATCTTAGAATTTTGATAATTAGGTTGTCCATTTGAACCTAGATCTTGGGATCTCCAGTCAACTAGGTTGGGTTTTCCTTTATCTCAACTCCATCTCCAAAAGGCTTTAAACTCATTCCTCTCGAAAACTTTGCAACACAGTCTCTATTTAACCCTTTGGTTAAAGGATCCGCTAGATTTTCTTGCGATTTAATATCGTCAATTGAAATGACCCAAGTAGAGAGTAGTTGTCTAATGGTGTTATGTCTATGACGTATATGTCTGGACTTACCATTATATATATGGCTTTGTGCTCTTCCTATAGCTGATTGGCTATCGCAATGAATACTGATTGCGGGCACTGGTTTAGGCCACATTGGAATATCTTCTAAGAAATGTTGAAGCCATTCAGCTTCTTCTCCATATTTGTCTAGAGCAATAAACTCAAACTCTATAGTGGATCTTGCAATCACCGTTAGCTTAGAAGACTTCCATGACACGGCTGCACCACCTAAAGTGAATACAAATCCACTTGTGGACTTAGAGTCCTTCATATCTAATATCCAGTTCACATCACTGTAACCTTCGACTACACCGGGATATTTAGAATAGTGCAAACCATGATCACGAGTATATCTCAAATACCTAAGTACTCTTATGATTCCTTTCCAGTGATCAGCACCTGGATTACTCGTGTACCTGCTGAGTCTACTAACAACGTAAGCAATGTCTGGTCTTGTATAACTCATTAAGTACATCAGACTTCCAATTATTCTTGAATATTCAACTTGGGATACACCATCCCCTCTATTCTTCGATAGATGTTGACTAGGGTCTATCGGAGTTCTGGCAAAAGCAGAATCATCCTTGCCAAATTTCTCAAGGATTTTGTCAACATAGTGAGATTGACTTAACACAAGTCCATTAGATGATCTATGGATTTTAACTCCAAGAATCACATCCGCCAGACCCATATCCTTCATGTCAAACTTTGCATTTAACATATCTTTAGTGGATTTGATCAATTTATCATTGCTCCCAATTATGAGCATATCATCTACGTAAAGATATAGAATGACGTAACCATTTTCAATGTTCTTTACATAAACACATTTATCACACTCATTGATCTTGAACCCACTATTCAACATTGCATTATCAAACTTTTCATGTCATTATTTTGGTGCTTGTTTCAAACCGTATAACGACTTCACCAACTTGCACACTTTGTTCTCTTATCTTGGAGCATGGAAACCTTCAGATTGTTCCATGTAGATTTCTTCTTCTAAATCTCCATTTAGAAATGCAGTGTTGACATCCATTTGATGCACTTCAAGATTCCTTAAAGCTGCAATAGCCAAAACCATTTTGATGGAGGTTATTCTCGTAACAGGAGAATAAGTATCAAAGTAATCAAGGCTTTGTTTCTGTCTAAAACCCTTAATCACAAGTTTAGGCTTATACTTATCAATTGTTCCATCTGCCTTCATCTTCCTTTTGAAGATCCATTTGTATCCTAGTGGTTTACTTCCGTGAGGAAGATCCACTAGTTCCCACGTATGATTCTGGAGTAGCTTTGAGGTTCACTTTCAAGCATATAGGTAAGGAAATCAGTTCCAAAGGATTTTTCAATCCTTGCCCTTTTACTACGCCTTAGCTCGACTTCAATTCCTTCATTTTGAACCTCTTCCATAGTTTCCATGACCCTACCAGTGGAAGCGACTTCCACTTGGGATTTATGTGGAAATATGTGTTCGAAAAATGAAGCATTTCGGGACTCAATTATCGTGTTCTTGTGAATATCAACAATTTGAGATTCATGCACAAGAAATTGATAAGCAATACTGTTATGTGCATATCCGATGAAAATACAATCAGCAGTTTTTGGCCCAATTTTCACTATTTGGGGAGAGGAATAGCTACCTTTGCAAGACACCCCCACACTCGCAAGTATTTATAGGAAGACGTCCTACCATGCCAAAGTTCATATGGACTTTTGTCTAGCTTCTTTCGGGGAACCTTATTTAAAAGGTAGTTGGCTGACAACATAGTTTTCCCCCACATGTTCGGAGGTAAACCCGAACTTAAGAGCATAGCATTCATCATTTCTTTTAAAGTGCGATTCTTACGTTCTGCAATGTCATTTTATTGAGGTGAATAAGGAGCCGTAGTTTCATGTCTTATCCCATGCTGAGCACAGAGATCAGTGAAAGGTGATTCATATTCACCCTCTCTATCACTTCTTAGCGCCTTAATTTTCCGATTTACTTGATTTTCCACCTCAGTTTTATAAAGAATGAATTTATCTATCGCTCCATCTTTACTCTTGAGAAGATAAACTAAACAATATTTGGTACAATCGTCTATAAACATGATGAAATACTTATGTCCACCACGAGTTTGCACCATTTTTAAGTCACATACATCAATGTGAATTAGGCTTAGTGGTTCACTATTTCTTTCAATAGTTTGGAAAGATGATCTCATTAGTTTTGCTTCAACACATGTTTCGCATTTATGTTTAGAGTCAATATGGAATGTAGGTATGCTTTTTAAGTTCATTAACCTGCGCAGGCTATCAAAATTGACATATCCTAGTCTACCATGCTAAACAATGGAAGACTCAAGCATATAAACAGAAGGGGTAGCAGTTTTATTCATCATTTTAGGTTTAACAACCATTACATTGAGCTTAAACAACCTATCAACAATATAACCCTTTCCTACAAACATTTCATTTTTAGTTAAAATAACTTTATCAGACTCAAGAACAATACGAAAACCATGCTTGATCAGCAGTGAGCTAGACACCAAATCTTACGAATCTCCGGCATAAACAACACGTTGTTGAGAGTCAGTTCCTTCCCATAAGTCATTTTCAGAACCACCTTTCCTTCACCTTTCACATCATAAGTGGCAGAATTACCCATATAGAGCTTCTCCTCAGTCCCAGACTTATCAAGAACACTAAACAGTTCCTTGCTTGAACACACGTGACGTGTAGCACCAGTATCGATCCACCATTTGAGTGGGTTAGAATTCACCATGTTTACCTCAGAGACCACAGCAGCGAGATGCATGTCATCAACATCTTTAGTGATGTTATCCACCATGTTAGCCTCTTGTTTTTTCTTAGGCTTTCTACATTCAGCCGCTTTGTGACCAGGCTTATCATAATTAAAGCAGTTTCCACTAAACTTTCTTTTAAAGTTCTCCTTCTTCGGCCCTAAAACACCTTTGCCAACGGGACCAGATTTCTTGTTGTTATTGTTCTTTCTAGAACCTTGACCGTGCTCAATAACATTAGCCTTGGCCATATCAGAATTGAAAGGCTTTTTTTCAGAACCACGATTGTCCTCCTCAATCCAAAGACGAACAATAAGTTCTTCAACATTGATCTCCTTACGTTTATGCTTTAAATAGTTTTTAAAGTCTTTCCATCCCGGTAGCAATTTCTCAATGATAGTAGCAACTTCAAAAGTCTCACTTAGTTGCATTCCTTCGGAGTGGATTTTATACAGAATTAGTTGCAGTTCTTGAACCTGACTGATGACAGTCTTGGTATCAACCATCTTAAAGTCGAGGAATCTGCCAACGAAGAACTTCTTGGCACCAGCATCCTCAGACTTATACTTCTTATCCAAGGATTCCCACAGTTCCTTTGCAGTTTTCATGGAACTGTACACATTGTATAGAGAATTGGCTTGGCCGTTCATGACATAGTTCCGACAGAGGAAGTCAGAATGATTCCAAGCATCAAGTGCGTTAACAGCCTGAGCATCAGGATTTTCACCTAATTTCAGTGCATCTTCAGTGAGGAACCTAACAAGATTCAGTGTAGTCAGATAAAAAAGCATCTTTTATTGCCAACGTTTAAAGTTCAATCCATTAAGTTTTTTAGGTTTGTCGACATGATTGATCGATACACTAATAGAGTTGGTTGTCTCAACCATTATCCAAATTTATTTTAAGATTGTTAGTAATATAGAGTTGAGGAAATGGCTAGAAACAGAAAGATCGAAAATAGAAATAAGCAAAATGGAAAACTGAGGCTTGTGTATCACAGTTTCCTTAAAACATATTCGTCCCCTTCACGATGCTAGAGGTCTACAAGGACGTCTGTTTCTCAAGATACAACGGTTGCTGATGGCGAGTCGAGCACACAACTCCCACCGATGGCGAACTGGAAGTATGCCCGATTAGTATCAATGGACGAAGCAAAGATTTACGAAGGAGAGATCGGATCTGTGTGTTTTCGAAATTGGGAGGGCTAGCTCATTATATAGCCACTCCAGGACCGTTACATATAGTTGGAAAGTCAAAAGTCGATCGTTACAGAAGAGTCGAAAAGTTACTTGGAGCTGAAAAATCATGCCAAATCCTATACACAGAGTGCCATACGTGTACACGAATTCTGTGGCAATACGTGTACACAAGAAATGCTAATCGTGTATATGAATTCTTTGACAATACGTGTACATGAAATTCTGTACAATACGTATACGTGTACACAGATTCAAAAGATAAAAATGTGTACACGAAATTTGAGTGACAAAAAAAACGAGGCTTGGCCCACCATCTCCGAACTGACATTCGTGTACGCAAGACACGCACACACCCGAGTCCAAGGTCTGAAGTTAAAACCACATTTGATTTGTAACCCCCCACACGCACGCGAGAGAGAGCTTTCTTGCCAACCATTCTTGTCACCAACAAAGGGGAAAAACAATATAAACCAATTAAATTAGTTTCATTTTCCCGATGTGGGACAACACACATTCAAGCTCCCAAGCATTCCAAAAGGATCCAAAGTCACCACTTCGACCCATAATTTTCCATTCACCCATTAAATTATTTTGGGCAAGCTATATATCGTTTCTAACCTCTCTTGGAGGAGAACACATTCCAACAACTTATTTCTTAATTTGGGTATGGGACCCACATGCAAAATTGCTCCAAAATAAGCAAAAATTGCCAATTTTTCCAACACTTATAAATAAGCTGAAACCATGTCAATGATTCATTTTCTCAATGATGCCCCTAAGATTGATCACCAAATTCTCTTTTCATAACCTATCGGTGTAATACTCACCGATCAAAGTAGATGGAAGTCGATGGGGAGCACATGTGTTCAGATCATAGTTACAACTATGAGGTAATTGAATTTTGGAGATCTTCTAAATTCCATATTTCTCCTGAGTATGGAGCTTGAATGGACAATCTTTTTTCTTGCATTTAACAAACCATCTGTGTTTATCCGAATTATCCACTATGTATTCAACTCGATTCTCCAAGTGGTAAAACCCAACTACATTCTTCAGTTCAACTTTAGTAGAATAAGTGGTACCTTTTTGCAAACCGCATTGCATTGGGTTGTTATTATCTAAATCCGAAGAATAAGACGACTTGAATGGTAGAATCTCGGGGACATTCCATTCAAATCTCAATATGTAAGTTAGAAATTACTGATAGGTCTCTCGTTGCTCCTCATCCAAAATGTTCTCATCTTTTTCGTCTAACTCAAAGTCACTGATTATCTCTTCTGGTTGAGCCGTTTCTTGTTCGTCATTGTTATTGGAGCCTACAAGAAGGTACAATTAAACAATTATTTAACAGCTCCACTGTATTACATACCCCATTTGTGCCGATCCTCTAACCATTCTTGTCCTCCTTCATGATCATAAGAGTGTGCACCTTCTTCGTAAGAACCTTCAGCATTTTCTGGATATAATATCGGAGGCACGTTTAAAAGTTGAATCCACCGTAGTTTATATGACCACTTTTCGATGGCCAAGGTACCTAGGGCTCAGCTGAAGTTATACCTTTTTGATGGCCCTCCCATCCAATTCTCATCTAACGTAAATTGACCATAGGTCTCCTCATTCTGATTCGGTATACCACATTTTGTATAAAATGCTTCATCATTTTGATGTCCAACGGGAATATTTGAATTCTCTAAATTGAATTTGGTATTGACGTCTGATTTCGGCACATTTGCATCATATATGTCCCAACAAAAACTTTGACGACCCGATTCATATACTTCATCAACCGTATTTTTTTGTTCCGAATAAGAGGATCTAACATTACGGTGCTCGGTCGAAAAACATCCAGGGTTGCTATTATCAGTTCTACTTGACACCACATGGGTAGATACTCTAGAATCCATCCTTTGAAGGGAGACGAAAACAACAAGAACATCATCAGACATGGATAATATTCGTTCCAAATCGTAGTCATTCTTTATTTTGATCCTTCTCACTATTTTCTTCGTCTCAACTAATGAGTGGATCACATATGTTGGGATATCAATGTTTAGATTTTGATGAGACAAACCATATATGTAATAGGAAGTTTTGAGTCTTGTGTCTAGTGTTGAAAATGGAGGTTAAACAAGGATAAAGCTGCATCTAAGCTTTAAGGGAAGATATCGCCGCAAGAAGGCAAGATACAGTATCGCTGCAAGAAAGCAGGATACAGCATAGCTGATAGAAGGAAGATACAGCAACGCTTTATTAAGACGAAACTTCTATACAGCAAAGCAAGTAAGAACGGCGTGCAGCAACGCTGCAAGAAAAGGATACAGGAGTACTGCTAGAGAGAAGTTACAGCAGCACTGCCAGAAGATACTGCAACCAGGTCTAAACTTACTGCAGCACTGTAAAGAAGTATCAGCTGCATGAAGACCGAGGATACAGCACAGAACTTACAGTTCAGATTAAGTCATACAGCGCCAACGACAAAATGAAGTATCTTACAAATCCTAGGAAGGATAAATGCAGTACGAGGAACAAAGATTCAAGAAAAAATAATAGAGCCGTTCAAGATAAAGTCAAAGTAGCAGACACGGAGCTAATAAGAAGATGCCACATGGACTGACGCGCCGCAGAAAGCTGTGAGCCGCAACTGCCGCATTAAATGCTCTAAAAGAGAAAGTCAAGAGAGATGACTCCTTCAACGGACATCTTCTCCTACAAGTATAAATAGAGGTTGAGGAGCAATGAAGCTGGTTACTGTTACTGAGAACTAAAAACCATTCGTGAAAATTTCAAGCTTACAAGTTTCAAGCATTCAAGCCAACAATCAGTTTCAGTCACTCAATCTACCGAAGTGAAGCAAGTTCAAGCTAAAGGATTCCTTACGGATTCAGAAGCTCACTTCGAAGCACAAGTTGAAGAAAAACCTTTTTATCTTTTTAACCTTGTTGCTGTGTGCTTAGATTGTTTTATTGGTGTCAAGCAGTTGATAGGAGAGATCCTTGCTGTTTGTTTAGTTGTCTAAAGTTAGGCAGCTTCCCTGTGTGGGAGTGTGGAACCCTGCGTGGGTTAGCCTTTGAAGTTTGCAGTTGCTGTGTGTACGCTGGATTTCAGTAGGTGGTTTCTTTGTAAAGTTGATAGATTGTTAGGAGAGTCCTGTAAATCAATCGTGCTTAACAAAGTTCCTGCTCGAGGAGCAGTAGAGTGGACGTAGAAGGATTACACCACCTTCGAACCACTATAAGCCATAAGTGTTTTATTGCTTTATTTAATTGCGCGTTTATATTCTGTATTTATCTGTCTCTAAGCATAAAACGTTTTGAAAAGAAGCATATTTGAGAAAATCAGCCTTGTGTTGTTAAAGCTAATTTCCACTGCGTACAAAACTCCAGGTTACAGCGTGCAGTACTGCATCGTAGCGCTGCAAGCAGTAACCATCTATCGCTGCAAGCTCGAGTAACTTACAGTGCAGAACGGTTGTTTTAAAAGATTTTGAAAATCGACCAAGGTTCATTCACCCCCCTCTCTGAACCTCGGACACCACTTGGGACCAACAAGTGGTATTAGAGCGAGTTGGGTTAAAAGCCAACTTATTTAGTCACCTACCCAGATCCACCTTATCTCGCTGTTTTCTCTGCATTAAAATCATTTTTAAAGCATATCATGGATTCCTCCAATCACAAGCTACCCATGTTTTTCATAAAGGAATATGATGACTGGAAAATAAGAATGCAGGCACACCTTTCAGCCATGAACGATGAGATGTGGACGGTCATATCCGAAGGACCGATAATTCTCATGAAGGTGAATCCAATGTATGGAAGAGACCATACAGAAGGAGAGCAGCCACCACAGAACTTCCTGATCAAACCACGTCCAGAGTGGGGAAACGAAGACAGGAAAAGAACATGAAGGTGTTGAGAGCCCTACCTGCGGAGTGGGATAGCAAGACCACTGCCATGAGAGTGTCTATGGACTTGAAATCCATGAGCACATTCGACCTATTCTCCGACCTCAAAGCATTTGAGTACGACATCAATAGAAAGAGAAAGGAGTTAGAGGAGTCAAGCTCCAAAGTCACAGCGCTGACCGCCAGAGGAACCAAGGATACAGCAACAGCTAGTTGCAGTAAACAGAGTGAGGATACAGTAGAAGTTGCTGAAGAGAAAATGGCGCTTCTCCAAAAGAAATTCAGGAGATTCATTAAGAGCAACAACAATAGCAGCAACACCAACCTCAACAAAAAGAATGACTTCAGAAGAAGTCATGCATCCCCTCAGGTATCCTCTTCTCCACAGTCAAATACAGGGAATATTGACTTGTGCTATAACTGCAGGAAACCAGGACACTACACAAGGAACTGTCCTTATCCAACCGTGCACAAGTATCCTGAAGGAGAAAGAGAACAGAGGAGAGAAAAGAGAAGAGAGGAAAGACACAAGCTTCGAGCTCTCATAGGAGAGATGGAGAAAGTCAAGGATGCAGTAGTTCCGAATGAAGTAATGAAAGCTGCAGAATCCTCTGACAGCGATGCTGAAACCTCATCCTCTGACGAAGAAGCACTCATATGCCTGATGGCTAGAGATGGCGAGGACAACGAAGAAGATGAGGTAATCTACCAACCGTTGTCCATACCTGTTAATGAGGAGCTGAACATGATCCACTCCTTGAAAATGATCATGAGTGATTTCGAGTAGATCAACTCAATTCATGAGGAACTTAAGGTTGAAAATGAGAACCTTAGAATCGATAATGAGATCCTCAAGAGCAAAAATATCGACATTGCCAAAATGCTCGCTGCACGAGAGTCTGATAACTTAAAGTGTAGCAAGCTGCAGCAAGAGGTCTCTAAATTGAATCTGCTAGTCACGGAGCTAAAATCTGAGAAGGAAAGCTTGCAGTCCACGATAAGTACTTTATCTAAATTATCAAAGGACGCAAGAGATTGCATAAATCAGAACAGAAACCCTTTTGAAAAATCAGGTATAGGATACAACAATCATGCCTCTCAGAATACAGCAAGCACATCCAAAGCTGTGAATTTTGTTCAAGCTGAAACTCCAATGGAGAAAGAGTTACTCTGTGACTCTGTAAAGATCGTGAACAAATCAGCAATGATGGATAAGGGGAAGAAACCCCAATGCTCAACTGCAGGAAGTAAACCTGCATCTAAGAATTGGCTGCAGCAGAAGCCATCTGCTGCATGCAGCAAAAGGATGCAGCAACCAACAAAGTTGCAGCATAGAAGAAACTCTCCCACCTATACTAAGACCTACATGTCTAAACCTCAAAAAGGATATACTCCAGGGAAGTATGGTGGAAGACCACACTACAAAGGTGTTGGTAACACACATGTTGTTTATGCACACACTTTTATCAAGCAGTTTGTCAAGACAACTGCATACAGCTCGAGAACCAACAAATCTTACAGTAAATCAGTTACTGTTAAGAAAGTTTGGGTTCCCAAAGTAACTAACCCTAAAGGACCCGTACAGATATGGGTACCTAAATTTGTTTGAAATTGGTACAGGTTACAGTGCCAGGATGCAGCAGTGATGTATGGTATATCGACAGCGGCTGCTCAAGGCACATGACAGACAGTAAAGAAACGTTGAAATACTTCCAAGAATTCAAAGGACCTAAGGTCATATTTGGAGATGATTCCAAAGGAAGCACAAAAGGAAGTGGATGCCTAGTCAAAGGGAACATAAAGATCAAGGATGTATCCTATGTAAAGGGGCTTAGATACAATCTTCTAAGCATCAGTCAATTCTGTGACAAAGGATACACAGTGGAATTCAACCTCAACAAGTGCTTAATCAAGGACAGCACCACAAATGAAGTTAAGCTTACAGGAACAAGAAGAGGAAATATCTACCTAGCAAATTGGAATTCCTCCACTCAATCAACATGCTTCATTGTGAAGAGTCCACCAGAGCTGAGCTGGCTGTGGCACAAGCGATTAAGCCACCTGAACTTCAAGACTATCAACAAGCTAGCAAGAAAAGGCCTCGTGAGAGGATTGCGAGATGTAGCATACAAGAAATAGAATGTCTGTGGAGCTTGTCAAAAAGGAAAGCAAGTGAAAAGCTCATTCAAAGATAAGATTCAAAAATCATCACACAGAATTCTAGACCTTCTACACATGGACCTTTTTGGACCAGTAGAACCAGTAAGCTTGAGTGGGAAAAAGTACTCCCTTGTAGTAGTAGATGACTACTCTAGATACACATGGACGATCTTTCTAGCAAAGAAGTCGGAAACTCAAGAAAAGCTACCTGGACTCATGAAGAAAATTCAGAATGAAAAGAGCTTGAGTATAGTGAAGATAAGATCAGACAGAGGAACTGAGTTCACAAATAAATTTATTGAGAAATTCTGTTCTGACAATGGTATTTGCCATGAATACTCTACTGCAAGAACACCGCAACAAAACGGGGTTGCTGAAAGAAGGAATAGAACCCTCAAAGAAGCAGCAAGGACAATGATTGCAAAAGCAGTAAAACCCAAGAGATTTTGGGTCGAAGCTACCAACACTGCATGCTACACTCAGAACAGATGTCTAATCATCAAGGATCTTGATAAAACGCCCTATGAAATATGGAATGGTCATACACCGAATATCTCTTATCTGCATATCTTTGGATGTAGGTGTTACATTCTCAACAATGGAAAGGAATATCTGAAAACTTTCGATGCTAAATCAGACGAAGGAGTATTTCTAGGATACTCTGCTGTAAGTAGAGCTTTCAGAGTGTTTAACAAGAGAACCCTGGTGGTAGAAGAATCTATACATGTTGTATTTGATGAACCACATTGTGACACAAAGAAGTTGGAAGAACCACCTGAAGAGGCCACTCCAAGAAAAGAGAATGTTGTACCCTATATAGAAGGAGTTCTGCCTTCAGGAGAAGAAAAAGAAGAAGAAGCTGCAACCTTGGATGCAGCGGATATTCTTACAGTAGCAGAACCTCCTACAATACAGCAACAAGAAGAGCAAGATACACCAACTCATGTCTTTGAGCCAGACAGGACATGGCTAAGAAACCATCCAAGAGATCTCATTATAGGAGATCCATCCATTGGTGTAAGGACAAGAAGATCCATACCACATGAAGCAATGTTTGCATGCTTCATATCACAGTCAGAGCCTAAGAATGTTGAAGAGGCACTGCAAGATAGCAACTGGGTGCAGGCCATGCAAGAAGAGTTGAATGGATTTGAAAGAAATCAAGTATGACAAACAGTTGCAAGACCAACCCATCAAGGTGTAATTAGAACAAAGTGGGTGTTCAAGAACAAGCTAGATGAATCCGGAGTCGTTGTAAGAAACAAAGCAATATTAGTTGCTAAAGGATACTGTCAGGAAGAAGAAATTGATTTTGGTGAGACTTTTGCTCCCGTGGCAAGGCTAGAAGTAATAAGAATTTTCCTAGCCTATGCAGCACATATGAATTTCAACGTCTATCAAATGGATGTTAAAAGCGCATTCCTGAATGGTCTCCTTCCAGAATAAGTATATGTTGAACAACCTCCTGGCTTCAAAGATCAAGCAGAAGAGAAGGTGTTTCGGTTACAAAAAGCTCTATATGGACTGAAACAAGCACCAAGATCTTGGTATGACACCTTATCTCTCTATCTTCTGGAAAATGGCTTCCAGAAAGGAATGATCGACAAGACGCTGTTTAGGATACAGGACGGAGAAAGTGTACTGCTTGTACAAATTTATGTGGACGATATTATCTTCGGCTCCACAAATAAAGAGCTATGTGAAAAATTCTCCAACCTGATGCAGTCAAAGTTCGAGATGAGTATGATGGGAGAATTAAGTTTCTTCCTCGGACTGCAAGTAAAACAGCTACCTACAGGAACCTTCATCAACCAAGTCAAGTATACGAAGGAGCTTATCAAGAAATTTGGCATGGAGAATGGAGCAGCAACGTCCGTTCCTATGTCCACATCCATAAGTCTTGACAAGGATGAAGACGGCAAAGATGTTGACATTACCAAGTACAGACGCCTCATTGGATCGTTGCTGTATCTCACAGCAAGCAGGCTAGACATTATGTTCGCAGTAGGAGTCTATGCAAGGTTCCAAGCAGCACCAAAGGAATCACACCTGTTAGCAGTAAAAATGGTGATTAAGTATCTATAGGGAACTCAGGAAGTAGGCCTATGGTATCCTAAGGAAGGAGGATTCAAGCTTAAAGGCTACTCCAACTCAGATTATGCAGGCTGCAAGATTGATAGAAAGAGTACCAGTGGGACGTGTCAATTTTTGGGAAATAGACTTGTCTCGTGGTTCTGCAGAAAGCAGAACTCAATTGCAACCTCTACAGCAAAAGCAGAGTATGTTGCAGCAGGAAGTTGCTGTGCGTTGATTCTCTGGATACAGCAACAACTAACAGATTATGGGATAGAAGAAAAAGAGACTCCAATTCTCTGTGATAATACGAGTGCTATTGCAATTACCCATAATCCTATCTTTCACTCGAGAACAAAGCACATTGACATTCGTCATCACTTTATAAGAGATCATGTTGAAAAGAAAGACATCGTGCTAGAGAAAGTTCACACAGATCTCCAGCTTGCAGATATCCTCACAAAACCTTTGAGTGAATCGAGGTTTTCTATGCTTCGAAACGAGCTGGGAATTCTTAAGTTGTGAAGAGAAAAGAAAGATGCAAAATCGCAGGGGGAATCTCTGCATGCTTGCAAGAAGTATTAAGAACGGTACTGTAAGTTACGCGTCAATACATCACTGGGATCAGACAGCGCTGCATCTTATATTCTTACAGTACAGCAGTCATCGAGAATTCTAGCAGCACCAGGTTACAGCATTTATTTGAAAGAGAGTATTTATTACTCTGCAACCTCGTACTTAGATCGCGCAACCTTAAAAAGGCATTTATTTAGGCGGCAAAGGGCATGTCTTTCAGCATTAAATGCATGACTGCAGGTGTCAGGAAGTGGAAAGGGCACGGTCAGAAACCCACACACCAGGTAATTATTAGTGACGATTTGACATCTCCGCTTTTTCCTGTGCCACTAGATTAATTCCCTGATTTATCTCAACCGTCGATCTACGCACGTCTCTTGAGAACCACCATAAAGACCAAAAACGTGTCTTTTGAATTCATTTTTCACCATCTTCAGAGAGAGAAAAACATTCTTCGCAGAAATTCTCTAAGTGCAAACCCTTGAATCTTTCTCTTTCTCTCTCACGAAATATCATCAATAGTTGCCCGAAGAACCATTGTTCTTGATGGAAGGATGATCAACCAAGAACACATCCTTGAGTTAGGGCTGTATGATAACGCCCTGATCAAAAGGATTTTTGATGCTCTTCAACAGACCCAAGTCCTAGGGCTGTTGACAACTGTTTACGCTGGCTTCTCTGTGGAGTCAGTACAGAGATTCTACGCCTACGCCAAACAGACGGAGGCAAGGAACTGCATCCTGTTCCGGATGGATGCAGACGGAGAAGAACGGTCTTTGACCGTTAGGGATATCGCCTCCACCTTCAGCATCTCTGCTGCAGGTTTGACCCCCAGCTAGTTGGCGTCGTATGGGAAAAGTTCCGCTCAAGAGATGTGGGATCTCTTTCGAGCAAGGGATGCAGGGGCTGAGATCAAGAGAAGCGCCCCCAAGAAGCTCTTCAAACCGGAGTTCGAATTGCTTCATGATATCTGTGCATACTCCATCGAGGGAAGGACTGGGAGTTATGACAAATACACGGATCTCCGGTTTCGGATCATGTCTTCCATCATGGCCGGAGAAAAGGTGAATTAGGCGAGGTTCACCTTGAAGAGACTGTGGGAGGAAGCAGAGAAGATAACGGAGCGTCGGAGCTACGGTATCACCATCTGTTCTCTGCTCTGCAAGCTTGGCCTTCAACTTGCAGCACCCGCCCCCATTCACATCGGGAAGTATCTCGGGGAGAAGAAGAAGGGCAAGACCCAACCGAAGGCTGCAGGAGCAGGAGTTGCAAGGAAGAATACCAAAGATAAAAAGAATGCAACTCTGGCTCTGCAAGATGAGACCACTGGCAGCGGGAAATATGCCGAAGAAGAGAACGTTCAGAGTCATCTTCCTGTTATCAAGAAGGGTTCAGGGAAGGCTGTACCTGGAACTGAATCTTCTTCCTCTGATGACGATGTACCCTTGGTGAGAAGGGCCTCACGCAGCAAGAGGGAGACTGCTGCAGCTGTTGTGGTTGTGTCACATTAGCTCCGGGATAAAGAAGGTGCTCTTGATTCCCAACTCTCTACTCCTTCCTTGGTAGAGGCTGATCTTGGGGATGAGTCATATCAGCCTCAGGAGCTACAACAGCACCGGGTCGAGGCAACTGAAGAAGCTCGTCTACAAACAGCAACTTCAGTGCTTGATCCCACCCTCCCAGCAGCTAGAAATATGGCTGCGGAGTACAATCTCTGGAGAGAGATAAGACTGGCTAAGGGGGAAATCCTGTTGAAGTGGAAGAATTTCCTGACAGTCGAGCAAGCTGTCCTGGAGTTGGCCAAATCAGAAGACATCCTGGCACTCCTGCAACCTGGCTATACAGCAAGAGTTCAAGAGCTCGAAGGATGCAGTGCTGCGCAGGGAGCTAAGGATAAAGGGAAGGGTAAAGCTCTTGCAGAATCCGACTCTGCAGAGCTGCCGATGAGAGCAGCATTGGAGGACGTGCCGGTCTTTCTTGTCCCGGCTGCAGAGGCTGTCAGAAGGGACGATGACGTCACTTTTGCTCAAGAGCAAATCGACACCCTAGGAGTGGAGCAAGCTGAAGAAGCTATGATGCAACGGGGGCTGCAGCAGAGCATGAAGGAAACCAGGATGCAGCACACTCCTAGGAAGATGCAGGGAGAAGGTAGCTCAAGTTCACATCTGTTGAACTCCCCTGCATATGAACAAGTGGTTGAAGGCCTCTCCAACATTGTCTCGCTGGATCAATTGGAGGAGGAGGAAGCCCAACTACTGGACTATAGTGATTCCCCAGTTCATGAAGATGAAGATGCTGCTGATGCAGATTTTGAGGGGGAACCAACTGCTATAATTAGGGATGTCATCTCAGACATCTCTGAGATTGCCGATGAAGCATCTACGGAGGAAGTTGCAGATGCGGTACTCCCTGCACTGGACGCGACAGCAGTGCAGCAAGCGACCACCCTTCAAGATACAGCTGCTGGAGAGACAAACAGGGTGGAAGCTGAGATTCTTGCAGCAGTGGAGCATACAGTGCTGGAAGTTGTGAATGCTGCAGGAAGCCAAGCAGAGCTGCAAAAACCCCTTTTTGCAGCAGAAGCTGTCGAAGTTACAGGACCGGCCGAGGAGACGGGGTCCTTGGAGAAGACCTCAGGGGAGGATGTTGTTCTGACAACACTCCCTGAGGGTGAGAAGACCTCAGGTGGGGAGGCTGTTCAAACAGTACCCACTGAGGATGTTCAAGGAGAAGCTGAGGTAACCCCTGCTGTGCAGCTAGAGACACCTCAAAAGGAGGTTGATGCTGCAGCTGCTGCAATCTCTCGAGATCCTACAGCAGCAGAGGTTACTGTGGAAGCTGAGGTTACTCCTGCCCAATTCGCAAGGATGATGAAGGCTCGAAACATTGCTGCTTATGGACCTCTGGGTACGGAAGCAGATCCTATAGAAGTCTCATCCTGCGAAGAAGTGGCAGAGGAAGAAGAAGAAGAGCACCCATCCTCAAGTTCTCCAGTTTCTAACGCCAATGAGGATGAGGTTGCTACTGAAGTACCGAGGCAGGATGCAGCACCAATCTGTCAAGATGTTATTCCGTTTGCTGCATCCTCTACTACCTCGACGAGAAGGAATTCGGGACTGACCCCTGATGAATCTATCAACCGAGTTGAAGCTGCTGTTAGACATCTGCTGCATGCTCTCCAAGAGCATGAGTCTATCATGCACAACAGTCTTAGGGTCACCGCCCAATTCCATGCTTAAACCATGACCGATTTCAAGAAGGACCTCGAAGTGCTGCCTGATATGATTAAGTCGAATCTCAATGATCATGCAAACAGGCTGTACTACGATCGGGTCAGGATGGAGAGGGAGTTGAAGAGCGAGTCTGCACTGACACGCCAAGAGATCAGGCAGTACAAGCAGTATGCTGAGAACGCTACTATCAGACTCAACACTCACTCCAAAGTCCTGGAAACACTTCTGGATCACGTATTTGATCAATTCCAAAGAACCAGAAGTGTGGACGACCGTCTGGGGAATCTGGAGCTGATTGTAGGAGAACTGAGGGACATCATGGTTCGTGTTTTCCCTCAGCATGTCGATGCTCCAGAGGCCGCCCCCGAACCGACCCGTCATCCAAGGTCCAAGGTAGTCCCATCTGTCCCTGCTCCTCCCCCAGCTTTTGATGATGCCAAAAAGGGGAAATGTTTTGAAGATAGCTACAGGAGCACAGGGGCTGCTGAAGAGGAAGAAGAAGATGATGACTAGCAACCTCTCAGCAGGAGAAGAAGAAGGTCTGTATCATCTGCCGCTGCTGACATCCCTTCTCCGAAGAGATGGAGAAGAGATGATGATGGAGCTGGTGGAGCCGGTGCAGCTGCTGGAAAAAGATCGACTGCAGGCAAGGATGCAGCACCTCCCAGCTATCATCATAAGAGAAGGGATGATAGCCAGCAGCAAGGCTCTAGGAAGAGGATGAGCGGGGACGAGTCTGAGAGTCAGAGGTGCCAGAATGAAGAAGATACGGATCCTAATGCCTGGATTCAAAGACTCGGGATAATCGGTGAGAAAAGAATAATTCCAGATCACTTCTACTGATTCCCTCCTCAAGAAATCCCTCGCTTGGATACAGAAAATATCTCTGCTGAAGTGTCGGTGTTGATGGATCAAAGGCCTGAAGGAGAAAACATGGCTTGGAGATTTGACATCTTCAAGTAAGTCAGACTGCCCTTTGATAGGAATCCACCATTTGAGGCGATCACTATTTTCAAACGATCAGAATACCTCAGAGACCTATGCAGGAAAGATAAATTCAGCAGATATCAGACTTGTAAGACTGCATTGAAGAGATATGAACAGCTCGCTCGGGAAGGAGGTCTTGAAATTCAACAATTCTACATCGACCAAGTGAAGGATGGGCTGATTATACCATTCTGAGAGGACTTCTGGCTTAGATGGATTCAAGTTCCTGTGATCAGACACAAGCTAGAAGAGTCCTACTAAAAGTCCATCAGGGACTGGTGGAAAGGATCAAGAGGAAGCGAAGGCCTTGAAAGGTTTGTTGGAAGAAGATCTGACGAACCGGCAAGCAAAAGGTCCCTGTTTTATTAAGCTGTATTCATATACCCTCTTGTGATCCATGTTGTATTTTTGCAGTGTTGTAAAAATTTCTCTTTGCTAATGAAGAAATTTTTCTTCTGTTTTGTCCAAGTTCAACTCTTATGAACTCATGCATGCTGTTTATGTTTTCCTGTTGCTTATGATGAAAGGAATAGCATGATGCATCTCTGATGAATCCAGGATTAGATTTAATTTTTCAAAGCTGTGCAAACATGTAATCTGGATAAACCATATGAGTTAAAGTAAGATAGAACTTCTTCATGAACAAAATAATGTAAAGATTTTGTCATCATCAAAAATGGGGAAATTGTTAGGATATCAATGTTTAGATTTTGATGAGACAAACCATATATGTAATAGGAAGTTTTAAGTACCCAATTTTTCACAATGTTTAAGTGAATAAATAGACTAGAATTGAGTCTTGTGTCTAGTGTTGAAAATGGAGGTTAAATAAGGATAAAGCTGCATCTAAGCTTTAAGGGAAGATATCGCTGCAAGAAGGCAGGATACAGTATCGCTGCAAGAAGGCAGGATACAGCATAGCTGATAAAAGGAAGATACAACAACGTTTTATTAAGACGAAACTTCTATACAGCAAAGTAAGTAAGAACGGCGTGCAGCAACGCTGCAAGAAAATGATACAGGAGTACTGCTAGAGAGAAGTTACAGCAGCACTGCCAGAAGATACTGCAACCAGGTCTAAACTTACTGCAGCACTGCAAAGAAGTATCAGCTGCACGAAGACAGAGAATACAGCACAGAACTTACACTTTAGATTAAGTCATACAGCGCCAACGACAAAATGAAGTATCTTACAAATCCTAGGAAGGATAAATGTAGTACGAGCAACAAAGATTCAAGCAAAAATAATAGAGCCGTTCAAGATAAAGTCAAAGTAGCAGACACAGAACTAATAAGAAGATGCCACATGGACTGACGCGCCGCAGAAAGCTGTGAGCCGCAACTGCTGCATTAAATGCTCCAAAAGAGAAAGTCAAGTCGCATTAATTGCGAACCATACTTTGATCAGACTAATTCAAATTCAAGAGAGATGTCTCCTTCAACGGACATCTTCTCCTACAAGTATAAATAGAGGTTGAGGAGCAATGAAGCTGGTTACTGTTATTGAGAACTAAAAACCATTCGTGAAAATTTCAAGCTTACAAGTTTCAAGCATTCAAGCCAACAATCAGTTTCAGTCACTCAACCTACCGAAGTGAAGCAAGTTCAAGCTAAAGGATTCCTTACGGATTCAGAAGCTCACTTCGAAGCACAAGTTGAAGAAAAACCTTTTTATCATTTTAACCTTGTTGCTGTATGCTTAGGTTGTTTTATTGGTGTCAAGCAGTTGATAGGAGAGATCCTTGCTGTTTGTTTAGTTGTCTAGAGTTAGGCAGCTTCCCTGTGTGGGAGTGTGGAACCCTGTGTGGGTTAGCCTTTGAAGTTTGCAGTGCTGTGTGTACGCTGGACTTCAGTTGATGGTTTCTTTGTAAAGTTGATAGATTGTTAGGAGAATCCTGTAAATCAATCTTACTTAACAAAGTTCCTGCTCGAGGAGCAGTAGAGTGGACGTAGAAGGATTACACCACCTTCGAACCACTATAAGCCATAAGTGTTTTATTGCTTTATTTAATTGTGCGTTTATATTCTACATTTATCTATCTCTGAGCATAAAACGTTTTGAAAAGAAGCATATTTGAGAAAATCAGCCTTGTGTTGTTAAAGCTAATTTCCGCTGCGTACAAAACTCCAGGTTACAGCGTGCAGCACTGCATCGTAGCGCTGC
Source organism: Scutellaria barbata (assembly GCA_028654395.1). Lineage (NCBI taxonomy): Eukaryota > Viridiplantae > Streptophyta > Magnoliopsida > Lamiales > Lamiaceae > Scutellaria > Scutellaria barbata. The sequence goes on along the minus strand of CM053652.1, from coordinate 17,117,550 downwards.
AAGCAGTAACCATCTATCGCTGCAAACTCAAGTAACTTGTAGTGCAGAATGGTTGTTTTAAAAGATTCTGAAAATCGACCAAGGTTCATTCATCCCCCCTTTGAACCTCGGACACCACTTGGGACCAACAACATATCCCCATAAATTCATGTCCGCCCGTACAACTCCATGAATTGAGTCCAGTAAATCACCATATGTGATTCTTTGAAGATAAATCACCTCTCGATAAATGTTTATGTACTCTAAACCTTGCCAATAACCTCCAAACCAAACAACAAGTATCAAACTCATCTTTTTCTTCACTGTCGAGTCGAGGAAAACAAAATCGTTAGTATTCGGTATAAAAATAATTTCAAACGAGGAAATGCAATACGAGACATAAATTGCTTAATTACATATTTTGCAACTTTACAAAAAATATCGTTAAGTCCGATTAAAATAATAAATCCACATAAAGCAATTATTACATTTATTGGAATTGTTTCAATACATATCATCGTATATTTATTAAACAATTGCAATTTAATATTAGCTCCAAGCAGAACAAATGTTGTTTACCTTTCATTGACACATGTTAAATCGGTTAACCCTATAATCGAACTTTTAGTCAATTTTTTCGCATATTAAGGCTACACGGCAATTTGAACAAAAAATTGGGGTAAACGACATTTAGTCGTGAATGGCCGTTTACCCCTACATTTTTGGAAAAAATTGTCGTTTTGGCCTACATTTTAATTTTTAACCTTTTTACTAATTAGTGTTACACGTCAATTTTTAAAAAAAAAATTGAGGGGTAAATGACATTTATTGTAAAATTGCCGTTTATCCGTTTAATCATTTTTTTCAACCATATTTTCCCCCTAAATAGGGCTAAACGACAATTTAAAAAAATTTTGGGGGTAAACGATATTTATTGTAAAATTGTCGTTTACCCCTCAATTTTTTTTTTAAAAATTTCCGTTTACTCCTGCATTTGATTTTCAAACCTATTTTTCCACATTCTAGGGCTAAACGGCAATTTCAACATAATCTTCTTATTAATTGAGGGCTAAACGACAATTTTACCAAAAATATGCACAACTATAAATCAATTATTACCCTTCAAACGATGATTTAAAAAAAATATAATTTACTAAATAATTGTGAGGGAAAAAATATTACCTAAAATCTCTTCAATTCACGGCAATTTCTTTTTCGCATCCAAGAGAATTTCACTAATGTGTGGAGATGAAAAATGAAAATGAGGAAAATTACCATGCATTATAATGGTTAAATAAACTAAAAAGCATACATTATTTACAAGTCGTTTCGGTCAATGATGCACAAGTACAAATCATCAAACAAACATGATCCACATCTATTATTCACATCAATACTAGTCAAAAAAAGTAGTACTCCCTCCATCCCACAAAACTTTGCACACCTTTAGTTCAATTTGAACTAAAGGTGTGCAAAGTTTTGTGGGATGGAGGGAGTAAAAAAGAATCCAAATTTAAATTTTATGGTAGAAAATGGTTCGTCTTATTAATTATGATAAAAAAAAAATTATATTAATTATATCAATTGTGGTATTTTGGATTGCTATCCTTTTAATAAATCACTCTATATTGTAGACTACAGATTGTGGATAAATCTTGTCTGTTCTTGAAATGGACTCATGGGAGTCATATTCACAAAAATAATTGGGTAAAAATCATGAGAAGTCAAATCAACATATGGGCTGTCTTTAATTCACAATTGAAGTAGTAATCTGGCATAGGGCGTAGGTGAATTTTTCAATTCCTAGAATTTTTGGTTTTGTAAATAACTAGTATCACTCTCGTTCATTGCACGACTTGTTAGATAATATGTAACAAATAATATAGTTTTGATAAGATAATGTAATAGTATATTATTTTAATTTAAATGTATAATATTATAAGTATTTATATTAATAGAAATTTATATAATTTTAAAATTCACTATATATCATTTCAAATGGGATAATTGCGCGGAATCCCCTATGATTTGAAAAATCGGCATAAAATTTCATTGTGTTTTAAAAATTACACGAAACCGCTTCTTGTGGTTTTCTAAATATAACCCGAAATCCCCAACTCCGTTAAAACTAACGAAAATGCTATGCATGCGCTGTCCATGGGTGTTTTGATGTTTTTTTTTTCACTTATTTGCTATAAAATGACATATTTACCATTTTTGAATATATTAAAAGATTAATTCTCTTACGGGGCATTTCTAGCAATTATAAATAGTTCCTTCAAACTTATTTTCTACATTAATACCTATTTCTTTATTTGTTTTTTTTAATTAACTTTTTTATAATGTTAATTTTTATTTAGTTATTTATTTTATTTTTATTAATACTAAAAGTTCGTACATATATTTTTTTTTACTTTTTTTATTTCAATTAAATTTTTTTCAATATTGATTTTTATTTAGTTATTTATATTATTGTTATAAATGATTTTTCTTTTTTTTTCTTTTTTTTTTGCATTAATTGATACGTATATTTCTTTCTTTATTATTGATTTTTTTTTTCAGTTCATTTTTTTACAATGTTAAATATTTATTTAGTCATTTTTTATTGTTATTAATTCAATTATTGATCAAGATTATATTTAAAAAATAAGACACGATACTAAGGAAATTATAAAATAAATAAAAGACTCATTACTTAATAATTACTAGGTATAACAAACAAAATTAACCATACCAATTTTACAGTTAATATACCAATTTTTAACAAACAAATAAAAATAATAAGCAAATTTGGAAAATACCAATTTGTAACTACAAACAAAAGATAAAAAAGATTATATTGAAAAACTTGGAACATACATTGTACTCGCTTTAGGTTCTCATTCTAAAACAAAATGTACCTCAATAGAAAAAAAATTCACTATTCACCCCTTTAATAATATAGATTTATTCAATAAATTCAATGAATTTTTAATTTTAATGTATGGACATCGAGTAATTTTTTAAGAAAAATAGTAAACAAATTATATCTAGGGTCTTGTTAGTTACGCTTTGGGGTTAATTTGATGTGAAAATAATATACTATCAAATATTTCTACATCCTCCTCATCAATAATTGACATTACTACCAATAAAATAAAAAATTAATATTGTAAAAACATGAACCGAAAAATCCAAAAGCAAATAAGGAATCATACGTAGCAACCGTTGTCATAAATAACAATAAAATAAATACTCAAATAAAAATTAGAATTGAAAAAAATGAATGGAAGAAAAAAAAACACATACCAACCATTAGGATTAATAACAATAAAATAAATAACTAATTAAAAAATTAAGTTGTAAGAAAAATTAATTGAAAAAAAAAACAAATAAAGACATAGGTGTTAATGTAGAAAATAAGTTTGAAGAAAATGTTTGCAATTGTGAGAAACCCACAAAAGAATTAGTCTTTTAATATAGTCAAAAAAAGGGAAAATATGACATTTTATATAAAAAAAAAAAAAAAACACAAAAAAATGCATGGAGAGCTAGTGCATCGCACATCCATTAAGCTTAACGGAGTTGGTAATTTTGGGCTACATTTAGAAAATCATAAGTGAGTTTCGTGCAATTTTTAAAACGTATGGGGATATACCGATTTTCCAAACCACAAATGCATTTCGCGCAATTATCACAATTTCAAATAACTGCATTCAATAATATTACAAAGTTCAAATACAAACAACAACATAGAAATTTTAAAAAAGTTTATTTTATAATAGAAGAATTAAAGAAGAAGAAGAAAAATTATTCTTATTATTATGATGGAAATTGTATATGTTTGAATTGTAACAAAAAATAATATTTGAAATATTATTTAAATAAATATAAAAATATAATAAATCAAATAAATTAATTTAAGAATAAATATAAAAATATAATAAATCAAATAAATTAATTTAAGAATAAAATTACTTTTAAATCTACCGAACAGCAAAAAAAATATAAAAAAACTGATAATAAAAATAGTAAGTATAATGCAAGATATTAAAATGTCATTAAATATAGTCTAGATGAAAATTTATCGGTTTGAGATTTATATAATAAAATTATAATTAAGGTGTTATCACGTTGAATAAAAAGAAAATAAATGTAGATCATTTTTCTTAAATAAAAAAGAAAAGGATGTAGATGATTTAGGCCGCGCTTCCATGAATGTTTGGGTTGGATTGGACAGTTTTGTTGTGTGGATAATACTATGCTTCGGTTATTTCACATGATAGTATTTTTGTTGGAACAAAGACGTTTTAGTCGCCTTTACTATTGATTTTCAAACTAGGATGGACAATTCAACAAACAAAGATGAGATTTTAGTCACACTGCAAGATATTATGTTCGAATTTGTAGCCTTTTTAATAATTGTATTGGTGTTCTTAACACAAAAATATCATGTAGAAACACAACAAACTTGTAGTAGTGTTCATAAGAAATGTAGTCTTCGGGCTAGAATTTCCAAGCAACTAAGCAAACTTGGGGATATTATAAATATTTTATACTAAGAATGCCTAAACCATCCAAGAATGAATAGGAATACATTTGTACTTTCGTGAGCTTCTCGAACAATTGGTTGGTTACATTCTGTCAGGGATAATGCCCATAAAGTAATTATAAATTGTTTTTTATTATTAATACATATGATATTTATTTTCAATCTCTTATATTTATCGTATGCATTTTATGAACATCCTAAAAAGTCCCTAATTTGTTTGATGTAATCATAATTTTAGTATATAAATGTTATATACAAAAGGATTACTATCATGGATAATAAACTTAAATTAAATTTATGATAACAATTAATTAAAGTATGAGATCTTTAATTAAAACATCATTAATGCAGTCCAAAACATTTTGAATGTGGCCGTCGATGTGGAGACATCTGAGTGGGACCATTTATATATGATTTGATCATATAAGTGTGGCACCCCAATCCAACTTACGAGGATTGAGACATCAACTTGACTTTATATGCTCAAAATGCTTGTAAAAGGAAATAAAAATAATTAAAAATGATTTTCGTAAAGAAACTCAGTGGAAAACTTTACTAAAAACATGAGTATTCTTGTTTTTTAAATCGAAAAACTTAGCACGCAAAGTAACTAACTCGTGTCTTACCCACATTTGTAAATCAAATTCTTGACATATATAAGACACATGAAAATTTTACTTGAACGATTAATCCAACATAGAAGTTTTCAAAGACTTTATGTAATATCAAATTCATACACTTCTAGGAGTCCGTACAACCGGCTACACATCCGCTTTGTTGTAAGTTGAACTTGAAAATATTTTAAATAACATCATGAGACTCCTCTGAAAAGGAAACCTGATGAGATAACCGTACTTCTCTAATACATTGAGACAATTAAACTGTTAAGCATATACTACATGTCCTTTGGGTATGCTAACCCTTGAACCATATCATGACATTGACAAATGTGGGATCACTCTCCCACTAGACCTCTCTTCATAGACCAGACACTCTCACTCTTATGGTCGTTGCCCGGTAGGGAAGTTGCATATTGGTTATACCTACGGGGCTTCTAGCTATAGATTTTCATATATAACTTACTAATTCAATTATCAACACGTATTAGAGTTACCTTCACTCGGCACGTTCATTAACTTTTAGTCTCTAAATCACATCTCGATTATATCATATACTTATGTACAAATTTATCTTCATTTGTTACTTATTTAACATATAATGATGTTTATTGACGTGTGTCAATTAATTATAATATCACTAAATCATATCATAATTATCTAATCTAGCATGTTTATCATTCATGTCGCATATGTAAATCATAAGAACATAACAAAATAAGTTATGAGATTTTAAAACATTTTTTACAACATGCCTCAATTATGCTTTGAAGGAAAATCATATTTAGACTTTATTGTTGGTCCCAAGTGGTGTCCGAGGTTCAGAGGGGGGTAAATGAACCTTGTTCGATTTTTCAAAATCTTTAAACAAACCGTTCTGTACTGCAAGTTACTTGAGCTTGCAGCGTTAGGAAACAGTGCTGCACGCTGTAACCTGGAGTTTATACGCAGCGGAAATTAACTTTAAAAACACAAGGCTGTTTTTCTCAAAAATGCTTCCTTTTAAACACGTTTTATGCTCAGAGACAGATAATATGTTGAAGATAAATGCACAAATAAATAAAACAATTAAACACTTATGGCTTATAGTGGTTCGAAGGTGGTGTAATACTTCTACGTCCACTCTACTGCTCCTCGAGCAGGAACTTTGTTAAACAAGATTGATTTACAGGACTCTCCTAACAATCTATCAACTTTACAAAGCTAAACACCTACTGAAGTCCAGCGTACACACAGCAATTGCAAACTTCAAAGGCTAACCCACACAGAGTTTCACACTCCCACACCGGGAAGCTGCCTAACTCTAAACAACTAAAACAAACAACAAGGATCTCTCCTATCAACTATTTGACACCACTAAAACAACCTAAGCACACATCAACAAGGTTAAAAGGATAAAAGGTTTTTCTTCAACTTGTGCTTCGAAGTGAGCTTCTGAATCCGTAGGGAAACTTTCTATCGCGCCCCATTTTCATATATAGTTTAAAATGCGGAAATAAATATGTATATATATATATATATATATATATATTTTAAAACAGAGTGTAAGCGCAGCATCTTCATAGGACGTCTAGCAGAATTCTTAAATCGTGGAGATTTTAAAACAATCGAGATCTAGAAGATAACCATTGAAAATATAAAAGGTTTATATCATTGCAGCGGAAAAATACGTTCTTGTTTTAGATCAAAACACATAAACATTTCTTTGTACATAACCGGGGTTTCAGAAAATACCGAACTTCTATATACATTCTTATATACATACAAAAATAATAGGCATCTCTGTTCATTCCTCCTCACCTCCGAAAATTTTCTGTAAAATAAAACATAAAAGGGGTAAGTGCCAAAAGGACACTTAGTGGTTTTGATTTGTACAGTAAAATGGGTACACATAATATTTATTGAATACTATACATATAATACACGTTGTAGACTCCCGAAGAGCCCCAATGCAATCCGTTGAATTGGTTTCCGAAGAAGACCTATTGAGGCCCCAAGCCGACCCCATTTTGGGTTGTTACACCCTTCATGTTGGGATTTCGTAGAATACCCCCTTGTTGGGTTCTGACGAGGAATACCCTACTTGGCGTGGCATACGCATGAGCAGTTAAATTATCATACAACAGTTTCCACATAACACATAATGCACATTGGTCACGTTCACGTTGGCCACATAATTCACATAACACATAGGTAAAGAAAATCCCTTGACATATGTTGGTATCTAAAGAAACCACTTTTTAGCGGGTATTATCCTGACTTATCATCATTTGAAACCATTTGCATTTGTATCACTTGAAATACTATTTACATAATGAAAACATTTCACTTTAAAACGACACCATATCATGATGGAATTTAAATCATGTAGTCATATTATTTTAACATAAAACTGTATAATTTTAAAACATAAATAATATTTTACCCCCCACCTTGTTCGGTGGTTACCACGTGAGCAGCACCTCTTAAAGATCACGTATCCCAAGCCTTCACTCCAACAGGTAACCTACATAATTTACGATGTTTTTCTTAGATCATTATAATCTATAATTAAAGATTAAACCAACATTGGATCGGATACTATCGATCGAGACGAGACTAATCGGAATGGTAAGCCTAACGATTGAGGTTAAAGAAACAAGAGGAAAATATCAGTTTATAAGGCTGAGATGAAATAGAATGGATTTTGGATCACAACAAAACAAGAATGAGCTCAATCGGAGTTGTAACGAGCTCGAACGGAGCGTTGTAAGAATGAAGGGTATTTTGGGTAATTTGGTCACAGGGTTGACTTTGACCGGGACCCACAACCCCCGGTCTGCGATATCTCATTGGCGACAACTCGATGTTGAAGAACGACGAAAAGAAAATGAGATTCTGATCGAAAATACGACGTCACGCGCATTCCCGACGACGGGAGAAAAACTCCCCGGCGTCTCCCAAGACCTGTCTTGGAATTTCCAAAACACGTCCTGCGAGCAAAACAGAGACTACAATTCTGTCCATTTCAGTTTAGCGTGCAGGATGCGTCTTAAAATTTACATGATGCGTCATGTGGGAGAAAAACATGGCAGCATCTCCCGGCGACGACCTGCTTAAGCAGCCACCTTCCTGGAGCCACCGGCTGCGGCGGCGCCGCCCTATGCCACCGTCACCTTGTCCTCCGGCAAGCTTGGACCGCCGACTACCACCTCCGGCCATCCCTCACTGGATTCCGGCATAAATAGTGCCATAAAAACAGCCTCAAAAACCCTTCATCAACATAAATACATAACCAAACCCCGTCTTTCCAGCTCCAACCGGCGACTTCCAGTCGCCGGTGACCCTTCCCCCGACCACCTAGGATACTGGCCGGCGACTTCCAGTCACCGACAACCACCAATACAACCCCCAACAGCATGCATACACAACACACATATTACACACACACACAAAATCCCATGTGCAACAGCCCATTTTCCATGCCGTTTTCCGGCACCGGCGCCGCCACCCAAGGCGGCGCCACCCCTCCAGTGGCTAGTCTACAACCTCAGAAGGCCCTCAAATGCCTGCAACCATGAGAAGAAAACAGAGAGAGAGAAAACGGGAGAGAGAAAAGGTTACAAGAAATAAGGGTTAAGGGTTTGGAGATCGTTTTTTGCTATTTCCCGGCGAACGGGGAATCGGAATTGAATTCCGGAAGTTGTCCTAGATTTGTCTCGTCGAGGGCTACATTTTGTACGAAAATCAGCCAAAACCGAGAAGTTTGAATTTTTCCGACGAACTCCGGTGGCAGCTCCGGCGACGGTGCAGCGGCGCACCGGAGACAGAATGAAGACGGGAAAGAAAAAGAAAGGAGAGAGATACATGTGTTCGGTGCTTTTCGGCTCGTTCGAAGAAACAGTGAAAAATGAAATGAATGAGCTCCTATTTATAGAAAATTTTTGGAAAGCTACTATTCACTAGGGTTACTGTTCATCTAGGCTAGGCTACTGTTCATTATAAGATTTCGGTTATGTTCGTCTCGATTTCGTTCCTCATTTTTCCGACACTCTATATTTTGTCCTTTTCTTCACCGTTTGAGCTACGGGTGTCCGATTGACCTCTAGTTCGTTTCTATCTTCTTATTTTTCCGTTACGCATCTAATGGTATAAAAATATTCTATGTTCTATGTATATAAATTTTATCCATTTAAAACCTGGTCGTTACACTTTCAGCTTGAACTTGCTTCACTTTGGTAGGTTGAATGACTCAAACTGATTGTAGGCTTGAATGCTTGATACTTGTAAGCTTGAAATTTTTGCGAATGGTTTTTAGTTCTCGGTAACAGTAACCAGCTTCATTGCTCCTCAACCTCTATTTATACTTGCAGGAGAAGATGTCCGTTGAAGGAGACATCTCTCTTTTGAATTTGAATTAGTCTGATCAAAGCATGGTTCGCAATTAATGCGACTTGACTTTCTCTTTTGGAGCATTTAATGCGGCAGTTGCGGCTCACAGCTTTCTGCAGCGCGTTAGTCCATGTGGCATCTTCTTATTGGCTCTGTGTCTGCTACTTTGACTTTTTCTTGAACGGCTCTATTATTCTTGCTTGAATCTTCATTCCTCGTACTGCATTTATCCTTCCTAGGTTTTGCAGGATACTTCGTTTTGTCATTGGCGCTGTATGACTTAACTGAACTATAAGTTCTGCGCTATATCCTCGGTCTTCGTGCAGCTGATAGTTCTTTGCAGTGCTGCAGTAACTCAGACCTGTTTGCAGTATCTTCTGGCAGTGCTGTTGTAACTTCTTTCTAGCAGTACTCCTGTATCCTTTTCTTGCAGCGTTGCTGCACGCCGTTCTTTCTTGCTTTGCTGTATAGAAGTTTCGTCTTACTAAAATGTTGCTGTATCTTCCTTCTTCCAGCTATGCTGTATCCTGCCTTCCTGCAGCGATACTGTATCCTGCCTTCTTGCAGCGATATCTTCCCTTAAAGCTTAGATGCAACTTTATCCTTGTTTAACCACCATTTTCAACACTTGACCCAAGACTCAATTCTAGTCTATTTATTCACTTAAACATTGTGAAAAATGGGGTACTCAAAACTTCCTATTACATGTTTTTGGTTTGTCTCATCAAATCTAAACATTGAAATCCCAACAATTTCCCCATTTTTTATGATGACAAAACCTTTACATTATTTCGTTCATGACGAAGTTTTATTTTACATTAACTCATATGGTTTATCCAGATTACATGCTTGCATAGCTTTGAAAGATTAAATCTAATCCTGGATTCATCAGAGATGCATCATGTTATTTCTTTCATCATAAATAACAGGAAAACGTAAACAGCATGCATGAGTTCATAAGAGTTGAACTTGGTCAAAACAGAAGGAAAAAATTTCTTCATTAGCAGAGAGAAATTTTTACATCACAGCAAAAATACAACATGGATCACAAGAGGGTATATATATACAGCTTAGTAAAACAGGGACCTTTTGCTTGCCGGTTCGTCAGATCTTCTTCCAGCAAACCTTTCAAGGCATTTATTTCCTCTTGATCCTTTCCACCAGTCCCTGATGGACTCTTGGTAGGACTCTTCCAGCTTGTGTCTGATCACAGGAACTTGAATCCATCTCAGCCAGAAGTCCTCGCAGTAGGGTACTATCACCCCATTCTTCACTCGGTCGATATAGAATTGTTGAATTTCAAGACCTCCTTCCCGAGTGATCTGCTCATATCTCTTCAATGCAGTTTTGCAAGTATGATACCTGCTAAATTTGCCTTTCCTGCATAGTTCTCTGAAGTGTCTGAGGCATTCTGATCGTTTGAAAATAGTGATCGCCTCAAATGGTGGATTCCTGTCATAAGGCAGTCTGACTTCCTTGAAGATGTCAAACCTCCAAGCCATGTTTTCTCCTTCAGGCCTTTGATCCATCAAAACTGACACTTCAGCAGAGATTTTTTCTGTATCAAGGCGAGGGATTTCTTGAGGAGGGTATTGGTAGAAATGGTCTGGATATATTCTTCTTTCACCAATAACTCAGAGTCTTTGAATCCAGGCATAAGGATCTACAGCTTCTTCATTATGGCGCCTCTGATTCTCAGACTCGTCCCCGCTCATCCACTTCCTTGAGCCTTACTGCTGGCTATCATCCCTTCTCTTATGATTATAGCTGGGAGGTGCTGCATCCTTGCTTGCAGCTCTGCTGTGTGCAGCGCCTGCAGCCGATCTTCTTCCAGCAGCTGCACCGACTCCACCATCTCCATCATCATCTCTTCTCCATCTCTTCGGAGAAGGGATGTCAGCAGTGGCAGATGATCAAGACCTTCTTCTCCTCCTGCTGAGAGGTTGCTGGTCATCATCTTCTTCAGCAGCCCATGTGCTCCTGTATCTATCTTCAAATCCTTCCCCCTTTTTGGCATCATCAAAAGCCGGGGACAGAGCAGGGATAGCTGGGACTACCTTAGACCTTTGGCGACGGGTCGGTTCGGGAGCGGCCTCTGGAGCATCGACATGCTGAGGGAAAACACGGACCATGATGTCCCTCAGTTCTTCTACAATCAGCTCCAGATTTCCCAGGCGGTCGTCCACACTTCTGGTTCTTTGAGATTGATCACATACGCGATCCAGAAGTGTTTCCAGAACTTTGGAGTGAGTGTTGAGTCTGATAGCAGCGTTCTCAGCATGCTGCTTACACTGCCTGGTCTCTTGGCGTATTAGTGCAGACTCGTTCTTCAACTCCCTCTCCATCCTGACCCGTTCGAAGTACAGCCTGTTTGCAGTGTCATTGAGATTCCTTTTGATCATCTCAGGCAGTACTTCTAGGTCCTTCTTGAAACCTGTCATGGTTTCAGCATGGAATTGGGCGGTGACCCTGAGACTGTTGTGCATGATAGACTCATGCTCCTGGAGAGCATGCATCAGGTGTCTAACAGCGGTCTCGACTCTGTTGATAGATTCATCAGGAGTCAGCCCTGAATTCCTTCTAGTTGAGGCAGCAGCGGATGCAGCAAATGGAATAACAGCATGACAGATTGATGTTGCATCCTACCTCGGTACATCAACAGCAATCTCATCCTCCTTGTTGGTAGGAACTGGAGAACTTGAGGATGGGTGCTCTTCTTCTTCTTCTTCTGTCTTCTCTTCACAGGATGAGACTTCAATAGGATCAGCTCCGGCACCCAGAGGTCCATAAGCAGCAATGTTACGCTCCTTCATCATCCTTGCAAATTCGGCCTCCGAAACCTCAGCTTCCTTAGTAACCTCTGCTGTTGTAACCTTGGAAGGTTCTTGAGAGCAAGCAGCAGGTGCAACATCAACCTCCTCTTGAGGTATCTCTAGCTGCACTGCAAGGGTTACTTCAGCTTCTCCTTGTATATCCTCAGTGGGTACTGTTTGAACAGCCTCCCCAACTGAGGTCTTCTCACTCTTAGGAAGTATTGTCATAACAACATCCTCCCCAGAGGTCTTCTCTAAGGATCCCGTCTCCTCGGCCGGTCCTGTAACTTCGACAGCCTCTGCTGCAAGAATGGGTTCTTGCAGCTCTGCTTGGTTTCTTGCAGCGTCCACAGCATCCAGCACTATACGCTCAATTGCTGTAAGAATCTCAACTTCCACCCTGCTTGTCTCTGCAGCTGCTTCTTCTTGTTGAAGGGTGGTTGCCGGCTGTACTGCTGTCGTGGTCAGTACAGGGAGTCCTGCCTCTACAACATCCTCCGTGGTTGAGTCATCGGCGATTGCAGCGATGTCTGTGATGACATCTCTGATTATGGCAGTTAGTTCCCCCTCAGAATCTGCATGAGCAGCATCTTCATCTTCACGAACTGGGGAATCGTTATAGTCCAGTAGTTGAGATTCCTCCTCCTCCAAGTGATCTAGCGAGACAATATTGGAGAGGCCCTCAACCACTTGCTCATATGTAGGGGAGTTCATCTGATGAGAACTTGAGCTTCCTTCTCCCCGCATCCTCCTAGGAGTGTGCTGCAGCCTGGTTTCCTTCATGCTCTGCTACAGCGCCAGTTGCATCATAGCTTCTTCAGCTTGCTCCACTCCTAGGGTGTCGATTTGCTCTTGAGCAAAAGCGACGTCATCACCCCTTCTTACAGCCTCCGCAGCCAGGGTAAGGAAGACCTGCGCGTCCTCCAATGCTTCATCGGCAGCTCTGTAGAGTTGGATTCTGCAAGAGCTTTACCCTTCCCTTTGTTCTTGGCTCCCTGTGCAGCACTACATCCTTCGAGCTCTTGAACTCTTGCTGCATAGTCAGGTTGCAGGAGTACCAGAATGTTTTCTGATTTGGCCCACTCCAGGACAGCTTGCTCGACAGTCAGGAAATCCTTCCACTTCAACATGATTTCCCCCTTAGCCAGCCTCACCTCTCTCCAGAGATTGTACTCCGTAGCCATATTTCTAACTACTAGGAGGGTGGGATCAAGCACTGAAGTCGCTGTTTGTAGACGAGCTTCTTCAGTTGCCTCGACCCGGTGTTGTTGTAGCTCTTGAGGCTGATGTGACTCATCCACAAGATCAGCCTCTGCCATGGAAGGCGTAGAGAGTTGGGAATAAAGAGCACCTTCTTTATCCCGGAGCTGACGTAACCCATCCTCAACAGCTGCATCAGCCATCTTCTTGCTACGTGGGGCCTCTCTCACCAAGGGTGCCTCGTCATCAGAGGAAGAAGATTCAGTTTCAGGTACAGCCTTCCTGAACCCTTCTTGATGACAGGAAGTGGACTCTTAAAGTTCTCTTCTTCGACTTCCTCCCCGCTGCCGGTGGTTTCGTCTTGCAGAGCCAGGGGTGCATTCTTTTTGTCTTTGGTTTTCTTCCTCGCAACCCCTGCTCCTGGTGCCTTCAGTTGGGTCTTACCCTTCTTCTTCTTCCCGAGATACTTTCCAATGTGAATATGGACGGGTGCTGCAAGTTGAAGGCCAAGCTTGCAGAGCAGAGAACAGATGGTGATACCGTAGCTCCGACGCTCCGTTATCTTCTCTGCTTCTTCCCACAGCCTCTTCATGATGAACCTCGTCCAGTTCACCTTTTTTCCGGCTATGATGGCAGACATGATCCGAAACCGGAGATCCGTGCATTTGTCATAACTCCCAGTCATTCCCTCGATGGAGTATGCACAGATATCATGAAACAATTCGAACTCCGGTTTGAAGAGCTTCTTAGGGGCGCTTCTCTTGATCTCAGCCCCTGCATCCCTTGCTCGAAAGAGATCCCATATCTCTTGAGCGGAACTTTCCCCATACGTCGTCAACTGGCTGGGGGTTCTGACAACGCCCTTTCCACTTCCTGACACCCGCAATCATGCATTTAATGTTGAAAGACATGCCCTTTGCTGCCTAAATAAATGTCTTTTTAAGGTTGCAGCGATCCAAGTACGAGGTTGCAGAGCAATCAATACTCTTTTGAAATAAATGCTGTAACCTGATGCTGCTAGAATTCTCGATAACTGCTGTATAGTAAGAATATAAGATGCAGCGCTGTCTGACCCCAGTGCTGTATTTACGCGTAGCTTACAGTACTGTTTTTACTGCTTCTTGCAGGCATGCAGAGGTTCCCTCTGCGATTTTACATCTTCCTTTTCTCTTCACAACTTAAGAATTTCCAGCTCGTTTCGAAGCATAGAAAACCTCGATTCACTCAAAGGCTTTGTGAGGATATCTGCAAGCTGGAGATCCGTGTGAACTTTCTCTAGCACAATGTCTTTCTTTTCAACATGATCTCTTATAAAGTGATGACGAATGTCAATGTGCTTTGTCCTAGAGTGAAAGACAGGATTATGGGTAATTGCAACAGCACTCGTATTATCACAAAGAATTGGAGTCTCTTTTTCTTCTATCCCATAATCTCTAAGTTGCTACTGTATCCAGAAAATCTGCGCACAGCAACTTCCTGCTGCAACATACTCTGCTTCTACTGTAGAGGTTGCAATTGAGGTCTGCTTCCTGCAGAACCACGAGACAAGTCTATTTCCCAGAAATTGACACGTCCCACTGGTACTCTTTCTATCCATTTTGCAGCCTGCATAATCTGAGTTGGAATAGCCTTTAAGCTTGAATCCTCCTTCCTTAGGATACCATATGCCTACTTCCTGAGTTTCCTTCAGATACTTAATCACCCTTTTTACTGCTAACAGGTGTGATTCCTTTGGTGCTGCTTGGAACCTTGCACAGACTTCTACTGCGAACATAATGTCTGACCTGCTTGCTGTGAGGTACAGCAATGATCCAATAAGGCGTCTGTACTTAGTAATATCAACATCTTTGCCGTCTTCATCTTTGTCAAGACTTATGGATGTGGACATGGGAACGGACGTTGCTGCTCCATTCTCCATGCCAAATTTCTTGATAAGCTCCTTCGTATACTTGACTTGGTTGATGAAGGTTCCTGCTGGTAGCTGTTTTACTTGCAGTTCGAGAAAGAAACTTAATTCTCCTATCATACTCATCTCGAACTTTGACTGCATCAGGTTGGAGAATTTTTCACATAGCTCTTTGTTTGTGGACCCAAAGACAATTTTTCACTAGCGGTACACTTTCTCCATCCTGTATCCTAAACAGCGTCTTGTCAATCATTCCTTTCTGAAAGCCATTTTCCAAAAGATAGAGAGATAATGTGTCATACCAAACTCTTGGTGCTTGCTTCAGTCCATATAGGGTCTTTTGCAACCGAAACACCTTCTCTTCTGCTTGATCTTCGAAACCAGGAGGTTGTTCAACATATACTTCCTCTGTAAGGAGACCATTCAGGAATGAGCTTTTAACATCCATTTGATAGACGTTGAAATTCATGTGTGCGGCATAGGCTAGAAAAATTCTTATAGCTTCTAGCCTTGCCACTAGAACAAAAGTCTCATCAAAATCTCTTCTTCCTGACAGTATCTTTTAGCAACTAATCTTGCTTTGTTTCTTACAACGACTCCGGATTTATCTAGCTTGTTCTTGAACACCCACTTTGTTCCAATTACACCTTGATGAGTTAGTCTTGCAACTGTCTGCCATACTTGATTTCTTTCAAATCCGTTCAACTTTTCTTGCATGGCCTGCACCCAGTTGCTATCTTGCAGTGCCACTTCAACATTCTTAGGCTCTGACTGTGATATGAAGCATGCAAACATTGCTTCATGTGGTATGGATCTTCTAGTCCTTACACCAATGGATGGATCTCCTATAATGAGATCTCTTGGATGGTTCCTTAGCCATGTCCTATCTGGCTCAAAGATATGAGTTGTTGTACCTTGCTCATCTTGTTGCTGTATTGTAGGAGGTTCTGCTGCTGTAAGAATATCCGCTGCATCCAAGGTTGCAGCTTCTTCTTCTTTTTCTTCTCCTGTAGGCAGAACTCCTTTTATGTAGGATACATCATTCTCTTTTCTTGGAGCGGTCTCTTCAGGTGGTTCTTCCAACTTCTTTGTGTCACAATGTGGTTCATCAAACACCACATGTATAGATTCTTCTACCATCAGGGTTCACTTATTAAACACTCTGAAAGCTCTACTTACAGCAGAGTATCCTAGAAATACTCCTTCGTCTGATTTAGCATCAAAAGTTTTCAGATGTTCCTTTCTATTGTTGAGAATGTAACACCTGCATCCAAAGATATGCAGATAAGAGATATTCGGTGTATTATCATTTCATATTTCATAGGGCATTTTATCAAGATCCTTGATGATTAGACATCTGTTCTGCGTGTAGCATGCAGTGTTGGTAGCTTCGGCCCAAAATCTCTTGGGTATTTCTGCTTCTGCTATCATTGACCTTGCTGCTTCTTTGAGGGTTCTATTCCTTCTTTCAACAACCCCGTTTTGTTGTGGTGTTCTTGCAACAGAGTATTCATGACGAATACCATTATCAGAACAGAATTTCTCAATAAATTTATTCGTGAACTCAGTTCCTCTGTCTGATCTTATCTTCACTATACTCAAGCTCTTTTCATTCTAAATTTTCTTCATGAGTCCAGGTAGCTTTTCTTGAGTTTCCGACTTCTTTGCTAGAAAGATCGTCCATGTATATCTGGAGTAGTCATCTACTACCACAAGGGAGTACTTCTTCCCACTCAAGCTCACTGGTTCTACTGGTCCAAAAAGATCCTTGTGTAGAAGGTTTAGAATTCTGTGAGATGATTTCTGAATCTTATCTTTGAATGAGCTTTTAACTTGCTTTCCTTTTTGGTAAGCTCCACAGACATTCTCCTTTTTGTATGCTACATCTGGCAATCCTCTCACAAGGCGTTTTCTTGTTAGCTTGTTGATAGTCTTGAAGTTTAGGTGGCTTAATCGTTTGTGCCACAGCCAGCTCAGCTCTGGTGGACTTTTCACAATGAAGCATGTTGATTGAGTAGATGAATTCCAATCTGCTAGGTAGATATTTCCTCTTCTTGTTCCTGTAAGCTTAACTTCATTTGTGGTACTGTCCTTGATTAAACACTTGTTGAGGTTGAATTCCACTGTGTATCATTTGTCACAGAATTGACTGATGCTTAGAAGATTGTATCTAAGCCTCTTTACATAGGATATATCCTTGATCTTTATATTCCCCTTGACTAGGCATCCGCTTCCTTTTGTGCTTCCTTTGGAATCATCTCCAAAAATAACCTTTGGTCCTTTGCATTCTTGGAAGTCTTTCAACATTTCTTTACTGCCTATCATGTGCCTTGAGCAGCTGCTGTCGATTTACCATACATCATTGCTGCATCCTGGCACTGTAACCTGTACCAATTTCAAACAGATTTATGTACCCATATCTGTACGGGTCCTTTGGGGTTAGTTACTTTGGGAACCCAAACTTTCTTAACAGTAACTGATTTACTGTAAGATTTGTTGGTTCTCGAGCTGTATGCAGTTGTCTTGACAAACTGCTTGTTAAAAGTGTGTGTATAAACAGCATGTGTGTTACCAACACCTTTGTAGTGTGGTCTTCCACCATACTTCCCTGGAGTATATCCTCTTTGAGGTTTAGACATGTAGGTCTTAGTATAGGTGGGTAAGTTTCTTTTATGCTGCAACTTTGTTGGTTGCTGCATCCTTTTACTGCATGCAGCAGATGGCTTCTGCTGCAGCCAATTCTTAGATGCGGGCTTACTTCCTGCAGTTGAGCATTGGGGTTTATTCCCCTTATCCATCATTGCTGTCTTGTTCACGATCTTTACAGAGTCACAGTGTAACTCTTTCTCCATTGGAGTTTCAGCTTGAACAAAATTAACAGATTTGGATGTACTTACTGTATTTTGAGAGCATTGATTGCTGTAACCTATACCCGATAATTCAAAAGGATCTCTGACACGGTTTATGCAATCTCTTGCGTCCTTTGAAGATTTGGTGAATGTTCTCATCTTGAACTGCAAGATTTCCTTCTCAGATTTTAGGTCAGTGATCCGCAGATTCAATCTAGAGACCTCTTGTTGCAGCGTACTACACTTTGAGTTATCAGACTCTCGTACAACGAGCATTTTAGCAATGTCAATATTTTTGCTCTTGAGGATCTCATTATCGATTCTAAGGTTCTCATTTTCAACCTTAAGTTCCTCATGGATTGAGTTGATCTGCTCGAAGTCACTCATGATCCTTTTCAAGGAGTGGATCATATTCAGCTCCTCATTAACAGGTATGGAGAGCGGTTGGTAGATTACCTCATATTCTTCGCTGTCCTCGCCATCTCTAGCCATCAGGTATATGAGTGCTTCTTCGTCAGAGGATGAGGTTTCAGCATCGCTGTCAGAGGATTCTGCAACTTTCAGTACTTTCTTCGGAACTACTGCATCCTTGGCTTTCTCCATCTCTCCTATGAGAGCTCGAAGCTTGTGCCTTTCCTCTTCTCTCATATCTCTCCTCTGTTCTCTTTCTCCTTCAGGATACTTGTGCACGGTTTGATAAGGACAGTTCCTTGCGTAGTGTCCTGGTTTCCTGCAATTATAGCACAAGTCAATATTTCCTGTATTTGGCTGTGGAGAAGAGGATACCTGAGGGGGTGGATGACTTCTTCTGAAGTATTTCTTCTTGTTGAGGTTGGTGTTGCTGCTATTGTTGTTGCTCTTAATGAATCTCCTGAATTTCTTTAGGAGAAGCACCATATCCTCTTCAGCAACTTCTGCTGTATCCTCATTCTGTTTACTGCAACTAGCTATTACTGTATCCTTGGTTCCTCTGGCGGTCAGCGCTGTGACTTTGGAGCTTGACTCTTCTGACTCCTTTCTCCTTCTATTAATGTCGTACTCAAATGCTTTGAGGTCGGAGAAAAGGTCGAATGTGCTCATGGATTTCAGGTCCATAGACACTCTCATGGCAGTGGTCTTGCTATCCCATTCCGTAGGTAGGGCTCTCAACACCTTCATGTTCTTTTCTTTCTGTGTTTAGTGTTTGCCCAGAGCTTCTAGTTCATTCACTATAGATGTGAATCTCAAATCTAGTTGCTCAAGAGTCTCTTCATTCTTCATCTCGAAGAGCTCGAATAGTTGGGTAGCGTTGGAGATTTTATTATCCTTGGTGAACTCAGTTCCTTCACAGATTTGCTCCAACTTTTCCCATATTTTTTTGGATGTAGAGCAAGTTTTGACTTTGCTAAATGTGCCTTTATCCAAAGTAATAAATAGAGCGTTCTTCACCACATTATCCAGGTTGGCTCTCTTCCTGTCTTCGTTTCCCCACTCTTGACGTGGTATGGTCAGGAAGTTTGGTGGTGGCTGCTCTCCTTCTGCATGGTCTCTTCCATACATTGGATTCACCTTCATAGGGATTATCGGTCCTTCAGTTATGACCGTCCACATCTCATCATTCATGGCCGAAAGGTGTGCCTGCATTCTTATCTTCCAGTCGTCATATTCCTCTATGGAAAACATAGGTAGCTTGTGATTGGAGGAATCCATGATATGCTCTAAAAATGATTTTAATGCAGAGAAAACAGCGAGACAAGGTGGATCTGGGTAGGTGACCAGATAAGTTGGCTTTTAACCCAACTTGCTTTGATACCACTTGTTAGTCCCAAGTGGTGTCCGAGGTTCAGAGGGAGGGTG
The DNA here is from genome assembly GCA_028654395.1 of Scutellaria barbata. NCBI lineage: Eukaryota > Viridiplantae > Streptophyta > Magnoliopsida > Lamiales > Lamiaceae > Scutellaria > Scutellaria barbata. The sequence continues at coordinate 17,097,448 of CM053652.1, read as the reverse complement.
AATGAACCTTGGTCGATTTTTCAAAATCTTTAAACAAACCGTTCTGTACTGCAAGTTACTTGAGCTTGCAGTGTTAGATGGTTATTGCTTGCAGTGCTAGGAAACAGTGCTGCACGCTGTAACCTGGAATTTATACGCAGCGGAAATTAACTTTAAAAACACAAGGCTGTTTTTCTCAAAAATGCTTCATTTTAAACACGCTTTATGCTCAGAGACAGATAATATGTTGAAGATAAACGCACAAATAAATAAAACAATTAAACACTTATGGCTTATAGTGGTTCGAAGGTGGTGTAATCCTTCTACGTCCACTCTACTGCTCCTCGAGCCCGAACTTTATTAAGCAAGATTGATTTACAGGACTCTCCTAACAATCTATCAACTTTACAAAGCTAACCACCTACTGAAGTCCAGCGTACACACAGCAACGACAAACTTCAAAGGCTAACCCACATAGGGTTTCACACTCCCACACAGGGAAGCTACCTAACTCTAGACAACTAAAACAAACAGCAAGGATCTCTCCTATCAACTGCTTGACACCACTAAAACAATCTAAGCACACAGCAACAAGGTTAAAAGGATAAAAGGTTTTTCTTCAACTTGTGCTTCGAAGTGAGCTTCTGAATCTGTAGGGAAACTTTCAGCTTGAACTTGCTTCACTTCGGTAGGTTGAGTGACTGAAACTGATTGTAGGCTTGAATGCTTGATACTTGTAAGCTTGAAATTTTCGCGAATGGTTTTTAGTTCTCAGTAACAGTAACCAACTTCATTGCTCCTCAATCTCTATTTAAACTTGAAGGAGACATCTCTCTTTTGAATTTGAATTAGTCTGATCAAAGCATGGTTCGCAATTAATGCGACTTGACTTTCTCTTTTGGAGCATTTAATGCGGCAGTTGTGGCTCACAGCTTTCTGCGGCACGTCAGTCCATGTGGCATCTTCTTATTGGCTGACAAGTAGGAAATTGGTGCATTTTATCGATGGCATATTTGTGATTTTATAATCTTTTAGATGATTAAATGCACCGTTTCCATACCTATATGTGTTTTATGTCTCCAAATACTTCACGAATTATTTTCTTGATTATTTTAGGATGTTTTGAAGTATTTTGGAATCGAGAAAGATGACCATGAGACGAGGAGAAGTCAATTGAGCCTAACTTAATTTTCAAAGCCCAACAGAATTTAAAGAACTAATTTTGGCCTTTAAAGAGATCCAAATAAGGCCCATAATCCTTGGTGTTTAGGGAAAAGAAGCTCACGACCGCCGAATTTGAGGAGGATCTTGAATTAGTTGGCTTTTTCTCCAAGAAAGAGGTTTCCATAATATATATATATATATATTCTGACTTACTGTTCACGGGGGGCACAACCTGGGGATTGACTGTGGAATATTGGAGAGAGAAGAATCATGTAGAGAGAGAAAATTAGAGAGAGTAGAGAGAGAAAATTATATTTTACTTTTCTAATTTAATTTGATGATGGAGTTTTCAATTACTTTTGTGGATTCGATTTCAAGAATGCTCGACTAATCTTTCAACTCCGGTTAGCAGGGATGTTCGAACCCATATTTCTTTTATATTTTAATTAATTCTGTTTCCCCTTCTCGATGTTTGATTGGAATTGATTATGTTATCTGTGCATATCGTTTTCGATTATTTGATGCTTGATTTAGACTGATCACCTAGGTTAAGTATTGATAATTGATTGCTAGAATCTTAAATCATGAATCCTAATTGTTGTGATTTAATTTTCATTGGTGGTAAACTAGAGGTTGTGCATCTCTAGGGTAACATAATCCTAGATTATCGAATCGAGCTTGTGTATTCGGAGTTTAGTTCACCCTATCGTCTTGGTAACTAATGCATTTAATGAATTAAATCTAGAGAGCTTGTTTTGGGTTATTCAATTAAATAGGGTTAATTAGTGATCTTATCCTAATTTAACTAATCTTAAGAGACGATTCGGTTTAACAGAGCTTGTTGTTAGACTAGGGGTGATAATTTCATGATAATCTGAGAGAGGGGTGTTACATTGATTAGTAGTGATTCTCGATCAAACCCTCCCCAACCTTTTCTGTTTTATTGAATTGAACATATGTGATATAGTTTATTCTCCATTCCTCGTGGGATCGACTCCGACTTACCCTAGCTACTAGTTAGTGAGGTTAGGAAGAAAATTAATTAATTTTATCACGTCACGACAGCGCCGTCAAATTTTGGCGCCGTTGCCGGGGAGTGGTTTGAATTTATTATGTCATCTTGTTCTTTTCTTGTTTATTAATTATAAAAGTAACAAAAAAAAAATAAAAAATTTGAAAATTGAAAAAAGAAAAAAAAATTGGCTGAATTTCGCTGTTTCTGCTCTGAATCTGCCCTGTTTTCGCCTGCTGATCTATTCTGTTGTGCTCTGTTCTGTTCTGTTTCATTGTTCTGCCTTGCTCTGTTTTTCACACTGGCTGACCCAGTGTGACTCGAGTCATCCAGTGTCAATTTGTGCAGACTGAGGATTGGAATAAAAGGGAGAAATGGATGCAAATCAAAAGAAATGTGCTTATACCCCATCCATTCATTAATCATTTTGCATTGATTATTCTGATGTTTATGCTAGTACAACTTTTGAGCTTGAATATGAATTCATACTCTTATTACCTTTATTTCATGATTTTGTAGATGAGAATCCATATAAATTTTTGAAAGAATTCCACACTGTCTGCTCAAACATGAAACCGAAGGTTGCAACGGAAGAACAAATCAAATTGAGAGCATTTCATTTTTCTTTGAAGGACTCTGCTAAAGATTGGTTATACTACCTTCCATCGGGCTCTATAAATACATGGACTGAAATGGAAAGTCTTTTCTTAGCCAGGTACTTCCCTGCATCTCGAGCGGCCAATATTCGAAGAGAGTTACTTGGAATTCGACAACAACATTGGGAGACATTGCATGAGTATTGGGAGCGTTTCACAAAGTTAGAAGCAAGTTGTCCATCGTCCCAACTCTCTGATTAACTTATGATTCTATATTTCTATGAAGGACTGTCCTCGATGGACCGACACCATATTGATGCAGCTAGTGGAGGGTCATTGTTGGATAAAACACCATCAGCAGCAAGACTCCTTATCAAGAGCATGGCTGCTGCCTCGCAACAATTTGACACCCGTGATTCTTCACTACGATCCGTAAATGAGGTAAATAACTCTACCATCGAAGACAGACTAACTGAATTAACTTCTTTTCTTCGTCAAACTATTGCAGGTACTTCTCAGGTGAAGCCATGTCGTCTTTACAATACCACTGACCATACCACAGATTCATGCCGAATTCTGCTTGACGAAATTGAAGCTCACGCTAACACTATGGGAAGTGGAAACTACCAAGGAAGGAAGTATGACCCTTACTCCAACACGTACAATCCGGGTTGGAGGGATCATCCAAATTTGAGATGGGGAAATCAACAAGGAATTTCAAATGGAGAGAATAATTGGCCCCCTCAAATCTTGAAGAATCCAAATCATTGGGAGCGAGCATCCGAACACAGTTCCAACTCATCATTGGAGGAAATGATGAAGACATTGGCTTCAAATACATTGCAACTCCAAAAGGACACTCCTCAATTTCAAAAGGATACCCAATCGAGTATCAAAAATCTTGAGACACAAGTGAGCCAACTAACAACGGTTGTGAATCGTCTTGAGGCCCAAAATGGAGGAAAATTACAGTCGCAACCAGAGATAAATTCAAGGAATGTTAGTGCTATAACTCTAAGGAGTGGGAAGCAGCTGGAAGAAACCAAAAAGCCTCAGAAAATTTCAAAAAATGAGGAGGAAGAGAATTCTGCCGAACAGCCTGACACTGGATTACCCAGTGTGAAACTGACATCCAGTGTCAAACCATCAGACTGCGAGAATCTGGTAAAACAATCAATTTCTGTTAAGTTTAATATTGATTCTCTTCATCTTTCTTGTAGGGTGAATAAATTGGAGGACAAACGAAAGCATGTTGAAGAAGTATTCGTATTAGATGAAGTCCATACACCTTCTGAAGAACTTCTTAACAAATTCTCAAAGTTCAAAGCAATAAAAAGGATAAAGTTCAATGGAGTAGAGGATATGACAGTTTCTGATGTGCCTTCTTTGAGACCAATTCCAAAACCGCCTTGGTGATTTGGTGATTTCTATTCCACACTTTTAATTTTTGCTCTATTTTCCTTGCATATATGAATCGTGCTTTGTCTACATCTTGTGTTATGATTTGAGTTGCTTAGAGACAAGCAAGGTTCAAGTGTGGGGAGATGGGGAGATGGTGCATAATTGATGAAGTGTGGAGTAGATCATATGTCTTGTATGTAGTTGCATTTAGGTTCATATAGTTGCATGAAGATTGTTTTTATTTTATCTTAGTTATATTGCATGTTTACTTGCTTTAGCATGTTTACTTTATGTTTGCATTTGCATAAAAAAAAGATGTCGAGTAAATGAGTTTGCAATGATGATCCGAGTGTTGTTTAATTATGTATTGGGGAATTCGTCTGTGTTGAATGAGGTGTTGCTGAGCATTGATTTATGTTGGTTAAAATTGCTGAATGATGTTTTGGGAAATTGCTGTTAGATGTCAATTAGGATAACATTGGTTTGAGAATTGATCTATGACGTTGAGTTGATTTGTTTTGCTCACTTATGTCTTGAAGTGTACTTTTGAGTCCTTGATGGAAGTAGTCTTGATTGAAATTTTTGAAGGATTGATCACTTATGTTGAACCCCCTTGGTTGAAAAAAAAATTAATGTGGTTGGAGGAAAAAAAAAAGGGTGTTGAGTTGAAAAAAAAAATTGAGAAGTGAAAAGATGATGGGGTGTGGAATCAGCTGCCTGCTCTTAGGGGTCCCGTGTGAAAGAAGAAAAAAAAATTCGTAAAATGCACGGTAAGACTAACCTAAAAGTGGTGTGGAGCTGCCAACTCCATCCAAAAAAAAAAGAGAAAAAAATTCTCGCGAAAAAGAAAAAAAAAAGGAAAAAAAAATGGAGAAAAGGGGGTGATTTATTATGTGAGAAGTTTTGATAAAATTTTGATTTAGATGAAGGATATTATAGGGGACTTAGAGTATATTGATCGATGTAGGTAGTAGAATGGGTTAATGATTTGTTTATGAAAAATTTGATTTCTGATGCCCTGTTGACACTCGCGATTTCTTGAGACGTTACATTTAGTCCAATGTGCTTTTGCTTGTAAATGTTTTGTGTTGACATGAATTGAATTCCTCTGAGTGATGGTAAGGATCTGAGCAAACGATACTCTCTATTAATTTATATCCCCAATGTGCTTCGATTCTATCTGTTGCTTGATGACAAGCAATGGTTTAAGTGTGGGGAGATTTGACAAGTAGGAAATTGGTGCATTTTATCGAGGGCATATTAGTGATTTTATAATCTTTTAGATGATTAAATGCACCATTTCCATATCTATATGTGTTTTATATCTCCAAATACTTCACGAATTATTTTCTTGATTATTTTAGGATGTTTTGAAGTATTTTGGAATCGAGAAAGATGACCATAAGACGAGGAGAAGTCAATTGAGCCTAACTTAATTTCCAAAGCCCAACAGAATTTAAAGAACTAATTTTGGCCTTTAAAGAGATCCAAAGAAGGCCCATAATCCTTGGTGTTTAGGGAAAAGAAGCTCACGGCCGCCGAATTTGAGGAGGATCTTGAATTAGTTGGCTTTTTCTCCAAGAAAGAGGTTTCCATAATATATATATATATTCTGACTTACTGTTCATGGGGGCACAACCTGGGGATTGACTGTGGAATATTGGAGAGAGAAGAATCATGTAGAGAGAGAAAATTAGAGAGAGTAGAGAGAGAAAATTATATTTTACTTTTCTAATTTAATTTGATGATGGAGTTTTCAATTGCTTTTGTGGATTCGATTTCAAGAATGCTCGACTAATCTTTCAACTCCGGTTAGTAGGGATGTTCGAACCCATATTTTTTTTATGTTTTAATTAATTTTGTTTCCCCTTCTCGATGTTTGATTGGAATTGATTATGTTATCTGTGCATATCGTTTTCGATTATTTGATACTTGATTTAGACTGATCACCTAGGTTAAGTATTGATAATTGATTGCTAGAATCTTAAATCATGAATCCTAATTGTTGTGATTTAATTTTCATTAGTGGTAAACTAGAGGTCGTGCATCTCTAGGGTAACATAATCCTAGATTATCGAATCGAGCTTGTGTATTCGGAGTTTAGTTCACCCTATCGTCTTGGTAACTAATGCATTTAATGAATTAAATCTAGAGAGCTTGTTCTGGGTTATTCAATTAAATAGGGTTAATTAGTGATCTTATCCTAATTTAACTAATCTTAAGAGACGATTCGGTTTAACAGAGCTTGTTGTTAGACTAGGGGTGATAATTTCATGATAATCTGAGAGAGGGGTGTTACATTGATTAAGGTATAATTGAAATTGGGGGATAACTGAACTGTTAACCGGGATGCTTTTTATATTTTGATTTCTTATTTAATTCATTTTCTCGCTTCATAGTTAGTAGTGATTCTCGATCAAACCCCCCCAACCTTTTCTGTTTTATTGAATTGAACATAGGTGATATAGTTTATTCTCCATTCCTCGTGGGATCGACTCTGACTTACCCTAGCTACTAGTTAGTGAGGTTAGGAAGAAAATTAATTAATTTTATCGCGTCACGACAGCGCGGTCATTGGCTCCGTGTCAGCTACTTTGCCTTTTTCTTGAACGGCTCTATTATTATTGCTTGAATCTTCATTCCTCGTACTGCATTTATCCTTCCTAGGATTTGCAGGATACTTCGTTTTGTCGTTGGCGTTGTATGACTTAACTGAACTGTAAGTTCTGCGCTGTATCCTCGGTCTTCGTGCAGCTGATACTTCTTTGCAGTGCTGCAGTAACTCAGACCTGTTTGCAGTATCTTCTGGCAGTGCTGTTGTAACTTCTTTGTAGCAGTACTCATGTACCCTTTTCTTGCAGCGTTGCTGCACGCCGTTCTTTCTTGCTTTGCTGTATAGAAGTTTCGTCTTACTAAAACGTTGCTATATCTTCCTTCTTCCAACTATGCTGTATCCTGCCTTCCTGCAGCGATACTGTATCCTGCCTTCTTGCAGCGATATCTTCCCTTAAAGCTTAGATGCAGCTTTATCCTTGTTTAACCTCCATTTTCAGCACTTGACCCAAGACTTAATTCTAGTCTATTTATTCACTTAAACATTGTGAAAAATGGGGTACTCAAAACTTCCTATTACATGTTTGGTTTGTCTCATCACAATCTAAACATTGAAATCCCAACATTTATAAACTCATAAAACTAACATTCATATTCTGAAAACATAAATGGTTCATCACTTCACATACAAACTCTCATTTTCTCACTTTGATCAATTTCAATATATGGTTAAATTGAACTTTTAAATCATAGATAAAACTTTGTATCTCAAAACTAGTAACATATAGGTAGAATTACACCCTTTAGCATAACAATTTTTATAATTTGAACAATAATCTAAAATAATCATGAAAATACATAAATTTGTTAGGAACTTATATGATATTTTTGGTGTCACACACTACCATTAAAAGGAAGGAACAAATCAGAAGATCGTGATGTCTTCAGCAATTTGTGGATTCAACCATTGAATTTCAGTCAAATCAAAAGTTATAAGGAAATCATCAAAGGTATATTTCTTTTTGTTTGTTTAGCTTTGAATAGATTTAATATTGGTGATGTTTTTATATTTTAAAATAACTTTTGAAATCCATTGCTTCTGCTACCATTCAATTAGATTAATTGAAAAAACGGATTTTATTTGATGCGAATTTGATTGGGGACCCGATTAATTTCCATTACATTCCACCAAAAATGTTACCGAAAGTGAACAAATGGCTTACTTCCTATCTATACTTGCCCACCATAAAAAAAGAATCTTATAGTACGGGGATATTATAGAAGATCAGGTCGAACTATGAGCAAATATGTTCATGAAGTCCTAACTGGAATTCTGAGGTTGCATCATCGATTACCAGCAAACCAATTAGATTGAAATGGTTCAAGATAATTATTTGCAATAAATATATTTTCTATTAAATGTTGATCTGTAATGTTTGTACCGTATAATATATTTTTTGTGATTAGTGTATCATAATGCATAAGGATGTTTGGGTGCTTTGTATGGAACATAGATCAGGGTAAGGGTTAAAAAAGATGAGAAAAGTCGTTATCGCAGTCAAAAGTGTAAGACCACTGTGAATGTCCTTATTGTTTATGATCAAAATATGAATTTTATATATGTGCTTAGTTTAGTTGTTGGGAAGGGAGTGTGGCTGACTCAAGATCTTGCACGATACAATTACAAGGAAAAATGGACTACAAGTATCTCCAAGTATATTTCATTTAATAAGTTGTGTTTACCTTGAAATACTAAAATTCTAAATTATTTCAGACTTGTATCTTTATTTTGCACCACATAATTACTATTTGTGTGATAATGGATATATACACCAACAAGTATGGGTTTCTGACACCGTATATAGGTTTAGATATCACAAGGACAACTGGGTTGTTGGGTAATTCTATCCTTCAAAATAAAGAGGAATTATTCAATCAGACACTCCAAAAGTGTTGTTATTGAAAGGGCATTCGCTCTGTTGAAGGATCGTTGATGAATCTTGAGGAGTTTAAGACACAAAACAAAATTATCATGGTGTGTCTAATTCATAATTTCATCCGTACAACAATGCCTTATAATCCTCAAGAGTTTGATACTGAAGAAGAAGAGAAGTTTAAAGGGAAGGAAACAAATGACTTCATTGACACCGTTGAAAGTAGTCAACCATGGTCTAACTGGGAGGGACAACTTGGCTGCCTCGATGTATCAAGAGTTCGTTATCTCTAGATGAATGTTCTAGGTCTTCAGTAAAATAATATCCATATTAGATTGCTATTAGGATAATTGGCATTGAGGTGTTTGGTTGTGCTTTATGTCATAACTAATTGTTGCATTTTGAAGACATGAAAGTTTGTATCTATACTAATGTTTGATGCGACTTAGATATGTTGTTGTGTTTAAATAACCAAAGTAGTTTCTTGTTATGGTATTACATATGTTGTAGCTTATCTCATATCATTTGCAAGCTACATAAATTGAGTTTATAATGCTGTGAAAACTTTCATACAAAAACATTATATTTTGAAGTAATTTTATTTTCAGTTCTCTTTACAAGGTTCATGATTTCTATATTGTTCATATAATAAAAAATTTTATTTTGACAATGTTGTGTGTAATTTATATTTTTTTTACAGATCTTATGGAATTCGGAGGTAGCAACAAGAATGGGTGGACAACCAAGAAAACTGATAGTCAGAGGCGTGTATGGTCCTACCATAAGGAGGAAACATTAATTGATGCATTAAAGGAAATTATTGGACAAGGTTTTTAATGTGAGAATTGATTCAGGACAAGTTATCCTTTTAGGAATGATAAACTTCTAGAAGACTTTTTTTGGTGATGGCTCATCGACCAACATCTTCTCCTCCTTGTCGTGTGACTCCTCCTATTTCTCCTCGCTCGACGTCTCCTTCTCCTTCATGTGAGTCGAGGACAAGCTTCTCTAACTCCATTACTAGGTTAATGGGGTTATATCACCCAAAGGTTATTTCATATTGTGTGTTGCAATCAATGTTCGTTAAGATTGATAGAATTAATGAGTGAACAAAATGTACACTTATCACTCTAATCAGTTGAAGTGTAATACACACATGACAATGTTAGTTAGTAAAGTGGTTATAGTAAATCAGCCATTAGACTAATAAAATAGTGATTAGTATATAAAAAAAAAAGTTGAGCACTGTAATCTTTTCAACATAACCGAATATCAATAAGACTTTTACAGTTTCTTATTCATCTTCTTCTACTATGGGGATTCTATTGATTATTAGCTACATTTACTCTTCTATCAGGGTATCAGTTGTTTTTTCTTCTATTTCACTCAATCTATCATGCCGGCCAAACATCATTGAATAGATTGAGATGGGGATTGTAATGGCCCCCAATGATATCAGTTGCAACTTCAGATAAGTAGCTATTCTTAGGGTAATTCTTATGTGGCAGTCTACTTTACAAATTTGCATAAATTGTGGGGTGAATATTCTTTGATTTTGCCTAAACCTCTTTGCTCATGTACTGCTGCAAATGATTGGGAAAATTTTGACATGAATAACAACTTAGTTCAATTTTTGATGGGATTGAATGATTCATATGATGCAATTAGAAGTCAGATTTTAGTTATGGATCCCTTACCTAATATTGATAAAACATATTCTATGGTTCTACGGGTTGAGAAATAATGGGACTTCCATTCTAGTTATCTTGATTCTCTTGATAGTTCAGCCTTGTGTACTAAGTTTGCTCCTACATACAAACATTTTCATGGTAGAGGTCATAATAATTCTGTAAGACGTGGTGGCTTTGTTGGTAAAGAGACAGGATCTGTCAAGAGATTTCTAATTAATGAAGAGAAAGCTAAACTAATCTGTGAACACTGTGGGGCTCCAGGCCATGACATAGCTGATTGCTTCAAGTTGAAAGGCTATCCTGATTGGTATGACAATCCTAGAGACAATAAACCCATGGCACATTTGGTAGATTCCTCCTTACCTTCATCACAACTTAATATTGATTCTAGTTCTCTTTCAACTTTAATTCAAAAGGAGGTTGCTAAGATTCTTGCTGCTCAATCTACTGCTACACCTACATCAGAAGAAGGTCATACTTATGCTCATTTAGCAGACTTCTCAGAGTTGTCTAATTCTCACTTTGCTTTCACTTTAATCGAAGACTTATCTGCTGGCTCATGGATCATAGATACAGGTGCTAGCAAGCATATGTGCAATGACTCCGGAATGATGTCACACATTCACCCTTTATCATCCTCTGTATTTGTTTGTCTTCTTGATGGGTCTCGGAAAAGAAGTGACTCACTTGAGACAAGTTGTTCTTTCAAAGAGATTGATACTTAATGATGTATCCTTGGTGCCTGCATTTAAGTATATTTGCTATCCGTTTCAAGCAATTAATATTTCAAGCATGCAGAATCTACCGTATAAATATTGAAAAAGTAACAATATTTTACAATGTCTAATTGGCTCTTTTAGAAACAAAAATACAAGTATATCATATTGAAATGCAGAACTAAAAAGTCATTGATCCATGCATATTATAGTAGATATTAGCAAAAATTTAAAAATAATACAAGTTACTACGATTACTTAAAACACAATAAGGACATACATTAACTTAGACATGAACTCTGAAATAGCCTAATGAGCAGGAAAGAAATAGTAGTGCATGTCCCTAACACATAATTATAGTAATACAACCATCATGGTGCACACTTGTAAACTGTGGACGCAAACACTCCAAACAAAGAAAAAAAAAAAAAAAAACAGAAAATCATATAGCAAGCACATTGCCTAGAGCTTCATTTGCAACAACATAGTTGGCTAATTTTTTTAAAAGGTGAGTTTGATGCCACAGATGCAGATGCCTCACCAGTCCTAGTACCTTTACCGTGGTTATCATTTCTCTTTATTTTATGCATAATAAGGTTCACTGTGTTGGGTCGAGGACAGTCTGATTGTTGGAGTAGTATTGGCCAAAGAAGTCTCATTAGTGCTATCACTAATGCACCACACCATCTCACTCCAAAATGAGTTGTCATAATAATATATATCATCGTTTTCATTTATCGAATCATCAATCATGCATGATTGTGCCTTCAGAACGTAAAGTTGTTTCCTTATTTCTAGAAATTTCAATAGCCATCGTGGAATCATCGCCACTATCTGATTCAAGGAGATGGCTGAAAATTATCTACAATAAGATATATTCAAGTTCCCCTCCAATATAAGCATAACCAAACCTTTTCACCTATAGTTAAATGTTACAAATTATTCAGTAAATTTACCATCAATGTTCATAGGAAATGAAGTCTTAAATGAGATAAACTTAAATCATAACAAATGTTATATACGCACTCTACAAATGTGTTATCCCATATGGCCTGCTCACACTCAATGGAATGTATACAAGTGTCATGTTTCACTCCCAAAACTTGGTGAATCTAAGTGAACACGTTCCATCGATTGTGTAATTTCTTAACTCGTGCAACACAAAATTCATAATTGTTAGAAAGTGGGATCTGGTTTAAAATAAAAGTAAGTGAACAAAGGCAAATGATATCGAAGATATTGCCACTACACTTGACACAACACTCACTTCAAAAGAGTTTTGCAGCGGAAATTTAAATGACTCAAAGATGTAACTTTTCAAGATATATATAAATATATATCTTGAGGTGCCTTAGGCAAAATTTTATTCACATACAAAAGTGAATACAAGTGAATTCAAAATAGGCTAAACCTACAAACTTAGAATTCACAAAAGATCCTATAGATCAAAAGAAGAACACTTTTTGAGTTTACAAACACGCTCAGCTCACAAAAACTATCTTGGAAGGATTCTTGGACATAAGGATATTAAGAACGTTTAAACTCGAAGGATGAGTTACAAGACAAAGCTACTCTCCTATTTATAAGCACCTTCCAAGACAACTACTTAACTAACTTTCCTAAAATGCAGCCACACAAAAACGTGGAGTCTTTCATAGCAAGATCCTGAGACATGCACGAGCTCAATCCTCCAGGCGGTTACAAGATATTCCAATAAAGTTGACATGGTCCACTTCAAGCACTTCCTTTAGGATTTCTCTCAAATTAGTTACATTCTTGTTGCTTCTCCTTTTGACTTGTTCCTACTCTTATTTACTTAGTCTAAAGCCTGCAAAAATAGTATAACAAGATACAAATGCAAAATACTCGAAATATTGTGAAGTAAGACAAAACAAAAATGAATGTTGCCACAGATGTTTAAGCAACATTCCAACTAGCATTTGTTTCTGGACAAAATATAATTAACAAATTTTGTTAATTAAAAATGTTGACCATTTAGTCAACAAAAATCCATCAACAATCTCTCCCTTTTTGTCTTTCTTCATAAAATCAATCAACATTTGTTAATCAAAAACATCTACTAAGCACAGACAAAAAATAAACCAAGGTAACCACAAGTTATGAAACGATATCAAGCAAACACACCCAAAGCAAGCTCCCCCTGAAATATTGCAAAACTGAAACTGATATTAATGTCAAAGTGTCAAACCAAAAATCAAATCATCAAGTTTGAAATCAGTAAAAGTTTGAACTTAAATCATTAGCTCAAAAAAATAATCAGCAGTAGCAAAGCAGCAACAATCAGCATCGGCAGCAACTTTAATCCTCATCAGGTACAGAGCCAGAAGTACTAGGTGCATTCCTTAATTCAGCCAAAAGTCCAGCAGCATCTGCAGCAGTAGCATCTTCATCTTCCCCCCCCCCTCACTTTGAGCATCCTCACCTTGATCTTCACCATGTTCTCCCTCTTTTTGTGAAGAAAACAAGTTCTGAAATACATCGCGCAAGGTGGTCAACTCCTGTATCTGTCTATTAAGCTTCTGAATCTGAGCCCATAAGAAGGAAGGAGTGACAGAAATAAAGGTGTTATCGGAGATGTTGTCAACATTCTGGGCAACATCTGGCATGTCTGTAGCCGAACCCCAAGGCAAGTCTATCATCCCATCTCCAAAGAATAGATTCTTGTTCACAGTGAATAACTCAGAAGCAGGCCCAAGGTGATCAAACCGTGAAGGAATAAAACCCTGATGCTTTAGAATCAAATAGATCAACGAAGGATATGACAGACACCCCTTATGACCCTTCCTGCCTCCTTAGCAACTTGATTAAAAACCAGCTGCCCAAAATTAATCTTACCTTAGAGCCTAATTTATAGAGCAAAACAGCTTGATCCAAGGTCACTATATTTTCATTCCTCGTGGGTAGCCAATTATGTATAACCAATTTGTGGAGAACAGTATACAAAGAAGACAAGGAAGATGTAGCTAATTTTTGAGGATGAGGTGGCCAACTAGCAACTTTCCCCTGAGTGATAAATTCGACCAACTCATGTCTATTATCAAAACTGTCTTCTTCCATCTCATCAGCCATATTCAGCACAAAATTAATAAGAGCAGGGGTGAATTCATATACCTTAGACCTAAGATATACCTTTCCAAACTTTTTGGACAAAGGATCAAATACCTTCTTAGTCAAATTGGCATAAAATTCTTTCACCACTACTACAGAAAAAGCATGCACCGACATCTCAGTTCCTAGAAACTTCCTATCCTCCAAGAATTGATAAAGCCCATATGTTTTCAAATTACTCACATCAATTCCTTTCTCACAACGATAGTAACGATTGAGCACATGCGTCCATATATTTTTGTTGTCTTTGGAAAAGAATTTAGATGAGTAAGGCCTTACCCCGTAGTCCGAGCCTTCAGAAACATTGTCTTCCTCATCAGCAGTTTCAAAATTACCTTCCACATCAGCAGCAGGAGCTGGTGGTGACTCGAGCCGGCCGACTGGTTCAGGCTCTTCACGAACAACCTCTGCATCCTCAAAGTGATCATCAAACATTTCATTGATTTGTGCTTCAGTATCAGCATAAGGAGGGCTGCGCTATCGTCTTTCCATCTCAACCTCAACAGGCTCCGCTTGCATCCTTATCTCAACCTCCGGTCCGACGCCTTCAGTTTCAGCAGATGTCATAACATCATCACGGCCAACATCTGCCGGAGCGGCACTTGATTCAGCACCTCTCTTCTTTCATTTTAAAGTAGCCCTTCGCTCAGCAAGAAATTTTCCCAAAGGTTTCATCACCAGAAAATTAAGCGGATAGAGAATCGGAAGTTACCGTTTTTACAGATGGAGGTTCAACATCGAGAGACACATCTTCCGAATTGGTATCCTTAGCAGCTTGGAAATTCGCGTCACTGGAGTCATCAGAATCACATAATTCTTCTTCAATTTTCTGGTCCAAAGTAGTGGAAGAGGAGCGGGGCTTTTTGGAAAGAACCTTTATTCGATAAATACGAGTGGATGAGCAACTAAGTGAGGAAACATCTTGATTCCAAGTGAGATTGGCGATGTCAATGTCCTTTTCAAGATCAATTGGATTTTTAGGTTCTCCGTGATACATCACCTGCAGTGGCTCAGGTTGGACGTCAACGGAGAGAGCAAGCGGCTGGACAGTAGATGGGTCGCTTGAACCAGATGTTGCCGGAGTTGATGGAGCACCTGAAGCAGCTTTTCCAGTTGAAGCCATTGCGCAGGATCGGATTTTGGAGCTAGGGTTTTTAGCGAAAATTTGGGGATTTCACATTTGGAGCTTGGAGAAATTTGGGGCTTTTTGCGTTGGGAGCTGTGGAGAATGTTTGGGACTGTTCTTTGCTTCTGGTGGGAGAGAAAAAGAAGACACGTACTTTTGAATAGTGGCACACCCAAATATATAGCGTATACACCAAATCATCTTAAAAGATGAAATTTGAAAAAGATATGGTATATGAGAATATAACCTGGGATAAAATATGACTCCAAAGCATATTTAAACAAGACCTAACTCCCCCTAAAAATATGCAACTAATTAAAAAACAAACCACACAAAATATGCAGATACCAAAACAAATTTAACACGTTCCAAAAATGATGCAATCTATAAAAATCAGCCAATTCATACACAACATTAATTATAAGCTCTTTTTATAAAATATTAGCCCATGAAAAATTCCTCAAAATATAAAAAGCTTATTAGAGATAGGTACATACACAACTAAACACATCATGGTAGCGAGCCCTGTGTGTTCCAGCTTTCCCATCTTTAATTAAATTATATAGATAGATACAGCACACCTGAATAACACATGGTTGTAAGACCTGTGTACCCCAACTTTTCTATCCTTAAACATGTTAGATTTTTAAAATGAGTACAGTCACAACTGAGTACAATGTGGTAACGAGCCCCATGTACCCCAGCTTTCTCATCCTATCTCATTAAACAAATAAAAACGAGTAAGACACACTAAATGTATCGTGGTAGCGAACCCCGTACACCTCAGCTTTCCCGTCATTATGGACAAGTAGGTCACATTAAATACATTGTGGTAGCGAACCCTATGTACCTCAGCTTCATTGTCCTTAAAAATTAAAAAGAGGAATAAAAAGGCTTTCAAATGATTAAGAGTTGTCTAATTAATATATTGTATAAAATAGTTTAAGAAGATCACACCACAATATCACGTGTCAATGAAGAAAAGAAAAAACAAACAAATGCAGACATAGACAGACGTGGATGTTACCTTGAATGATGTAACAACATCTTCAACAACACCTTTACATGATACACAAACCGAGGGACTTTTTGAGATTGAAAAATCTCTCATTGTTTAGAGCTTTCGTAAAGATATCAGCAAGCTGATTGTTAGTTTCCACATACTCTAAACAAATGAGTTCTTTCTCAACCATGTCCCTAAGAAAATGATGTCTAATGTCAATATGTTTTGTCCTAGAATGCTGAACAGGATTTTTCAAAATGTTAATGACACTCAAATTATCACAAAACATGACCAACGTGCTAGTGTGCAGACCATAGTCATCAAGCATGTGTTTTAACCAAATCAATTGTGCACAACAACTTCCAACCGCTACATATTCAGATTCGGCGGTAGAGAGGGACACAAAATTTTGCTTGCGATTTTACCATGAAACCATATTGTTACCCAAGTAGAAACACCCTCCGCTAGTACTTTTTCTTTCATAAAGATCTCCGGCCCAGTTAGAATCACTAAAACCAACAAGATTGATGTTAATATCCTTTGTGTACGAAACACCTATATCCGGTGTACCAGCTATATATTTAAGTATGCGTTTAACGGCCTTTAAATGTGCTTCTTTAGGGTTAGCTTGGTAACGAGCACACACACAGAGAACATTATATCAGGATGACTAGATGAAAGATAAAACAAACTACCAATCATGAATCTGTATAGAGTTGGATCAACATCTTCTGCCAAGCTTTCCGAGCATATCTTTTGTAGAACCCATAGGAGTTCTCATATGCTTAGCATTTTCCAATCCATACTTCTTGACAATGTTTCTTGGGTATTTTCTTTGAGAGATAAAAATTTCATCGTCCTTTTGTTTCACCTGCAATCCCAAGAAGAAGGTTAGTTCGCCTATCATACTCATCTCAAAAGTAGAGGATATAGCTTCAATAAAATTATCCAACATGGTTTTCGATGTAGCACCAAAAACAATATCATCAACATAAATTTGAGCTATACAAGTATCAGTCCTCGACTTTTTAATAAAAAGTGTACAATCAGCCACACCTCTAATGAAACAAAATTGAAGTAGAAAATCAGTTAACCATGCATACCATGCTCTAGGAGCTTGTTTCAAGTCATAAAGAGTTTTATCAAGCTTATAGACATGATTCGGGCTAAAAGGATCTTCAAACTCTTTTGGTTGTTCAACGTAGATCTCTTCATCCAAGTAACCATTCAAGAATGCTGCCTTAACGTCCATTTGGTGCAAGGTAATTTTCAGATAACATGCAATAACAAGTAAAAGTCTTATAGACTCAATTCTAACTACAGGTACGTTTCATCGAAGTCAATTCCTTCAACTTGTGTATAGCCTTGAGCTACAAGTCTAGCTTTGTTTAGAACAATAATGCCATTTTCATCAGTTTTGTTCTTAAAAATCGACTTAGTTCCTATTACATTCGTATTTGAAGGTCTAGGAACAAGGGACCACACATTATTTTTGGCAAATTGTTCTAACTTTTCTTGCATAGCCATTATCCAAAAATTATCTTTTAAGGCATCCTTAGCATTCTTAGGTTCAAAATTAGACACAAAGCAAGTAAATTTTACCTCGGAGAATATCGTTGACATACAGACATGACTTACCAACTCTCGATAATTTCTTCTTTTACCTCGGGTTCTTATACCTTCATTTACTTGTCCTATAACTTGTGAGCTTGGATGAACATTCCTTATCCTTGAGGGAGGATCCCTTCTTACTGGATCGAGCACAGTTTGTTGTTGTTCAATTTCTTGATCACTGGACTCTTCTGAAATAGCAGAGATAGGTGTTGGATCAGATGTTGCCTCAACATTTTGGACAACATCTGTCTCTGTTGTTTCTTCAGTTTTCTCAACAATGTCCAGTAATCGGCTATAATATTACTTGCCTACAATATCACGTAAATCACCAAAAACCACATTAACTGTTTCTTGGACAGTCATTGATCTCAAATTATAGATTCTATAAGCATGATTGTTTTGAAAATAACCAAGAAACACTCCCTTATCACTTTTGGAATCAAATTTATTCAGCTGATCTCTGTCATTTAAGATATAACAAATACAACCAAATATATGAAAATAAGTTAAGTTAGACTTCTTCCCATTCAAAATTTCATATGGAGTCATTGAGGTTCCTGACCTTAAGTGTACTCTATTTGAAATATGACAAACAGTGTTTAACACTTCGACCCAAAATCTTTTAGAAAGACTTTTTGAACTTAGCATGACTTTTGTCATTTCTTGCAATGTCCTATTTTTTCGCTCAGCTGCTCCATTTTGCTGTGGAGTTTTGGGGGCTGAAAATTCTTGAAAAAATCCTTTCTTTTCACAAAAGTTAGAGAAAGAATTGTTCTCGAATTCTCTACCATGATCGGACCTAATACGGAAAATAGGTGAGGAAAATAAATTCCTAATCCTAGTATGTAACATTTTAAACATGTCAAAAGTTTCAGACTTTTCTTTCAAAAAATATATTCATGTATACCTAGAAAAATCATCCACAATGACATAAGAGTATCTTTTACCTCCCAAGTTGTCTACCTCAATTGGACCTATTAGATCCATGTGTAACAATTGAAAGCAATGCGTTATACCTAATTTTAGACCATCGGAATGCGTTGCATTGTGTGAAACACGAGTTTGCTTACCTTTAAGACAATATTCACACACAATTGTACCTGCCTTGTTCAACTTAGGAAGACCTCTAACTGTTTCATACTTGATCAGCCTTTCAAGATTTCGATAGTTCACAAGTCCTAATTTCTTGTGCCACAAAGAGGTGTCATCCATTCTTGATTGTAGACAAGCCATTTGTTCTTCAACTAAATAGCAATTATTTTTTGATCTTGTACTTGTCATGACACAAGCACCATCATTAGCAAACACTTCACATGAACTTTTATTAAATCTCACCTGTAAATCATCATTGCATAGTTGGCTTATGTTAATCAAATTAGCCGTAAGACCATTCACATATAGAACATTATTCAAGGAAGGAAATCCAGGTACATTAAGCCTTCATCTTCCAACAATCTTTCCTTGAGAGCCTCCTCCATAGATGACCATTCCATCATTCAAAGGAACATAATCTTTCAGAAAGTTTCTTGTTCCCGTCATGTGACGTGAACCCGCTATCAAAATACCACGAACCTAAAACGTTAGTTTTTAAAGCGATGTATACGACAAAACAGGTTTCATCAGATATTGATATACAATATTCTTTTTAGATTGCAAACAAAACGTTAGTTTTTAAAGCGGTGTATACCACAAAACAGGTTGCAAACAGCCTTAGTTCTTTTCAGATCTGAGATGTTGTTCGAAGTGTTTGGCAACACTTTGGGCAACATCTGTTTCTGTATCAGCTTTCTTCTATATCTAAAACAGTGAGGCTTAATGTGACCAATTTTAGAACAGAAATCACAGATAAATTCCTTTTTCAAAGATTTTTCAGAACATTCTATATCTTTTGAAGTGGAAGAATCCAAAGGTTTATCCTCAGCCTACACAAAATTGTTTGTAAAGTTTTGATAACCCAAACCAAAAGTACCAGATTGATTCAAGTTAAGAACTCAATTTAACTTAGCAGTTCCTTTGTTTAACTTTGAAAATGTAGCTTTGGCCGACTCTACCTTAGACATGAGATTAGAAATTTCAACATCTTTCTTTGTAAGCATTACCTCAAGTCTGATAAGAGAGTCTTTAAGTTCATTGTTCTCCTAGGATAATTTCTCTACACTCCTCTTCTCCTTCTTCCATTCTTTTAGCAAAGCTGTGTAGAGTTCTTGCATTTCTCCAAGTAGATCATCTTTATCCTAGCCTTCCATATCTTGATCATCTGCATTAACACCAATGGCCCCATGAAAACAGTTTACATCTTGATAATCAAATAATACATACCTTTTAGATTCAATAGAAGTAGATGTTGGTGAAAATGTGCCAACATTTCGTCCAACATCTTGACTGTTCGACAGGGACTGCTCATGTATTGTGGCCATCATTGCAGTTGAACTCTTTTCAACCTCTTCATCATCTGATTCATCATCACATAAAGAAATCCAAATATTCTTACCATGTTTCCTTAGAGTATTAGCACATTCATTAGCGTAATGACCCCAACCGGAACATGCTCGACATTGAATTTTTTCAAGTTGTTTAGGATCAAATTTAGAAACTTCAGAATTTCTTCTAGTATTACCTTCCTTTTGAGATTGAAAAGTTTTCTTTTGATTTTGGAAAGTGTTTTTGGTATACTGTTCATTAAGCTTGAATACCCTTTTTTCTTTATTGAATTTTCTTACCATGGCATTATACTTGCGGGTAATCAAGGCTACACTAGCACCTTCTCCAATTTCTTCCAATTCCTCATCCTCTTCTTCATGATCTTCATCTGAGGTTTGAGCTTGAAGAGCTATACTCTTGCCCTTTAACTTATCATTTTGAGACAACATGTTAACCTCATAATTTTTCAAAATATTCATAAGAGTATTGAGATCCATGGAAGCAAGATGATGAGCTTCTTCTATGACAGAGACTTTGAGATTATACCTTTCGGGTATTGTGCGAATGACTTTGTACACCAAATGCTTGTTGTTTATGTGCTCACCAAACATTTAACATTCATTAGCAATGTCTATTACCTTCTCGAAGTACGATGTGATGTCCTCATTGTCTTCCATTCGCAGCCTTTCAAATTGACTGGAAAGTATCCTCAACCTCGTCTCCTTGACACTTGCATCACCTTCACAATGTCTTTGTAAGATGTCCTAAGCCTGTTTGGAAGTTGCACAGTTTTGAATCAGTTTGAACATATGCATGTCAACCCATGAGAAAATGGCGTTGAGAGCTTTTTCATTGCTACTTACCTCATTGAGTTTGGCTTGAGTCCACTCTGATTCCGGTTTGTCCACGACATCACCATCTTCATCTAAATGTAGTCTTTGGAACAGTATAACCATTAACAACCGTCTTCCATACACGATAATCAAGTGACTTGATATGTGCACGTAAGCGAATCTTCCAAAATGCATAGTTAGTACCATCAAGAACGGGAAGTCTCCCAAGATTAGGATTTGCCGGATCCATGACCAAGCTGACCAGACCCAACTACTCAGTATATCGAGTGTTGGCTCTGATACCACTTGTTGGAAAATGGGATCTGGTTTAAAATAAAAGTAAGTGAACAGAGGCAAATGATATCGAAGATGTTGCCACTACACTTGACACAACACTCACTTTAAAAGAGTTTTGCAGCGGAAATTTAAATGACTCAAAGATGTAACTTTTCAAGATATATATAAATATATATCTTGAGGTGCCTTAGGCAAAATTTTATTCACATACAAAAGTGAATACAAGTGAATTCAAAATAGGCCAAACCTACAAACTTAGAATTCACAAAAGATCCTATCGATCAAAAAAAGAACACTTTTTGAGTTTACAAACATGCTCAGCTCACAAAAACTATCTTGGAAGGATACTTGGACACAAGGATATTACGAACATTTAAACTCCAAAGATGAGTTACAAGACAAAGTAACTCTCCTATTTATAAGCACCTTCCAAGACAACTACTTAAATAACTTTCCTAAAATGCAGCCACACAAAACATGGAGTCTTGCATAGCAAGATCCTGAGACATGCACGAGCTCAATCCTCCAGGTGGTTACAAGATATTCCAATAAGGTTGACATGGTCCACTACAAGCACTTCCTTGAGGATTTCTCTCAAATTAGTTACATTCTTGTTGCTTCTCCTTTTGACTCGTTCCTACTCTTGTTTACTTAGTCTAAAGCCTGCAAAAGTAGTATAACAAGATACAAATGCAAAATACTCAAAATATTGTGAAGTAAGACAAAACAGAAATGAATGTTGCCACAGATGTTTAAGCAATATTCTAACCAACATTTGTTTTTGGACAAAATATAATTAACAAATTTTGTTAATTAAAAATGTTGACCATTTAGTCAACAAAAATCCATCTAACAATAATAAAAATGGTTCCACAGAAATAGTTAACTTTAGTCATCCCAACCACCACTGCACGACTATTTGGGCCATTCACAGATTAATTCCAAGCCACAGTTTGATCAACTAGAGCGATGATGAATCTACGATTGACTTCTTTGATCCATTGTTTAGTGTAAAATACACGATGTTGGGAGACTGTTCTTCCAGGATAGCAGCGTCGAGGTGACATGATATACTTGCAAGTGTCTAATGTTTTTTTAAAAACTTATTTATGAATCAAGTGAAGATAAAATTGGGGATATTTATAATTGAAAATCAACACTATAGTCTTCTATTTCATCAATATATGGTTGAATATAGATACTATGATTCTCTGATAAAAGGAATCTTTTAGATACTTTTTGTATAAACTTTCTACAAACTAATTGATGATGGTTTCAATATTGGTGGAAATGCAATATGAATGGAAATAATTTTTTAGAGATACCCTTCAAATATTGCTTCTAGCATTCAAACATCTCATAGTTATTTTGTTGACTCATTTTTCTTTCTTCACGTGATGCATACAAAGGAATATATCAGATTGTAGATCTTTACATGTTAGGTTACTGTTTCTTATTTTCTTTTATCGTCAACCGCTTCCCACTTTATCATCAAAGCTTGCATCCAGAGACGGACCTATGTGCCCTCTTCTAGGGTCACGTGCCCCATAATAAATTTTTTTAGATGTATATTATACTAGTAGAAAGCACGTGCAACGCACGTGAAGAACAAATTTTGTTGTTGTTAAAAAACAACAAATATATTGTCACATTAGATTAAAAATTGGGTTCTTCAATTCTTGACAAATGAAAATTTAAGAAAAAAAATAGAAAACTTATGTGATCATACATTGCCATAATTTTGATGATTTGAATTTTTTCTGATGACAAATAGAAAAAATGTAGAAATAGCAAAGTCACAAATTGAACTTAGGTGGAAATTTTTTTGTTGTCCTTCCATTGTTTTATTATAGGATAAAAATAAGTACTACAAAATTTGTTACAAAGAAAACTTCTAAAACATGTTTCTCTCAAATTATGAAATTTTGACAAAACATTATGATAATCTGATTATGTAGAAAAACTGTTATGATTCAATTACATCTTTTCCATCTCCTCGTTAATTTCTTCGACATTCTAACTGGTTATCTCATTTTGTTGTCCTGAAACAAAAAAACGAAATTAGTTATTTGAAATAATTCATAATGTATATATTTATTTGAATAATATTTAATACCTGCTTTTACAACTTGCTTGTAAACCACGCTTTTAGTCCAAGATTTTTCCTCCTCATTTGTTGTGTTTGTTTTTATCAAAACTTTTGTTGTAGACATTGAAGTTCCTCTAGAGAGAGCTACGTATAATTGACCATGGGAGAAAACGGGTTGTGGCAAGTAGACTCCAACATTTGGAATTGTTTGTCCTTGAGCTTTATTTATTGTCATGGCAAAACAAAGACGAATAGGGAATTGTTTTCTTCTAAATTGAAATAGATACCCTTCATTTATGGCCGGCGAGAGAGGTATTCTAGGTATAAACACATGTTTGCCGACATGTTGCCCAAATACAATCTCTGCATCAATAACATTATTCTGAAACCCTTTGCAAACGATTCTTGTTCCACTGCACAAACCATTAGATGGATCCAAATTTCTGAGAAGGATAATTGGACAATTCTTTTTTAACACCAATTTGTGAGGAGGCAATCCGTTTGGAGTTAAAGAGTTCAAAAATTCCTCTCCATAATATTTACCTGTTTCATCAGTAGCTTCTTCAAAACTACAAAATATTTTGCTTTCCCCTGAAAGCATGGATATCATTTGTGCATTCAAATTGTCTACATCTTCATTTTTGGCTGTCAATATTGCTCTAGTGGTCATGTATTTTGCTGAATCCGTGTTCTTATTCAAGTTTGGAAAAACAATATCATTAAGTCGTTGAATTGAATCTTTCTCATTATCGAACTTGATGATCATTTCATCTAGAATTTTGATATTTCCTTCGCTATCAGTTAGTTCTTCACCATTCCCCACTCTTAGTAAGAACTCACTAAATCTTGTATCATTTCTTGATCTCATGTTCTGCGATAGTGTAATTTTTTTCATCTTGGGCCACAAATAAGATTTGACCATACTTGCAGAAATAGTCTGTTCAATTGTTGCTCTTGGAACAACTGGTAATACTTGTCGAAAATCTCCACCAAAAACTATAACTTTGCCACCAAAATCTTTATCACTTCCTGTAACATTGTTCAGTAGTTTATCTACATTCTCAATTGCCCATCGTTTCACCATAGGTGCTTCATCCCATAAAATCAACTGTGTTATGCGCAACAACTTTGCAGCTCCACTTTGTTTTGAAATAGAGCATTCACTTGATTCATCAGAATTTATTGATATTTTGAATCGTGAATGTGTTGTTCTTCCTCCAGGCATTATTGCTGCAGCAACTCCAGACGTTGCAGTTGCAAGTGCTATCTATTTTTTGGATCTGATATGGGCTAATAATGCACGGTATAAGTACGTTTTTCCTGTCCCGCCCGGCCCATCAATGAAGAAAATTCCTCTATTTCCTTTATTTATGCAATCTACAATCATTGAAAAAGCTTTATATTGTTCGATATTGAGGTTGTGTATAGCTTCTTGATCTTCTTTTGGTATCTCAATTGACATTTCAGCTATTATTTCTCTGGGTAGATCATTCTCTACAATCTCAGTATCATCATCATCAGGAATATTCGGAAGATCATATGAAGTTATGTCTTTTCCCATGCTGTTCAAGAAAAAATTCAAACTTTTTAAAGTTTTTGAAACTTGTAGTTTTTTTAGAGATGTGGGGATCTCTTTTGAAATCTTCAGATAATGCTTCAAAGAATGTATCCCATAAAACTCTCACATCTGTTGGTGCACAATATACCAAAATTATTGCAAACAATCTTCGCAATTCATATGGCATTTGAAAAGTGATAGCTTCATCCAAACACTCTGTAACACTTTGATCTGCACTGATTTGTACAGAGAAGAGAAATCAAATAATTGCAGCAGTGAATGAGAAAATAGTATAGTGACCAAAATGCCTAATCCAAGTTGTATTTAATTGCTTTATCCCCTGACTTATTCTAATGAGGTATTCCACATAAAAATAATAGTGCTGACAAATTATAACTTTCATCTGAAAATCATACAATGAAAAGTGCAAACATATAGTATAATTCCTTAACTAATTTCACGAAAGTTCAATCCCTTACTCCAGCTCCTACATAACAAATGTAATTAAGGCACATAACTATATTTTATAGTAGCAAATAGTAAAGCTAGCTCTTTGAAAGCTATTGTTCTCCTAGCCCAATATTGACTATAAATGAATTAATCATGACAATAAAATTTAACTTTTGAATTAAGATTTTATATAAGATTGGGATTTTATAGAATTTTGGATTAAGATTCTAATATAAAATTATTAAATATAAAGTATATAAATAAACATTGGCATACCTTCAACAAATTGTTTTTCCTCATGATGAGATCTTCAAGAGTTACTTCTGTTCCTACTCTCATTTTTTGTGTCATTTTTAGTTTGTATATTTTCAGTGGATCATGAATGGTATGTGACCTATGTAAATATTTTAATTTGTTATTGTTCGTCTATTAAAATTTATAGTTGAACCCATTAATTTTTTTTGGTCATACCATTTATTGAGTTTGACAAGTTTTTCAGACATTGACTTCAGACTTATCTGTACGGTTCAAATTGATGTGGTTTGCAGCTGGATCTCACCTAAACAAAATTTGTAATAATAAAACGAAAATTTATATCAGAACACTATATATATGAATTGCATGTATGTTATTTTCAAACTTTTTTTAGTTGTGTTTTTATTTTACCTTTGAATTCTTTTGTTGTGACCTTTGTGTTGACAATCATTGGGTTTTTATCAACAATTTGCTGCAATTCTTTTCCTTCATTCAATGTGATGTCTTCCCAAAGAGAAACTTCTATAGAATGGTGTCTGCAAATTAAAACATAGATTTATTGAATTTATATTTTTTTATAGATTTAGTATACGACAAAAAGGTGAGCACTTTCCTTATTAAATTGTATTTGTAATTTCCCTTACTCTTTCACATAATTTAAAGTATACGACTAACTTGCTTGCTTTTTATAGAACATAAATGACTTACTCTTCATTTGTGATCGTAAATTTCCCTTACTGATTTTGATTCTCCTTTTGAAGTGCAAACAATTATGCTCTCCCTAACCCTTATCAGTATTCCACATATATCTGCAAAATATAATTTCAATTTCATGGAATTTTTTTGTAAATTATTATGCACAAATATTTGCAAAATATACTTTCAAATCAATGAATTTTTTTTAATAAATCATAGTGCACAAATAGTAATAATATGTGTACGTACCAAATGATTTGCGTTCCTCATGTTTACTACGTAAGTCTTTGTAATCCACATAGTCCTTGTTATTGTTGCTATCGTCAACCACTTCCTTCACATTGGTGAAATTTTTTAAAACCAATTCCTTTTCACGATGTGCAGATGCAAAGTTTGTATTGACGTTTTTTACTATTGCATTCTTTATCAGATAGGTCTTGTTTCTTGTGAACTCCTTTCCGATATTTTGGATGTCTTCGTTGAAGATGATCACTCTAATTTGGACCCCTGCAAACAAATATCTCGAACTTGAACTCCAAATTCTAAGGATTGACTTCATTATATGTGTGTATATATATATATATATTCTCTTACGTCCTCATCCATCATTATCAATTTCAGGATCTTTATGGGGTTGTTTGATCCACAACTTATTTCATGTCCAACTCGTAAAACTTTTAATAACAAGGAATTTGTTTTTTGTCCAATCATCAAAAGTCTTATGGGCATAGTTGCTTCCTTCGTCATCTCCATCTTTTATCTTGTGATAAGATGATTAAACAATAATGAAACTCATACTAACACAATAAATTCCTGAAATTAATGGAATTTAGGTTACAACACCAATGAAATAGATTTGCTTTTTCTTTTTTTATATAATATTGCCACATGACCAATAAATCACATTAAAAAAATTGTATTTGAAAAATAAAATACATAAAATCAAATATTGAAAAAGAAATAGAGAATCATTGTGTGTTTAATTTAGTTTTACAAATATTTTCAAGTACATTATATTAGAAAAGTACAGTCAATAATGAAGTGACTCTCATAAATAATAAGTCCTCACTTTTAACAGAGAGATCGAGAAGATATGATGCTACTGCTATGAAATTAGCAGTAAATAAATATCAAAATTATTGCTAATTTCCAATGGTTCTAATAGATGCATGTTTCATTAGTTAGGAAATAAATATGAGAAACACAGGCTGCATTCTCCGAGTGCAAACCTGAAATTTGATTTCACTTTCCTTGTTATTTAGATTTTTCTTACAGTATATAAGATTCTAAATCATAGGAATATTATGAATTTTGGTGTTATTTTAAGTATATTAAACAAACTTAACTTGCAGATATGATATCCAATTCCAACTCTCTCACACAAACCTTCTCCCACATTATCAATCAAATCAAAACAGAATCTCAGCATATACAACATAAGCAAAACCTATAAAGACAATAGTGATAAAAGATGAATTTCCAAAATTCTATGGTGGAGTGAGTATTAATTGCTCTATGTGTGTATTTTATTATTTGATAATTGTAATTATAATCATCAAAAACAAGCAATTGACAAGAAGGGGAAATCGTGAATTGAATGAAAATTTATAAACAGAGAATTAGAGAGAGAAAATGAGAGAGATTGTGTGGAAAAAGAATTGGTTGAGGAGAAGTAGGAGACGCAATTAGAAATTAGATATTTAGGAGAGAGATTTGGTTGAGGAGAAGTAGGAGACGCCATTAGAAATTAGATATTTAGGATCTTCTTTAATAAGGACTTTAAATTAGAATTCTAATAAACTTCTAATTAAAAATTAGATATAGCCCCCTTTTCGCATTTAGGGAGTAATATATATGAAGGAAATATGATTTCACTTTAATAGTTTATTAATTACTAAATTATTATTATATTCTTAAATAATAATATTTAATAAGAATATATTAGTCAATTCATAATTTGTAAAAAGCATCACTTTAATAGCTTATTAATTACTAAATTACTATTATGCCCTTAAATAATAATATTTAATAAGGATATATTAGGCAATTCATAATTTGTAAGAAACATCCACACTTTTATATAGGTAATAGATATGTTGTTGACTTATTCTCTCCAAAAATAGATTTATATGCCCTCTTTTGGGGACACGTGCCCCCATAATAATTTTTTTTGTAAATTATATATGTTGTTGACTTATTCTCCTTAAAAACCCCCCTAATTCCAAAAAAAACATGTCCATCAGTCTAAGTTAAATTGAGCCATTAAAATATAGGTTTACTAATGCATAAGTGGACCTTCAATTAAAGTGAATTTTATTTAGTACTCCAGTTAATAGATATTAAAATAATAGGAACAAAAAGTATAATAAAAGTCAATTATTTGTGCAGCCTATGTCGTCTTTTTAGAGAAAGAGAGAAAATGAGATATTCTGGTTGCTCCTCTTTAGTTGTCTGTTTCGGTTCTTCAAATACAAAATTGAAAGGTATGTGAAGAGTCGTGCACGCAATCCAATGGAAGATCAATGGTTGAATGATAGTTTGATCGTATATATTGAGAAAGAACTTTTTTGATAGTGTTGATAATGAATCCATCATGCAAATATTTCCAGTTTATAAAACCTCGTAGGTTTCAATTGTACTAATTGCAATGTTGTTTTGCAATGAAGACATTTTTATATTGTTTATAGTGTATTTGTGCCCCTTTGAAAATTTTCTGGATTCGTCTCTTGCTTGCATCATTTTTTGACTACTAATCTGTCATTTACGTGCACATCATCTTTCCAAATCTTATATTAAATAATTTTCTTCCATTTGATTACAACATACCTTTCATTTTTATTATCATATGAAATATGAATTCAGGGTAAAGTATTTTTTTTTTCATTCAAACAAGCCTCATAGCCTCTTCTTCATCTAACCGCAATCTTATATGGAGTTAACTTCGTCAGAAATTGAGCAAAAAGTTCAAGGGATGAATGTTGTTGGTATTAATTTTTTTGATCAAAATATCGCTCATCGTATTTTTACCCCTCCAAACATTGATATCTTCAACAATTGGAGTGATTGGTTTAAAATTTTTGAAACTCGATAGCTGAAATTCTCTCACCTTACAAGAGAATTCCTAAGTTTCCTTCGACTACATTTTGCGGATGAGATGTATGTGGACACCTTTTACATTGAATTCACGATGGGACACATTCATGAACTTAATGAAATTTATGGCATCCAACGCACGCATTATCAGGAAATCGACCAAGATTGATTTTGGAAAACAATAACAAATAAACAATGTTAATGATCAGAGTACAACAATAGCTAATCAACTTCGCAACCCAACTATCCATTACATGCATTCTGTAATTGTCAACACAATCTTCGATTGAAGCAACGGTGCCAACAAGGTACTTCCAACAGATCAATTTGCACTGTGGTGTCATATGGTGGGCAATCAACCTAATATGGTGTACTTTATGTTTAAACACTTCCAAGATATGGTCATCCCTTACGCTCAGACGATAGTAATTGGAGATCATATTACTCCTATAGCCGAGTACCAGAGTATAAACTTAGACGACTATGAAAATGCTCCGGGTAAGAGAAAGCTAGACATGCTTAAGTTTGGTGGAGATCAGGATGGTTAGTCCGCAAGAAAATAGTGTTTGACTTTTGCACTTCTCTGATATACCATGAAGGAGATTAATTCAGATTAATTCAGATTAATTAGTAGTTGATTGGAACCGGAATCGAGCTGGGTTAGTTATCAGTTGCAACTGACTTGAACCCAGGTTTGCGAAACTGTTACAAGATATTTTGAGCGCGAAATCGGCGAGGTTCAAGGGCCATTTCTGTCAATTGGCTTGGGGGTTTTAGTTTTTGTATATAGGCGCTCATATGGTATTAGTATTGATCAATCAATTCATTGTAAATCGAGAGTTAGCAAAATTAGGGTTCTTAGTTGCGATTATTAACCCTAAAGTGCGTCTGCTTTAATTCCTTGTAATTTGTACTTCGAATTCTGAAATTAGTGGAGGGGATTTGATCCTGAAGTGGATGTAGACTCTTATGAGTCGAACCACTATAATTGCTTTGTGTTGTGAGGTGTTTCTTGATTTGTTCTTGCACATTTAGTTTAAGGTTTTGTTCTTTGCTGTGTTTTCTTCCCAATTCGATCGATTCAGCTGATTATCTCTTCAAATTGGCGCCGTCTGTGGGAACCATTGAGAGAAGGGATGGGATCGATGAAGATGGAGGTGGAAAAGTTCACGGGAGCAGGTGATTTTACCCTATGGAAGACTAAAATGGAAGCAATACTAATCCAGCAGGGTTGGGAGAGTGCAATTGAGGATGAAGATCAAGATTCTGATTCATCTGATACACGTGAAGGACAATCTTCGAAGACCAACAAAGAAAAGCTCCAAATTGATCGCAAAGCAAGAAGTTCCATCATACTATGCTTGGCAGACAAAGCTTTAAGAGAAGTCTATCAAGAAACTACAGCAAAAGGTGTGTGGAAGAAGTTAGAATCTATATACCAGACCAAGTCATTGGCTAATCGGCTCTTTTTTAAACAAAAGTTGATCGGCTTCAAGATCACAGAAGAAAGGAAAATCTTGGAGAGACTTGATGAGTTTAATAAGCTGGTAGATGATCTAGCCAACATTGGAGAGAAACAAAATGATGAGGATCTTGCTTTGCTGTTGCTGAATTCCCTACCTAAGTCCTATCAATCCTTCAAGGATGCCTTGATTTATGGTAGAGTTACAGCAATGACAATGGAGGCCGTTCAAGTAGCCATAAGATCAAAAGCCCTCTCAGTTGATAGTGAAACAAAATCAAACCATGCTGGAGAAGTTCTGCACATGAAACACAAGAACAACAAGTCAAACCAGAATTTCAACAAGAATCAACACAAGGGAGCTCCATCTGGAAATAATGGAACTCAGGATAAGGTGGAAACAAGAAAGTGTTTCGGCTGTCACAAACCTGGACATTTAAAGAGGAATTGTCCAGAGAAAAAGAAGAAGACTACTCCAGCGAATCAGCAGGCTACAATTATTCAGGAGCAGCAATCTTTCGAGGGTGCTGATATGTTGTGTGTGGTGAATGCTCAAGTTCAGGAGGAGTGGGTGCTGGACTCCGGGTGCTCATTCCATATGTGCCCCAACAAGTCATGGTTTATTAATTTGCACATGAAGGATGGTGGATCAGTTCTCCTTGGTGATGACCACAGCTGCAAAGTGAAAGGAGAAGGATAAATTCACATAAAACTTCATGATGGATCAGTCAAGACACTAACAAAAGTAAGGTACATTCCAAGCCTTAAGAGGAATTTAATTTCTTTAGGTGTACTTAATGCTTCTGGATATGAGTTCCATACTCAAAGGGAACAAATATTGGTAACAAAAGCAGGAAAGTTAGTGTTGAAAGGTAAGAAGTCAAATGGACTTTATTTACTGTGTGGTTCTACAGTACTTGGAGGTGTAAGTGTGGCTTCAGAAACTGATCAGCAGATTAAGATGTGGCATAAAAGATTGGGACACATTGGGAACAAGGGGCTAATTGAGTTGTCAAGACAGAAGCTACTAGGAATAGACCCAATCACCACTGCACAAGAATGTGAGCAATGTGTATTAGGAAAGACTACAAGGATGCCATTTCCAAAGGGCTAACACACCACATCTACTATCCTAGAGTATGTGCATTCTGACATTTGGGGCCCTTCTAAAATCGAGACTATAGGTGGAGGAAGATATTATATCACCTTCATTGATGATTTATCTAGGAAGGTGTGGGTATATGTGCTCAAACACAAGAATGAAGCCATTGGAAAATTCAAGGAATGGCTGTTATTGCAGGAGAATTTAACTGGCAAGAAGCTGAAGGTTTTAAGGACTGATAATGGTCTCGAATACCTCTTAGAGGAATTCCAACAATTCTGCAAAATGAAAGGAATCTCAAGACACAGAACTACCACATACACACCACAACAGAATGGTACTGCTGAAAGAATGAACCGGACATTACTTGAGCGTGTAAGATGTATGTTATCAGATTCTGGGCTTCCAAAATCCTTTTGGGGAGAGACCTTGTCTACTGCAGCTTACTTAATCAATAGAAGCCCCTCATCCTCAGTAGGTTTTAAGTCTCCGAATGAAGTGTGGTACTCCAAAAAGCCTGATTACTCTCATTTGCGAGTCTTTGGGTGTTTAGCTTATGCTCACACCAAAGGAGATAAATTAGAACCTAGAGCAGTGAAATGTGTGTTCCTTGGCTATCCAACAGGAATCAAGGGTTATAAGCTATGGAGCTTGGATCCTAGAACTCCTAGATGCTTTGTAAGTATGGATGTTACTTTCAAGGAGCATGTTATGGGATATAGGAATACTGAATCTGGAGAGTTTCAGATGGAATCACTCAGTGACACTAGATCTGAAGAAACTGACACTACTGCTGGGGATCAGGAAAGATTGAACTCAGGTATAACTCCAGATAATACTCAAAGGGATGAGACTTCTACTGAAGAAAACTCAGAGGAAGAAGACCTGGAAAATAAAGACCTATCAGACTATAACCTGGTCAGAGATAGAGCCAAGAGAAAGATTAAGGCTCCAAGGAGGTATGGAGAAGCTGATGCAGTGAATTATGCTCTCAATATTGCTCTTGAATTAGAAAAAGAGGAACCGAGGAACTACAAAGAGGCTATTGAATCTGCAGACAAAGAACAGTGGTTGAATGCCATGAATGAGGAAATCTTGTCACTACAGAAAAATGGTACTTGGATTTTAGTTGAGAAACCAAGAGACAGGAAAATTATTGGGAGTAAATGGATCTTTAAGAGGAAAATGGAGCTTGCTGAAAAATCTGAAAATGTTAGATACAAAGCTAGGTTAGTGGCTAAAGGTTATACACAAAAGGAAGGAATAGATTACAATGAGATTTTTTCTTCTGTGGTCAAGCATGTGTCTATTCGGATTTTACTTGCTTTAGTTGCTCAAGAAAACCTGGAACTGCATCAACTCGATGTAAAAACAGCGTTTCTTCATGGTGACCTCAAGGAAACACTCTATATGACTCAACCGGAGGGTTTTATCTTGCCAAAGGATGAAGGGAAAGTGTGTCTACTCAAGAGGTCTTTGTATGGTCTCAAGCAAAGTCCTCGTCAATGGTACAAAAAGTTTGATGGCTTCATGACCAACATAGGCTTGATAAGATGCAATTATGATAATTGCATTTATATGGAAAAGGAAGGAACTTTAGTGCATACATACTTGTTACTTTATGTAGACGATATGTTGCTGGCTGGGAGGAGCTTGGGAAGGATTAATATGCTGAAAAACAAGCTGGCTTCTAAGTTTGAAATGAAGGACTTGGGTGAGGCAAGAAGAATGCTAGGTATGGACATATTTAGAGACAAGAAGAATGAGTTAGTATTCCTTTGCCAAGCTGAATATGTTTCAAAGGTCTTGAACAGGTATCAAATGCATGAATCAAGAGCTGTAGGCATACCAATTGGCAATCAGTTTCAGTTGACAGTGGCTCATCAACCAGTTTCAGATCAAGAGAAAGCAGATATGATGAGAGTTCCCTATGCAAATGCGGTTGGTAGCTTGATGTACACTATGGTATGTAGTAGACCCGATATAGCTTTTGCAATGTGTAAAGTCAGTCGATTCATGGCCAATCCAGGGAGAATGCACTGGGAAGGAGTCAAGTGGCTGCTCAGGTACATGAAAGGATCAGCTGATAGTGGACTGAAATTTCAG
Organism: Scutellaria barbata; assembly: GCA_028654395.1. Lineage (NCBI taxonomy): Eukaryota > Viridiplantae > Streptophyta > Magnoliopsida > Lamiales > Lamiaceae > Scutellaria > Scutellaria barbata. The sequence goes on along the minus strand of CM053652.1, from coordinate 17,063,168 downwards.
AAACAAGCAAGTTTAGGGAGCACACTACAAGGCTTCGTCGACTCAGATTTTGCTGGAAACTTTGATACGAGGAAGTCTGTAACTGGCTACATTTTTACTCTCTATGGAACAACTATAAGTTGGAGAGCAATGCAGCAATCAATTGTTGCTTTGTCTACCACCGAAGCAGAATTTGTTGCCATGTCAGAAGCAGTCAAGGAAGGGGTTTGGCTGAAAGGGATCCTTAAAGAGTTGGGAATTAGACAAGGCAGGGTTTCAATCATGTGTGATAATCAAAGTGCTCTGCATCTTAGTAAGCATCAAATGTTCCATAGTAAATGCAAACATGTGGATGTAAAGTTACATTTTGTTAGAGATTTGATTGACAAAGGAGATGTAGAAGCAAGAAAAGTGGGTACAGCGGATAATCCTGCAGATATGTTAACAAAGGGAGTGCCAAGAGCTAAGCTAGATCACTGCATGCAAAAGGCTGATAAATCTGGTCAGCCAAGCATCTGTCCAACCTTAGAAGAAGTAAGAAGCTGGATCATTATTTTGAGATTAATTCAGAATTCAGGAGGAGATTTGAAGGAGATTAATTCAGATTAATTCAGATTAATTAGTAGTTGATTGGAACCAGAATCGAGCTGGGTTAGTTATCAGTTGCAACTGACTTGAACCCAGGTTTGCGAAACTGTTACAAGATATTTTGAGCGCGAAATCGGCGAGGTTCAAGGGCCGTTTCTGTCAATTGGTTTGGGGGTTTTAGTTCTTGTATATAGGCGCTTATATGGTATTAGTATTGATCAATCAATTCATTGTAAATCGAGAGTTAGCAAAATTAGGGTTCTTAGTTGCGATTATTAACCCTAAAGTGCGTCTGCTTTAATTCCTTGTAATTTGTACTTCGAATTCTGAAATTGGTGGAGGGGTTTTGATCCTGAAGTGGATGTAGACTCTTATGAGTCGAACCACTATAATTGCTTTGTGTTGTGAGGTGTTTCTTGATTTGTTCTTGCACATTTAGTTTAAGGTTTTGTTCTTTGCTGTGTTTTCTTCCCAATTCGATCGATTCAGCTGATTATCTCTTCATACCAGACGTTTAAATTACCCAATTTTGTATTTGTTCGACTTGACATTAAAATTTTTTGGAATATGTACATAGATCTTTGATGAGGTAAAAAGAGGGAATCAATAATTACGTTTTTATTGTAGTTCATGTTTTCCTGCAAGAGTATTAGGATTTAATTTTTAATCTGGGCATGTTTGTATGTGTTGTGAAATGTGGAACATGAGTCGTACAATTTCATTGCATTAGCTTTTTTAAATTTCAGTTGATTAATGTCAAAATAGAATATACATGTTAAACAACCAAGGAATTACAAATGGAAGTAGAGGTTGTTCTTCCAACAACTAGTACCACTACAAATCACAACCACAAACAATTTCTTCTTTATTGTGTTCATCTATATATCAATTCTCAACGCACTATATGTAATTAAAACAAGTGAAAGATTTTAATTTTCTTGAAAACTGATAATCATATGATTTGTAACATATTTTTCCATAATCTTACTCAAGGATTTACTGCAACTTCAAATCTTTGACAAGGAATTAGAACAAATTAAATGTTTATTGTTCTACAATTATCATAACATTAACAACTAATTTATAAATTTGTATTATATAAAAGACATTATTAATTCCAAAGAACATGAGATGAAATATAAAAAGCCAAAAAAGATACATGAGCAGGTAAAACAACCACTCAATCCGATGAATTTATGAAAAGTGCAAAAATTGTGAATTCAAATTCCTCTAATCTCGTGTTCAGTTGCTAGTAGGGCAATGTCATGGCCATAAAAACCTTCCAAGAGGATGGGCTTACGTATTTTCTAATCACTCAAAAATATATGGTTACTTTTATAGATTTTGAACAATGTATTTGTTCCATAAATTTCAAACATTTCTTCAAAATCTTTAATTAAATGCATACACAACCTGAGGGCATTTTTACCCTGATAGTGGTCTCCACATTTTCTTTGGTGATGAAATGGTAAAATGATCATATTTAAACAAGAATATATATTGTGGGTTATGCAGCATACCAACATCATCACCATTACATTAACATATGTCTGAAATGATCCTTGAAATTAGATCAAACTTTTATTATATTGATGAAGATTAGATTATAACAAAGCAAGGAAGCTAACTAGAATACTCTAGGAATATGAATCCATATAAAAGGCAATATTTAGGAGTCATAAACGCAAACACTTTGATATAGATCTCTGCCATGGCTAACCAGCTATACAGTTCCTCCTCATATCAATCACCTCACTCTCCACCAACCTCGTACATCTCGATCTCACTGTTGCCGCGAGTGCAACCAAATGGTACAAAGTGGATTTTGAAACTTTGGAGGTTATTTTCCATGGAAACCAAGTAGAGAAAGCTAACCTATTTTAAAATTTTTGTGGAGCCATTGAGAGGGTTTTACACATTTCAATTGAGAATTTAGAAGTGTGTTATGGTATTTTGACAAAAACAAGATGGTATCCCCTTTGATAAATCCATGAAAGTAAACAAGATACTAAGGATAAAATTTATTATATCCATGAAAATAAATAAACAATGTAGGCACTTTATCATATTCAAACCACATGGGATATCACTGCCTTTATCAAAGCTTAATATCTTATTCTAGGATATGTTTGGAAGGAGATTATGGGGATTGGAGAAATTCTGTCATTGAAATCCTGAATTTTGAAGTAAATGTGAATAGTGAAAATGTATGTTTGTTTGAAGATTTTATAAGGTATTATGTTGTAGATGTCAAATCAATGTTAGAAAAGATGAGTTGATGTAATATTTTTTTTGTAAAAAAGTGGGTTTTATGTGGTATTTTATTGTGAAAATGTGTATTGTTAATGAGTGGATGATTAAATATAGATAGTAATGATTGTTTTCAAATTTTATGATCTGAATTTAAATATGAAAACAAATATAGTTTTAGACTTTGAAGTACAAAATCCTGCATGTGAGTTCGTCTCCAAACATACCCTTAATGATTGGTAATCCGTAGTAATAAGTGTTTATTAGGATGTGGGAAAAATAGAGTGTGCATTGATGAAAACTTATTAAATCTCTAATGGGTCTTATATGAGACCATCTCATAAATCTACTTACGTGAGACAGTTAACTCACACTTCATATTTTATAATTCACATACAAATTTATGAAAATATGATTTATTTAAAGATAATAAAGATTTTTCTCATGTTACTATCCGTTATACCGTCCAATATAAATATTTGTGTTAAATCTTAAACCAATAAACAAAAATAGAGAAAGTAAAGTCATTTTTATCTCCCTCGTCCTCTCCCCTGATTGGTGAGAGTTCTTGGTATGTCCTCTTCTGTTTTTTGTACAGCTTCTTCGTCTAATCGATTCAATCGATTTTGGCATTATTTTCCATGGATCCAGGGGAACTTTCTAGGTTGGTCAGAACAATGAAGCTCGAAGTCATCAAAGAGAGCAAAAGGTGGTGTTAGGGCAAGAGACAGTAGAGATTGAAAATGAGAGTCTAAATCAATGCTTGGCTGCTAAAGTCTTCGACTCCAAGACTACAAATCGTGATATTTTCAAGCAAAAAATGCCAACCATTTTGAGAGCATCAAAAAGTATAGATATTAAAAGTGTTGGTGACAATATATTTTTGCAGGAGTTCAAGGCTCAAACAGATTAGAGAAGGTCCCTAGGGCCCATGGAATCAATTCCAAGATTTAGTGATTTTCAAAGAAATCCATGGACTCCAGAAATTTAACGAGGTGGTTTGTGACATAGTTACTTTGTGTCAACTTCATAATTTACCAATTGATTTCATGATTAAAGATATTATTGAAACGATTGAGTCAAAAATTGGGAAAATTGTGGAGTTCGATCCGGTAGAATGAAGAAGTCTTTAGGGTAGAGTTGCGAGGACTCGGGTTACTTGGGATTTAGCTAAACCCCTACTGAGGTTCATCAGTATCTCCTGAAGAGGGAACGGAACCCATCATAGTTCTCCTCACGTATGAAAACTTAAGTAATTTTTGTTATGCGTGTGGTAGATTGGGGAACTCCTTTAAAGATTGTACCGATAATGAAGTTGATAAAAGTAATTTTGATTTTGGAAGTTGGTTGAGGGGTGCTAATTTGGCTCCGGAGAAGAGGAGTAATCAACCTACTAAAAGAACACAAAACAAATCTGATTCTGATCCTCAGAGTTATCTTCGAGACAAAATATCAACACTCTAAAGGGTGGCGTATCAATGATGAAGCAAATTTCCTGGATACCAGAATCAGATATTGATCTAGCTCCAATTCTGGTCCAAATCTTGGAGAGTGATGCAAGTGAAGACTGTGGTGGGAAAGATTACATTAAAATGGTTAATAACTGAATGAAGCAAGACTCAAAGGATTGCTGGTAAAAATTCCACGTTCAATCAGAATCCTCACAATATCATTGATGAGGACTCAATTTGCAATGATACAACAGACTACTATAATCATGTAGATGGCTAGCAACAAGTCTTATGTGACTTTAAGAGGAATTCTCTCCACCTGCATTCTTCGTCTCTACTACTAAATGCTTTTCCAAATGGAAAAAAGTTGAAAAGGGGCGACACTACCAACAACCATCAGCCTCTATGTTTGGATGAAAAAGGAGCTAGCAGGCCCTAGCACAAAAAAGAAGAAGTGAAGAATAATTAAAAGAGGAGGAACCTCAGGTTAAACACCAGAAACAAGAGCTGACTCATGAGGTATATTGTGAAAGTTTGTGTCATAACTTAACGGCAAGGGTTGCTATGCAACCTTGCCGACAATTATGAATTATATTGTTTGGAATGCCTGAGGTCTGGGGAATTGAAGGGTGTTCCAAGAGTTGCGACATTTGGTCGCGGTCAACAATCCTACTTTATTGTTTCTTTTTGAGACAAAAATTGTGGATTGTAGATGACATAATTGGATTTATGAGTTGGGTTTTATTGATTGGTTCTCTGTTAGTAGGGAAGAAGTAGGGACTTATGTTATTTTGGAAGAGTCTGCTTGAAGTGGTGGCAAGAAGTTGTTCTTCTGGCCATATTATTTGTTCTGATCACCCTGATACATCACAAAAGTCTGGATCATAGGAACTTTTGCGGATTCTTAAAAAAATTAGAAAATGCAATGAACTTATCGTGGTTAATTGGAGGTGATTTTAATGAAACCAGAATCGATATTAAAATTATTTGGAGGACGTCTCAAGTCAGTATCACAAATGTGTTCTTTTAGGGATGTGATTGAGGAATGTGGTTTACGTGAGATCTTTACTCTTCGTGAATTCTTCACTTGGGTGAATAAAGAGAAAGATTGTGACGTGGTTTTTTAGAGACTTGATCGTTATTTGGCTCTTTTGAATGGTGTTTGATGTTTCCCACAACGAGAGTTTTTTCAATGGAATTTAATGGCTCGGATCATAGGCCAGTGAAAGTTGATCTTGAAACTCTCTTGGATGCCATAGTAAGTTTTTCATTCCAAGAATGTAGTCCTTCAAATTAGAGACATGTTGGCTCCTTGACCAAAATTCTGAGGAAGTTGTGCTTATAGGCTGGAATTTGGTGGACTGTTCTGCCCCTCTTCAGGAGTGTCTTAAATCATGTGGGAATTATCTTTCGCAGTAGGCTGGGAAGAGTGCTAAAACTTTGTCGAGAAAGATTTCACATGCTAAAAAGGAACTTGAAAGTCTCTTCAACCATAGAGACTAGCAAAAATCTATTCAAAAAATTTGGGACTTGGAGTTTTCAATTGAAAAATTAGAAGCACAAGAAGAGCTTTCTTGGAAGCAGTGTAATAGAGTGGATTGGCTTGCCCATGGTGATCAGAATAATAATATTTTTCATGCGAAAGCAACTGTGAAGAAAGCCTAAAACCATATAAAGGTCTAGTGTCTACACGGGGATTTTTGCACGGACAAATGTAGCATGGAAGAGATTATTGTTGAGTATTTCAGTATTATTTTTAAATCCTCAAATCCATCGAGAAATAAATTGAACAGGTGCTGAAATTTGTGGATAAAGAAGTTGATCAAGATATGAACAATTTTCTGTGTTTGTCGTTTGGAGTTGACGAGGTCAAGTCTGCAGTCTTTGTGTCGGGGTGACTAATTATCGGTGACATTCTTGTCAGATATGAATGTGTGCACTGGATTTGAAATCATGGTAAGAGCAAATAAGGATTTGTAGCACTCAAACTTGATATGAGAAAGGCCTATGACAGAATCAAATGAAATTTCCTTAATTAACCTGGGATTTGCAATTAATTGGGTTGATTTGATTATGAGATGTGTTAAATCAGTCTCATACAAAGTTAAAATTAATGGAGAGATGTCATGTGTTTTTCAGCTGAAACAGGGGATCCGATAAGGGGATCCTCTCTCTTTAATTCTTGTTGTTCTTTGTGCACAAGGTCTATCAGTTATGCTCTCATCGATGGAGAGAAGTAACTTGTTCAGGTGAGTTGGATTGCTAGGTCTAATGTTCAACCCAAATACACTTGTGGCAAATATTGAGGAAATTTAAAACACTTTTCAAATCCCAATGATTTAAGGTCAAGACATTTATTTGGGTTTGTTTGCCTATGTTATTCCTTTGTCTTCAACTCCCAGTGATGACTCTCGATTTTGGCAATTTGATCGGAAAGGATCCTATTTGGTTAAGGGTGGATACAAAGTTGCTAGTGGAGTGTACAATTCAATGAAAAATCCTTATCACATTGGTGGATTACATTTGGGCTCTCAATCTACTTTCGAAAATTTGCATTTTTTAGTGCACAAAGAGCTCCTGTTTTGACTCAAACACATGTGCACAAATCTTGCTCCATCTTGATGTGGATGCATGTTTTGATGCGATTAATGGTCGTTTTGGGATTGGTGGTATCAAAAGTGGGTCTTATGCACTTTGTGCTTCAAGGGGAACTTCTGGCTATTAAATAGGGTTTTCTTTGGCTTCAGATCAAGATTTTTCTCCACTCTCTATTTTCACAAATTTCTTAGTTGCAATGCAAGCAGTCACTAAGATTAAGGAGTTTCTTGGGTTGTAGATATTAGTTACATGCTTTCAAATTTGAATAATTATAATATTTCTCACTGTAAAAGATCTGCTAATGATGCAACTCATTTTGTTGCTTCTTGTGCTACTTCTCTTACCTCTCCTTTCTGTTGGGATGATGATGGGTCAGTAAACTTGTAAGTTCCGATTACCATGTTTATAAATGAAGTTTCAAACTTATTATCCAAAAATAAGGTCCATATTTTGAATGTCAAATGTAGTAACTGATAAAATAGGATGTTCGATCGTAGTTTTATGAATTCTGTGATTGGGCTTTACGAACATATTTTAATTTGGATCACTAAATACAACGCCCAATATAATAATTAAGGACGGCCCACTGTCTTAGAATAACGATTAAGCCCAAGAAGACGATTAAATACAAGGTATAATTAAGTTATAATTGTAATAATAGAATCTTATATAGGTAGATCAATGTGGGCAACCCAAATTCAAGCACAATTTCACTTTTTTTTTCTCTGTTTTTTTTTTTTTTTTTTTTTACGTGAGAAGTATTAATTTCATTTAAAAACTATCTATTTTTTTAGTATACTTACCAACTTTTAACTTAATCGAAGTACTAGTTTTAAATTTGAAATTTATTTTATTCAGCTTTTTATTTAAAACTAAAAATTGAGAGTAATGTTAACATTAATTCTATGTGTAAGTAATTAAATATTAGATATTATATCGTACAAAAAATGGTATAAAGCTATTTAACATTTACACATACCACAAATATTAATGTCAATACGTCATTTTGTATAAAATTAGTGTGGGGGTATATGTGGACATGTAAATATCACTCATATGAAATATGTACTAATATTTGCGCTTCACTCATATGAAATATATATGTACTAATATTTACACTTTTAGTTATATAATGCTGGGATAAATAAAATGTAAAAAATAGCAAGTGATTGAAAAATATATTTGCAACAATATACTTTTTCTTACAATCAAATTAATGATTAGATGTGTATTAGATTTTATTATAAATATTTTTAAAAAGTATTTGACATGTATTTCCAAAAATAAATACACAATAATATGAATATTAAATTCTTCTTCACTAAATTTTAGTAGAATAATAATGAGAATTCTAATCAAAATGTCAATCAAAATGATTTAAATTGTTTTCATATACTTATTATATTTTACCTTTTTAAATTCTTTTTATATATAGCTAGATCACATTTTTAAATTGGTGTTTAATTACTTGAAATAAATTGAGTTGAATGATAAGTAGTATAAACATATTATATTCCTAATTTGAAATGTTTTACTACAATTTAGTATATAATTATATTGATTTATCTATAAACTAATTATATTTCAACAAAATTTAATGTAATATACTACATAACAAAATATAATAAAGTATTATTAAGTAACATAATATAAAATATGTTAGTGTTTTTTAACCTTCAACAAGTCTCGCGGATAACACTTTGTAATATACAAATACTTCATTATTAGTCAATTATTATAGTCACTTATGATACTCTTCTTTAGTTCTTTTGAGAAAGACGTGTAATATACAGGGATTAAACTAGTTTTATATATATAAGTCAAAAGCTTTTGACTAGTCATTCCATTAACAACAAAGAACACATATTATATCCAATAAATTAAAAAATACATCTCTTAAACCAAATCCTACGGAGAAAAGTCATTCATTTTTTATCGAAAGATGATGACAATAAATTGTTTCTCTCCATTGCGAATAGCAAAAAATTTGGTGAGATGTGGTATCTTGACAGTGGGTGTAGCAACCACTTAACTGGAAACCAGATGGAATTTGTTGAGTTGGATAAATTCTCATGTTGAGCTTGGTGATTGAAAAATATAAAAATTGAAGCGTAATGAGTTATTGATGTTCACGATGGTGAAGGTAATAAAAATTCATTCATTCATGATGTTCATTATTCTCCAAATATTTTGCAGAATCTTTGGAGCTTGGACAAATGATGAGAAGAGGATACAAGCTGATTTTTTATGATGATAAGTGTCAGATTCTTATAAAATATTTGAAGATGAGGTTGATATTGTGAAAATGACTTCAAATAACTTTTTCCTCTCAATTGGAAGTCAGATGTTAATTTTAGAAGTGGAGCACCAGATGATAATCAATTTTGGCACTTGAGATATGGTCATTCATGGCTCTTTCGCAAAAATGGCATGGAGAGCTCGTGAACCTCTTGAATTGGTTCATGCCGATATTTGTGGGTCTACAAGAATGCCCTCACTTGGCAACAAGAGGTACTTTCTTCTTTTTGTGGATGATTTTATAAGAATGACTTGGGTTTATCTTCTTGAGCAAAAGTCGAAAGCTTTCACAAATTTTTCAAATTTCAAAGCTTTTGTGGAGAAAACAAAGTGGCAACGAATTGAAGTTTCTTAGAACTGATCAAGGAGTGGGGTTTATCTACAAACATTTTATGAATTATTGCAAAGATGAAGACATCCAAAAGCAGCTTATAGTTCGACACACACCAACAAAATGGTGCGACAGAGAGAAAAACAGGAAAATGGAAGAAATGACAAAAAGCATGTTAAAAGGCAAAGGACTTCCAAATAAATTTTGGACAGAAGTCGTAAATACTACTATCTATATTCTTAATCGATCACCTATGAAGGTCATGCGGATGACACCTTTGGAAGTCTGGCGTGGGAGAAAACCAAACATGAGTCAATTTAAAGTCTTTGGTTGTAGCTTATGCTCATATTCCTTCCCATAACAGAGAAAAGTTTGATGGCAAAGATGAAAAACTCATTTTCATTGGATATAGTGATGAATCCAAAGGTTATTGTTTGTTTAATCCAATGTCTATTGAGTTGGTGCTTCAAGAGATGTTATATTTGACGAAATACATCAAAAAAGTGGGCCATATCTAGGGGTGAGATCGGGTCGGGTTTTGTCGGGTTTTGGGTTTTTCGGGTCGGGTACCCGAATAATGCTACCCAAAAATACCCGTTGTTTTCGGGTACCCGATATATCGGGTGCTCGTCGGGTCGGGTCAGATCGGGTTTTTCCCCCTTTCACTATATACATATATTTTTTGATGATTTTATGTCTAAAACTACTATTCCATATTTTCTTTTTCGTTAGAACATCTTTTTATATTAGAAAATCAAAGTGAAAATATAGTATACGATCTCATCCATGTAACTCGATGAATAAGTAGGAAAATTAAAATATTGGCACATGACATACCTTTAATTAGAACATAGTCTAAATAGAATACTATTATACGGAAACGAAACTCGGTAAATAACAAAGAAACTAAAAGTTTGAATCCATAAACAATTATCAGCTTCCTTCCTCTCAATCACTATCAACGACAATGCAATCAAGACCTAAAATGTTGTAATCACAAAAGCACGAGAGATAGCCACAAGCTCATCTTTACTCTTCAAACCATCTTGTACAATCAAATTAATGATGTGTACATACTTCCCACCTAAAATATTTGTACCCCAATTCTCAAATCTTTTCATCAAATATGCAACTGCACCGTCGTTTGAAGAAGCATTATCAATAGTGATTGTATAAATTCTATCGATCCCCCAGTCAAGCAAACAATTTTCCATCCCTTTAGCCACTTCTTCACTCTTATGTCTGATAATTGGACAAAAATTCAAAACACGCTTATGCAAATTCCAACCATCATCAATGAAATGCGCAGTCAGACACATATAATTCATTCTTTGAATTGATGTCCACGTGTCTGTAGTAATGCAAACTCTTTGAGAATGGTTTTTTATGAACTCCTTCAACAACTTTTTTTAGATAAGTATACATTGTATACATCCTTGGTGATAGTCTTTCACGATGGGATATCTAACATGGGACATATGGCAGATACAAAATGCCTAAAACCACGTTTTTCAACAGTTTTAAATGGAAGCTCATCAACAATTATCATGTAACCCAATGCTTCTCTTCCTTTAGACTAATCAAACTTCCATGTTGATGGAGATACTTTATCACCTAATCGATGTTGCCTTGGAGTTCGAACTTGATCATCTTCAGGTTTCTTCTTACACGAATTGTAATGATTAATAAGACCTTTGGTCCCATGTTTTCTTGGATCTGCCTTAATCACTGCATTACAATATTTGCATCTAGCTTTCTGTAAAATTTCAACATCGCACAAAAACTTGTCATAATGGTTCCAATACTTTGACACATTTGATATTGTCATACTCGATTTTCTTTTTTTTATTTGAGTCTCATCAGGAACATCCATCTCCACTTCGTTATCAACATCAATTTCTTCATGAGAGCCAAATGGTGCAGAATCATGTTTACTAACATCTAGAAACTCCTCTCTAGCTCTTATATTGTCTTCCTCTAACAAATCGTTGTCGTTGTGTATGCCTCGTGAACTCGACATCTACAATATAAAATTTCTGGAAATTAAGGTTCTATAAATCATATTGTTAATTTTGGGAAAAGGTAACATAATTAAAATATAAAATTATAAAAGTTGCTTCTATCATCTTATTTTTTTATTTTTATGCATTTACAAATTACGAGAAATGATCCAGTTTCCAGAAATACTGCAATCTTAAATTTAGTAATTAAAGAATGAAAATTACCAAATACCCCCTTCAAATTAGTGTGATAATTTTGCAGGAATTATAATCCTGAGGAGGGTCGTGAGAGTAAAAATCCAGTTAGCAAGCAACAAATTATTGGGAAAAAAAACCCACAAATTATTACCTGGAAGTAAATGAAGCTGATTTTCAAATAATGATTCACAGATAAAATCAACAAAACCAGACAATTTCACACCAAAAATAACAGAGAAAAGAGATAACTATGTGGGAGTGGAATATGAAAGCCCAATTTTAGGGGTAAGACGTCAATCCCTTTTCCCCTTCACCAAAATCCATTACATATTTGTATGACTCTTACCATCCCTGTTTCAGTTTGTTGATGACGTTGAGTTCTGGTTTCCACCTGGCAAGAAATCGATCGTGTAATATTTCCACTGAGAAGGGCTCCTTTGTGGTACTTTAGCAGCTTGATCGTCTGCGACCAGAGAGTTTGGCGTTATTCTTGAAGCAATGCAGAGATTCAAGAGAGAGGAAAGTCAAGAAGGAGCTGATGACGAACCTGATGGAGCTGGACCAGCTGCTGATGGCCGATGGGGAAGAGGGATGAGGAGGATTTTGGAGGTGGAGAGAAAGTTAGGTTAGATTTGAATTTCTCAATTGGGGGTTGGTATATATTTGGGTACCCAATATCCGATCGGGAAATACCCAAACCTAACCCGAACTGTATGGGTACCCGACCCGAAACACCCGATTTTTAATGATTTTTACTGAAACCCGACCCGATCGGGTAATACCCGTATGGGTCGGGGCGGGTACTCGATACCCGAAATAAAACTCCCACCCCTAGCCATATCAGACTATTGCTTGGTCAGTCTTCAAGTGGCTGATCATTTATGACTTTACAGATGGACCGCAGATCAAAATGCCAACTTGAAGGTAAGTTCACAGTGTTTTTAATCTTTCTTATCAGTATTTCTATTTTTTAACTTCCGGTTGCCGGAATGTAGATTCCAGCGGAGTCCGCCGGTAAGCCGACGTTTATAGTTTTGAACTATGTAGTGTGTCTCTTCTTCGACCCATGAAACCTGCACTACTTAAATATCGGGTAGTGTAGAAATGATTAATAACATTAATGTTATTGAGAAAAATGTTGGGCGTATATTCCTATTTATCGCAAACATACATAAATTTTGAAGTATTTCATGTTTAGATTTTTGTTCCATTTTGAATTGTTTTGTTCAATTTCAAAGGATTAATTTTGCTTTTTTTTTTGTTGAATATTTATGTAACCATTTAAGACAAGATGAAACTCATTCATAGTGTACGTCGACCTACTAATATCAGCTTGCTTCGTCAGTTTCAACAGTGTCAAGTAAGCAAGACTTGAAGTACTCGTCTACATCCTGATAATTCATTGTGCCATTTTTCATATATGATTTATGATCTGTGTTCGAAAGATATGGTTAAGGAAGAGTTGGTGGTTAAAACTTGATATGATTTATTACTTCAAGTACTCGTCTGCATTTTCTTTCTTAACTTGATATCATTATATTGAGCTATGATAAAGTAGAAGGTCAAATCTTGGTGGTCCTTGGCTGACATGTTTTATTCTCACTTGTGAATGTGTTGAGTATCTATGGCCTCCACTTACTGAAGAAATTGTTGATGGATTTTGGTTGACTAAATAGTCAACATTTTTAATTAACGAAATTTGTTAATTATATTTTGTCCAGAAACAAATGATGGTTGGAATGTTGCTCAAACATTTGTGGCAACATTCATTTCTGTTTTGTCTTACTTCACAATATTTCAAGTATTTTACATTTGTATCTTGTTATACACTTTTTGCAGGCTTTAGACTAAGTAAACAAGAGTGGGAACGAGTCAAAAGGAAAAACAACAAGAATGTAACTAATTTGAGAGAAATCCTCAAGGAAGTGCTTGAAGTGGACCATGTCAACCTTAGTGGAATATCTTGTAACCACCTGGAGGAATGAGCTCGTGCATGTCTTAGAATCTTGCTATGCAAGACTCCACATTTTCATGTGGTTGTGTTTTAGGAAAGTTAGTTATGTTGTGTCTTGGAATCTGTTTATAAATAGGAGGGTTACTTTGTCTTGTAACTCATCCTTAGAGTTCAAACGTTCTTTTTATCCTAGCGTCCAAGTATCCTTCCAAGATAGTTTTTGTGAGTTGAGCGTATTTGTAAACTCAAAGAGTGTTCTTCTTTTGATCTATAGGATCTTTTGTGAATTCTAAGTTTGTAGGTTTAGCCTATTTTGAATTCACTTGTATTCATTTTTTTTATGTGAATAAAATTTTGCCTAAGGCACCTCAAGATATATATTTATATATATCTTGAAAAGTTACATCTTTGAGTCATTTAAATTTCCACTGCAAAACTCTTTTTAAGTGAGTGTTGTGTTAAGTGTTGTGGCAACATCTTCGATATCATCTGCCTCTGTACACTTACTTTTATTCAAACCAGATCCCACTTTCCAACAAGTGGTATCAGAGCCAACACTCGATACACTAAGTGGTTGGGTTTGGTCAGCTTGGTCATGGATCTGGTAAATCCTAATCTTGGGAGACTTCTCATTCTTGATGGTACTAATTATGCATTTTGGAAGATCCGCTTACGTGCACATATCAAGTCTCTTGATTTTCGTGCATGGAAGATGGTAGTTAATGGTTATGCTATTCCAAAGACTACACGAGATGAAGATGGTGATGTCGTAGACAAACCGGAATCGGAATGGACTCAAGTCAAACTCAATGAGGTAAGTAGCAATGAAAAAGCTCTCAACGTCATTTTCTCATGGGTTGACATATATATGTTCAAATTGATTCAAAACTGTGCTACTTCCAAACAAGCTTGGGACATTTTACAAAGACATTGTGAAGGTGATGCAAGTGTTAAGGAGACAATGTTGAGGATACTTTCCAGTCAATTTGAAAGGCTCTGAATGGAAGACAATGAGGACATCACATCGTACTTTGAAAAGGTAATAGACATTGCTAATGAATGTCAAATGCTTGGTGAGCCTATAAACAACAACCATTTGGTGTACAAAGTCATTCACACATTACCCGAAAGGTACAATGTCAAAGTCTCTACTATAGAAGAAGCTCATCATCTTGCTTCCATGGATCTCAATACTCTTATGAATATTTTGAAAAATTATGAGGTTAACATGTTGTCTCAAAAGGATAAGTTAAAGGGCAAGAGTATAGCTCTTCAGGCTCTAACCTCAGATGAAGATTACAAAGAAGAGGATGAGGAATTGGAAGAAATTGGAGAAGGTGCAAGTGTAGCCTTGATTACCTGCAAGTATAATGCCATGGTAAGAAAATTCAATAAAGAAAAAAGGGTATTCAAGCCTAATGAACAGTATACCAAAAAACACTTTCCAAAATCAAAAAAAAACTTTTCAATCTCAAAAGGAAGGTAATACTAGAAGAAATTCTGAAGTTTCTAAATTTGATCCTAAACATCTTGAAAAAATTCAATGTCGAGCATGTTCCGATTGGGGTTATTACGCAAATGAATGTGCTAATACTCTAAGAAAACATGATAAGAATTTTTGGGTTTCTTTAAGTGATGATGAATCAGATGATGAAAAGGTTGAAAAGAGTTCAACTGCAATGATGGCCACAATACATAAGTAGTCCCTATCGAATAGTCAAGATGTTGGACGAAATGTTGGCTCATTTTCCCCAACATCTGCTTCTACTGAATCTAAAAGGTATGTATTGTTTGATTATCCAGATGTAAACTGTTTTCATAGGGCTATTGGTGTTAATGCAGATGGTCAAGATGTGGAAGGCTTGGATAAAAGTGATCTACTTGGAGAAATGCAAGAACTCTACACAACTTTGCTAAAAGAATGGAAGAAGAAAAAGAGGAGTGTAGAGAAATTGTCCAAGGAGAATGATAAACTCAAAGACTCTCTTACCAGACTTGAGGTAATGCTCACTAAGAAAGATATTGAAATTTCTAATCTCATATCTAAGGTAGAGTCGGCCGAAGCCACTTTTTCAAAGTTAAACAAAGGAACTACTAAGTTGAATGAAGTTCTTAACTTGAATCAATCTGGTACTTTTGGTTTGGGTTATCAAAACTTTGCAAATAATTTTGTGCCGGATGAGGATAAACTTTTGGATTCTTGCACTTCAAAAGATATAGAATGTTCTAAAGAATCTTTGAAAAAGGAATTTATCTGTGATTTTTGTTCTAAGTTTAGTCACATTAAGCCTCACTATTTTAGATATAGAAGAAATCTGTTACAGAAATAGATGTTGCCCAAAGTGTTGTCAAACACTTCGAACAACATCTCAGATCTGGAAAGAACTGAGGCTGTTTGCAAAGAATCTTGTGCATCAAAATCTGATGAAACCTGTTTTGTGGTATACACTGCTTTAAAAACTAACGTTTTAGGTTCGTGGTATTTTGATAGCGGGTGTTCACGTCACATGATGGGAACAAAGAACTTTTTGAAAGATTATGTTCCTTTAAATGGTGGAATGGTCACCTATGGAGGAGGCTTTCAAGGAAAGATTGTTGGAAGAAGAAGGTTTAATGTACCTGGATTCCCCTCCTTGAATAATGTTCTACATGTGAATGGTCTTACGGCTAATTTGATTAACATAAGCCAACTATGTGATGATGATTTACAGGTGAGATTTAATAAAAGTTCATGTGAAGTGTTTGCTAATGATGGTGCTTGTGTCATGACAGGTACAAGATCAAAAGACAATTGCTATTTAGTTGAAGAACAAATGGCTTGTCTACAATCAAGAATAGATGACACCTCTTTGTGGCATAAGAAATTAGGACATGTGAACTATCGGAATCTTGAAAGGCTGATCAAGTATGGAGCGATTAGAGGTCTTCCTAAGTTAAACAAGGCAGGTACAATTGTGTGTGAAGATTGTCTCAAAGGTAAGCAAACTCGTGTTTCACACAATGCAACACATCCCGATGGTCAAAAATCAGGTACAACACATTGTTTTCAATTATTACACATGGATCTAATGGGTCCAATTGAGATAGACAGCTTGGGAGGTAAGAGATACTCTTATGTCATTGTGGATGATTTTTCTAGGTATACATGGATATATTTTTTGAAAGAAAAGTCTAAAACTTTTGACATGTTTAAAATGTTACATGCCAGGATTATGAATTTATTTTCCTCACCTATTTTCCGTATTAGATCTGATCACCGTAGAGAATTCGAGAACAATTCTTTCTCCAATTTTTTGTGAAAAGACAGGAATTTTTCAAAAATTTTCAGCCCCTAAAACTACACAGCAAAATGAAGTAGCTGAGCGGAAAAATAGGACCTTACAAGAAATGGCAAGAGTTATGCTAAGTTCAAAAAGTCTTTCTAAAAGGTTTTGGGCCGAAGCGTTAAACACTGCTTGTCACATTTCAAATAGAATATACTTCAGGCCAGGAACCTCAATGACTCCATATGAAATTCTCAATGGGAAGAAGCCTAACTTAGCTTATTTTCACATATTCGGTTATATTTTTTATATCTTAAATGACAGAGATCAGCTGAATAAATTTCATTCCAAAAGTGATAAAAGAGTGTTTCTTGGTTATTCTCAAAATAATCATGCTTATAGAGTCTATAATTTGAGATCAATGACTGTCCAAGAAACAGTTAATGTGGTTTTTGATAATTTACGTGATATTATAGGCAAGGAAGATGATGGCCGATTACTGGACATTGTTGAGAAAACTGAAGAAACAACAGAAACAGATGTTATCCAAAATGTTGAGGCAACATTTGATCCAACACCTGTCTCTGCAATCCAGTGATCAAGAAACTGAACAACAGCAAACTGTGCTCGATCCAGTAAAAAGGGATCCTCCCTCAAGGATAAGGAATGTTCATCCAAGTTCACAAGTTATAGGACAAGTAAATGAAGGTATAAGAACCCGAGGTAAAAAGAGAAATTATCGAGAGATGGTAAGTTATGTCTGTATGTCAATGATATTCTCCAAGGTAAAATTTACTTGCTTTGTGTCTAATTTTGAACCTAAGAATGATAAGGATGCCTTAAAAGATAATTTTTGGATAATGGTTATGCAAGAAGAGTTAGAACAATTTGCCAAAAATAATATGTGGTCCCTTGTTCCTAGACCTTCAAATATGAATGTAATAGGAACTAAGTGGATTTTTAAGAACAAAACTGATGAAAATAGCATTATTGTTCAAAACAAAGCTAGACTTGTAGCTCAAGGCTATACACAGGTTGAAGGGATTGACTTCGATGAAACCTTCGCACCTGTAGCTAGAATTGAGTCTATAAGACTTTTACTTGCTATTGCATGTTATCTGAAAATTACTTTGCACCAAATGGATGTTAAAGCAGCATTCTTGAATGGTTACTTGGATGAAGAGATCTACGTTTGAACAACCAAAAGGGTTCGAAGATCCTTTTAGCCCGAATCATGTCTATAAGCTTGATAAAGCTCTTTATGGCTTGAAACAAGCTCCTAGAGCATGGTATGCAAGGCTAACTGATTTTCTACTTCAATTTGATTTTATTAGAGGTGAGGCTGATTGTACACTCTTTATTAAAAAGTCAGGGACTGATACATGTATAGCTCAAATTTACGTTGATGATATTGTTTTTGGTGCTACATCAAAAACAATGTTGGATAATTTTGTTGAAGCTATGTCCTCTATTTTTGAGATGAGTATGATAGGTGAACTAACTTTCTTCTTGGGATTGCAGGTGAAACAAAAGGACGATGGAATATTTATCACTCAAAGCAAATACGCAAGAAGCATAATCAAGAAGTATGGATTGGAAAATGCTAAGCATATGAGAACTCCTATGGGTTCTACTCAAAAGATATGCTCGAAAAGCTTGGGACAAGATGTTGATCCAACTCTATACAAATCCCTAAACACCAACTCCTGTGTGTGTGCTCGTTACTAAGCTAACCCTAAAGAAGTACATTTAAAGGCTGTTAAACGCATACTTAAATATATAGCTGGTACACCTGATTTAGGTCTTTGGTACACGAAGGATACTAACACCAATCTTGTTGGTTTTAGTGATTCTGACTGGGCCGGAGATCTTAATGATAGAAAAAGTACTAGCGGATGGTGTTTTTACTTGGGTAACAATATGGTTTCATGGTATAGTCGCAAGTAAAATTATGTGTCACTCTCTACCGCCGAATCTGAATATGTAGCGGCTGGGAGTTATTGTGCGCAATTGATTTGGTTAAAACGTTTGCTTGATGACTATGGTCTGCACACTAGCACGATGGTCATGTTTTGTGATAATTTGAGTGCCATTAACATTTCAAAAGATCCTGTTCAGTATTCTAGGACAAAACATATTGACATTAGACATCATTTCCTTAGGGACATGGTTGAGAAAGAACTCATTTGTTTAGAGTATGTGGAAACTAACAATCAGCGTGCTGATATATTTATGAAAACTCTAAACAATGAGAGATTTTTCAGTCTGAAAAAGTCCCTCGGTTTGTGTATCATGTAAAGGTGTAGTTGAGGATGTTGCTGCATCATTCAGGACAACATTCACGTCTGTTTGTGTCTGCATCAGTGTCTGCATTTGTTTATTTTTCTTTCTGCATTGACACGTGATTTTGTGGTGTTATCTACTTCAGCTATTTTATACTATATATTAATTAGACAACTTTTAATCATTCGAAAGCCTTTTTATTCCTCTTTTTAATGTTTAAGGATAAGGAAGCTGAGGTACACGGGGTTCGCTACCACGATGTATTTAGAGTGACCTACTTGTCCTTAATGACGGGAAAGCTGAGGTGTACGTGATTCGCTACCACAATACATTTAGTGTGCCTCACTCGTTTTTATTTGCTTAATGAGATAGGATGAGAAAGCTGGGGTACATGGGGCTCGCTACCACATTGTACTCAGTTGTGACTGTACTCATCTTAAAAATTCTATCATGTTTAAGGATATAAAAGTTGGGGTACACAGGGCTTACAACCATGTGATATTCAGGTGTGTTGTATCTATCTATCTATATAATCTAATTAAAGATGGGAAAGCTGGAACACACAGGGCTCGCTACCATGATGTGTTTAGTGCGTCTGTACCTATCTCTAATAAGCTTTTTATTATTTGAGGAATTTTTCATGGGCTAATATTTTATAAAAAGAGTATAAAATTAATGTTGTGTATGAATTGGCTGATTTTTATAGATTGTATCATTTTTGGAACGTGTTAAATTTGTTTTGGAGTCTGCATATTTTATGTGATTTATTTTTAATTTGTTGCATATATTTAGGGGGAGTTTGTTAGGTCTTGTTTAGATATGCTTTGGAGTCATATTTTATTCAGGTTGAAAATATTCAAAAGCCATATCTTTTTCAAATTTCATCTTTTAAAAAGATTTGGTGTGTTGGCTATATATTTGGGTGTGACACTATTCAAAAATACGTGCCTTTTTTTTCTCTCCCACTAGAAGCAAAGAACATTCCCAAACTCATCAACACAATTCCCAACGCAAAAAGCCCCAAATCTCTCCAAGCTGCAGACGCAATATCCCCAATTTTTTCTTCCAAAAACCCTAGCCTCAAAATCAGTCTCTGCGCAATGGCTTCAACTGGAAAAGCTACTTCAGGTGCTCCATCATCTCCGGCAACATCTAGTTCAAGTGACTCTTCTACTGTCCAGCCGCTTGCTCTCTCCGTCGATGTCCAACTGGAGCCGCTGCAGGTGATGTATCCTAGAGAACCTGAAAATCTGATTGACCTTGAAAGGGATATTGACATCGCCAATCTTACTCGGAATCAAGATATTCCTTCGCCGCGTCGCTCATCCACCCGGGTTTATCGAAGAAAAGTTCTTTCTAAAAAGTCCCGCTCCTCTTCCACTGTTTTGGATAAGAAAATCGAAGAAGAGGTCTGTGAGTCTGATGATTCAAGCGACGCTGATTTTCAAGCCTCTTCTTGGATACTGATTCGGAAGATGTTTCTCTCAAAGTTGAGCCTCCATCTGTAAAAATGGTAACTTCCGATCCTCTATCCGCTCAATTTTCTGATGAAACCTTGGGACAATTTCTTGCTGAGCGAAGGGCGACTTTGAAACGTAAGAGGGGATGTGCTCAAACGAGTATAGCTGCGGCAGATGTTGGCTGTGATGTTGGAATAACATCTACTGAGGCTGAACCTATCAAACCTGAAGAGGAGATAGGGATGCAAGTGGAGCCTGTTGAGGTTGAGATGGAAAGAGGATAGATGGGTCCTCCTTGTGCTGATACTGAATCACAAATCGATGAACTGTTCGATGACCTTTTTGAGGATGCGCAGACTGATCGTGTTGAGCCTGAACCAGTTTGGCCCGAGTCACCTCCAGCTCCTCCTACTGATGTGGAAGGTAATTTCGAAACTGCCGATGAGGAGGGCAATGTTTCTGAAGGCTCGGACTACGGGGTAAGACCTTACTCTATCAAATTCTTTTCAAAAGACAACAAAAATATGTGGACGCATGTGCTCAATCATTATTGTCGTAGTGAGAAAGGATTTTATGTGGGTAATTTGAAAACATATGGGGTTTATCAATTCTTGGAAGATAAAAACTTTTTAGGGACTGTGATGTCGGTGCATGCATTTTCTGCAGTAGTAGTGAAGGAATTTTATGCCAATTTTATGCCAATTTTCTGCAGTAGAACTCACTTTCTTCACAAAAAGGGGGAGAACAAGGTGAAGGAGGTGAAGATCAAGGTGAGGGTCATCCAAGTGAGGGGGAGGAAGATGAAGATGCTGCAGATGTTGCTGGTCTTTTGGCCGAATTAAGGAATGCACCTAGTACTTCTGGCTCTGTACCTGATGAGGATTGAAGTTGCTGTCTATGCCAAAGTTGCTGCTGACCAAGTTGTTGATTGTTGCTGAGATTGCTGCTGATTTTTTACCGATTTTGTTTAATGACTTGAAGTTCAAACTTTTATTGCTTTCAAACTTGATTTGATCTGTGGTTTGACTTGGGATATTTTAACATTAATTTTAGTTTCATTTTTGCAATCTTTCAGGGGGAGCTTGATTTGGCTGTATTTGCTTGATATTGACTCATAACTTGTGTTTACCTTGTTTTATTTTTATCTGTGTTTAGTATATGCTTTTGACTAACAAATGCTGTTTGGTTTTGTGAAGAAAGACAAAAAGGGGGAGATTGTTGATGGATTTTGGTTGAATAAATGGTCGACATTTTTAATTAACAAAATTTTTTAATTATATTTTGTCCAGAAACAAATGATGGTTGGAATGTTGCCCAAACATCTGTGGCAACATTCATTTTTGTTTTGTCTTACTTCACAATATTTCAAGTATTTTGCATTTGTATCTTGTTATATACTTTTTGCAGGCTTTAGACTAAGTAAACAAGAGTAAGAACGAGTCAAAAGGAAAAACAACAAGAATGTAACTAATTTGAGAGAAATCCTCAAGGAAGTGCTTGAAGTGGACCATGTCAACCTTAGTGGAATATCTTGTAACCACCTGGAGGAATGAGCTCGTGCATTTCTCAGGATCTTGCTATGCAAGACTCCACGTTTTCATGTAGTTGTGTTTTAGGAAAGTTAGTTATGTTGTGTCTTGAAAGGTGCTTATAAATAGGAGGGTTACTTTGTCTTATAACTCATCCTTGGAGTTCAAACGTTCTTTTTATCCTAGTGTCCAAGTATCCTTCCAAGATAGTTTTTGTGAGCTGAGCGTGTTTGTAAACTCAAAGAGTGTTTTTCTTTTGATCTATAGGATCTTTTATGAATTCTAAGTTTGTAGGTTTAGCCTATTTTGAATTCACTTGTATTCACTTTTGTATGTGAATAAAATTTTGCCTAAGGCACCTCAAGATATATATTTATATATATCTTGAAAAGTTACATCTTTGAGTCATTTAAATTTCCGCTGCAAAACTCTTTTTAAGTGAGTGTTGTGTTAAGTGTTGTGGAAACATTTTCGATATCAACAGCCTCTGTACACTTACTTTTATTCAAACCAGATCCCACTTTCTAACAGAAATATGTTGGTCATCCATGGTCATATGTAGTGTGTAAGATATTCCTTTTTTTTTTTTAGTTCCATGCATTGGCTCCATTGCTGTTAAAAATATTTAAAAATTTATATCCCCCTCCAAAATCAACGTTCTTAGATGCAATTGAAAGCTTTATTTAGTTGAAGTTTTAATTTGTACGAAATTCTAATAAATTTTTTATTATTTTCTCTATAGAAACATATCATTTGATATATAATGCCATGTTCGCATTCTAATATTAGGCACAAACCTTTTAAACCTTGTACTTTGCACGTGAATCTTTGCGATTGACTGCTATATATAAATATTTAGTTTGCCATGCTTTTCTTCCTCAAATGATTCCCTCAACTTCTATATATCAATATAAATACTTTGTTATGCCTTTTGTTCATCAAATGATTCCCTCAACCTTTTAAATGGAGAAGTTTTTTGGTAAGCTACATTTGAAATTTATGAAAATCATGTGACACTGGTGTCAGGTACAGGGAAACAAATGCAGGGAAGTTCCCTACTGCTGACAAAGCTAAGAAAAATGTCGGTGGCTCTTATTATACTGTCAGGCAGATCTTACGGGAACTGATACACAATTCCAAACAACCATTGTTGGATACTAAAATAACTTCCATGAGGAAAGCTCTGCAAGAAAGGATGATAAATCCACTAATGTTGGAGAGGCTTCTCAAACTGGGGAGCTGGAAGAAGTTATCAATTCCACGATACTTAAATCAAAGCAAGAGAAACAATTTTCAGTTTCTGTTGAGGTGAGCGCAAGTGACAATACCAAACTTTTTCAGCAGTAGCCAGCTTGACATTGTGTTAATTTTCTATCATCAAAGGAAAGTCCTGTTCTTATGTACACATGTTATGCTGCAAGCTCTACGATTGATTCTCCTTCAATTTTCTGTTCTGAGTTTTCTATATATTTTAACAGATATGACCTTATGGAGTGCATTTTGTGCTCTATAATGTATATATACACATCCAATATACCAGCTCTCTTGGTATTGGACTGACTTAGTTTATAACTATTGTTCTTGTTTTGCAAGGCTGATAAATCAAAAGATGTTGGAAGTCAACCTCCTCACCTGATTGAAAAACCTGAAAGCAGCCAACTCCCCGATCCTGAAAATAACTTAAAATGGGAGAAACTTGAAAAAAAGATTAAGTTAAATGATGGGTTAGAACGCAGAGATCGACCACATAAGTCTTCTACAAGGTAAATTTCAAATGTTCCTTTATAGGCCTGCAAAACCTGGGTTTTGTGTTTGGATTGGATTTGGATGCTAATTTAATTTAAGGATTTCAATTCACTCCAATTATGTTAAATGAATTTCATATCCATCAAATAAATGGAAGTATGAGAAGGGAAATCCCATTGGTATTATGACACTAAATAAAAAAAAAACTGGCAGTTCTGGTTACACTTTTTTATTGTCACAGGAAATTCCTTCCTATTTTGAAGTAAATAGTATAATCCTTGTAATCATCTTTTTCAATGCATTGTCGAACGTCTTTAAAATGCCACGATCTGAAGCATAAGGATTAATCTTGACTGGAAACTGTGAATGGGCTTCATATCTTTCGATCTGGTAAATTGGTTCCCATACTGAAAGTCTGAACTCTCAGAACACCTAACCTATGTGCTACTTCATGAAGTTGCGAATAAGTTTACCATTTAATTTACAAAATGTTGGTGATGACTAACATGTATGGTGTCAAGATTGACTGAGCTGTCAGATCTAATGCAGAAATACACACATATATGCAAAAGTATATGCATTACAAACTTGTCTGTATTATTTATGATCATATGCTATGTATTTCATTGAAAATGTTTACGTTATCCTCAATGTAGGGAGTTGCAGAAAGTGCCTAACGGAGATGCAGAATCCCAAAACAAATCCTCAGTGTGGAATAATCTGAAGTCTTTTGCCAAAGGATTTTTTAATTTATGGAAGAGATCATAATTTCATGTGTGGTTTATCAGAAATATGAAGTTTTGTCTCCACCAGAAGTACATAGTTTTTGGTTGAGGTGATTATCAGAAAGTTGAAGTTTATATTTTCTTGATTAAACAAGAAACTGAAATCCAACTTGTTCACTTTGCTCTATTATCTGCATATTCAGATCTCCGCTGCTACATAAATGGATGAGATTACTCCCAAAAGGGGCAGTTTACCCGAAATTTGTAGAGATGAAATCGGCGGTGCAAACATATTAGATCATGTGTATTACACAAGGTTTCAAATATGAGGTTTATCAAATTTTCCTGCTTTTTTTGTAATTTTCCTAAAATCAATCCCATTGCCTATTAGATGTTTATGCAACACTTTCCTCTTTGTTGCACAGACATTTTAGGGGTATGTACAACTGCTGATGAGAATTTGTCAGAGGGTCCGGCTATCCACACCCCACCTTCTTCTAAACACACCCCAATTTCTAAATATATCACACTAAAATGTAAAAATAACTTACAACTTACTAAACACACCCCACAACATTACAAAAATACCCTTTATTATAAAATGTTTAAATAAAATATAAAACACAAATTAAATACTAAACACACCCCAAACACTTTTCCACACCCAAACCCTAACACAACAGAGGAAGAAGAAGAAGTAAAAAAAAATTGAAGTTTAGAATCGAAAAGTGTTTGACCTCAAATCGAACAAATTTTGGTAAGTTCAATTTCATATAAAGAAGTCTACAATTGAGACCACACCAACAAGATGAAATTCCAAATAAATAAAGTTCTAAAGATTTTAAAGATGAAATTATGAATTTGATGTGTTAAATTTGTTTAATGTTGTTTGAAATATAATGTAAGTGTTTATGATTCATGTTTAGAACGTTTTTTGATAAACAACAATGCTTGGTTTGATGAGAAATCAATTTTTTTTCGATCGATTCACGCTTGTATTTTTCGTTTCTTAAAAAATCTCATTCGGCCTTGGTTGGTTGAACAGAGTGTAGTGTGTTCGACCAGTATTGGTCGAACATAGTATGATGTGTTTGACCACTGGCCGAACATTTTTATTGTGTTCGACCACTGAATGAACGGTCTGTTATGTGTTCGACTAGTGGTCAAACAGTTTAGATTTTTTTAATTTTAGAGTAAGGGTATAATTGTCTTTACACATTATATTTTATTTTTATTTAATTTTATGGAGTGTGTTTAGAAGGAGGTGGGGTGTGGATAGCCAGATCCTTTGTCAGATTAATAATGTACTATTATAGACTGATGATTCCCAAAAATTTCATTTTGCCCATTGTACTATTTGATTTTTTTTTTTTGCGTTTTACCATCTGAATTATGAAAATAAGCATTTTATTCTTTCAAACTTTATGATTCATTGCATTTCATGATTTCTATCATTTTAATATTTCATAACATGTTACAATTGTTGGTCCTAACTGATTTAGAGGGCTGGGAGGGAGGGGTTGTGAATACACCTTATTAACTATCTTTATCAATAACTCAATCCAACCTTTCAATAAAATATTCATTTTTTTTCATCTACATACACAATCTACAACTCAATCAAATTTCAATTTTTTTATGTTTTATCAATAACTCGATTCAATCTTTTAATAAAATATTAATTTCTCTTTCATCTACATACAACTCCTATCTCCCAACCCAACCCACACGCGCCCATTACAAGAAACACTACTCTTTTGGAATTTGTATGTTAAAGGGATTGACGATTCAAATTTGATTTCAAAATTTTGATCAATTTGATATCTCATATAACTTTCCTCAATTTACATGCACTACAATGATAAAACACATGTTAAAATCATGTTGGTGATGATGATGATCGAGCTAAAAATTCGAAATACCAAATATGATCTTATTTTTCTGGATTTCCAAGTTATAATTTCACCTTTTAAGGCATCGATCCGATAATTTTTATCTTTTAGACTCAAATTGATAATTTACCATGTTTCAGATTCTAAATGGATAACTAATTAAAACTAGATTCATTGGTCAGAGGCCCAATCTCCATACCCAAGTCCTCCACTAGTTCTGCCATCCTTCAAGATAACTAAAATCTCAATTAAAATGCCAAAGAAAAAATTGGAGTTCGTAGAGGAAGAAAATGCACTATAAGAAAAATGCGCAACAACAACACAAGAACTATAACAATTTATACATTATGTGTTGTTATAGACAAATTTACAACAATTTTGCTTAAAAGTGTTGTCAGTGTGAGAAAAAATGCACTCAATGACAACGGATTTTATTGAACAGGAATGCGAAGAAAATGACGATGTGGGAGGAAATTTTATTACAAAGAAAACACATAGAACAACGTAACATATTTGTTTTGCATGACAGAAATTAATTAATTGAAAACAATAAATCATGGGAAAACCTCAATTACAGATCTCAATCCTAAGACATGCTTAATCTTGTAGTACTCAAAGCCAGCATCAAAGAAAATGTTAGCCCACTCTTTCTCAGTTCTCTCTTTCCCGTTGATCTGAACCATCACTTGCATATCGAAAAAGAGTTGCGTTTCTGCTGCTTTATAATCTTCTTCCTCATCATCCACCACTATTTCCACTATTATCACCTTTCCACCATTCTTCTTGCTTGGAGTTATGGCTTCTTTGCAATTTCTTAGTATTTTTACACAATCTTCATCGCTCCAATCGTGCAACAACCACTACATATAATCCATGAAATGCTAGTCATGATGATTCACTACAAATTAATTCTCAATAATAATAAGATGTTAGTAACAGCGAATTTGATTTTTGGCGTTTCATCACAAGGTTTTGTAATCAATGTATATCATGTGTTTAATGAAGATTCTAACATTATATATCTAGCTAGTTGATAGATACTTGTGAAATGAAATACAAGACCACATTAAATATTAGGGGTTAATTTCAAAATTGAATGACTTTTTTAATTTGCAACATAAACTCTTACATATTAGTTTCCGATTGCACCACCAAGTTTATGATTTTTTCAGATTGCAATTTAATGCAATATTTAAGCTTTTTTTCAGCCAATGTCGAAATTTTCGTTTGATTTTTGGTCAAATTGAGCTTGAATAGAATGAAAATCAGAAAATTGATTTAAGATTTTCATTTGATTTGAAATGTGAAGTAATTTGACGTATGTTTCATGTGTTTTGGTTAAAAAATTAGGACATCAATTTTAACTTTAACGGGAAAAATGGACTAAATATTACATTAAACTGAAATCTAAAAAATTCCTTGAATTTTGAAGTGCAACCAGAAAATGTAAAAAGTTTAGAATGGAAATTGAAAAATAATCATACTTTATTTTATATTGATTTTTAATATTAACCCTGATACTACTCATTAATCTATTATTTTTCATACCTTAAGGAAAACAGCATCAGCATAAGGAATGGACTCAAACATGTCTCCACTAACAAAGCTCAAATTCTTATCCCCTTCCAAGCCAGTAACAACATGTGGAAGCTCAAGAACACTACATTTCATGCCTGGAAATGCGTTGGCGATGCCCTTAGCCGTGGCTCCGGTCCCACCGCCAACATCCACCATCGATTTCAAACCCTCAAACACTTGCTTACACTCTCTACCTAGCATACTGGTCACAATTCCTGCATCACTAGCCATAGCCTCATTAAACAACATATTCAACTTTTGATCAGACCCTGCATACTCCCATAGTGTCACCCCATGCTTGGTGATAAATGGTGAGGAGGCCTCATCATGGAACCATTCACTAATATGATGCCATGGATCCATCTTCACTGGGTCGAGCATGGCAAGTGCAAATGGCCCCATGCTAAGCAGCTCGTCCCTCAGCAAGAGACGAGAAGCCCGTGTGAGACAATAAGCCTCTTCCTCCTCCTCGTCCCCATCCTTACAAATCTTGACCTTGTTAAAGAACTTGGAATGAGTGAGAATTCGCATGAGGCGATAGAGGGCATTGGATTTGGCTTGGTTGATGGGGAGCGCGTTAGCTAATTCAGAAATCGTCATCGGTTTGTCGTGTTTGAGGATTATATCGGGTATAGCTAATTGAATCGCACATTTTAGGGACATGGAGTTTATGAATTGGTAAATGTGGTTCCACACATGAGCTTGAGCTTCAAGAAGCTCATCTATGGGCTCAACTGCAGTTGCCAATGCCATTGTTGAGAGATATAATTGTAGTTAATTACTGTTAACCATGTATATATTTATGCTTTATAGGGTTTGGCCATATAGAGGAGGCCTTCAACATCCAAAAGGGACAACTACGAAGAAAAGTACTCATATGAGTTTACTTGTACTCAACCACAATTTTTGTCCACGCAATTTCTTCTATTATGTTGGTCCCAGTGGTATAAGGTTAAGAGGGGGGGTGAATTAACCTTATCAAATTTTTGACTTTTACTCCAAATGTTAAGTCCTTGATGAACAGGTAGCTAGTAAGCTTGCTGCTCGATAGGTTGCTGCTTGGGCAGTGGCCTCAGAACTTAGTCAGAGACTATAATGCACAGCGGAAATACTTATGATTTTCGAAACGATCTTTTAATGCAGTATGCTCAGGATGCAAATAGATAGATAAAGTTGTAAGAACACAAGCAAGCTTATAGAGGTTCAAGGGTGGAGTAATCCCTCTACGTCATCCCTACTCCTTCACAAGGAGGAACTTTGTTAAAGCAAATTTGATTTACAATAGACTCCGCTAACACAAACTTTACTCTACACAAAGACTGTCAGCTCTATCCACACAGGTAGCTGCACAGTGACCAACTAATCGACCCACACAGGATCTCCACACAGGTTAACCGACCCACACAGGATCCTTTCCGACCCACACAGGATCATTTATCTTCTTCAGAGAGATTACAACTTATCAGGATAAACTCCTGCCTAAGCGACTCCTAAACAGTTCTTTTGAATAAGATATAAGATTGCAAACGATCGAGTGCAGCAAGCTCCTTAAACTCCTGGAGATCACAAAGGTAGCTGGCTTGCTGCTGCTTAAGACTGAGTAACTTGGATATGAAAGCTTGAGCTTGAAGAGATTTGCTTCGCGTATGTTCTCTTGATTTGCTTGTTGTTGCTTTTTCTTGTGTATTCAGTCATCTATTTATAGACATCAGATAGTTTTCTGCCCGTTGGAAGGGCAGTCCTTTGCTTGATGAGGTGTCTCTTCCTGATTGGTTCTGCTGATCTTCTGACACCTGCTCTAAAATGCCTTCATTCTGTTCTGCCATTGCCTTGTCCTTTTTGATACCCCACTTCATTCTGCAGTCTGTTATTCTCTGTCCTTGCAGCTTTTGCACACATGGCATTCTCTGATTCGTTGAAACTGGAGTGACTCTACTGGCTAGTCAGGCTGCACTGATTTTGATGCATCTGGCAATATCCTCTCAGAGTGAGTGAATCAGCTTCCTTGACCTCCTCCAGGTTCCTTGTAGCATCCTTCGGAGCTTGACAACAGATTCCTTGTAGCATCCTTTGGAGCTTGGTTACTGGTTCCTTGTAGCAGCATGCAGGTAGCAGGGACTTGGCTTTAAGGTTCCTTAGCAGAATCTTCATAACTCTCCAGCATCCTTGCCTTAGCAATTTACAAAGGATACCTATCCAGATAGCTAATGTTCTAGTCTATTACACGTTTTGTCTCATCAAAATCTATTACAATTTTTCCTATCATATTACATCTAAAATTTCATTATAATATTAAACATACTACTGTTTAACATGTGAGATAAGATTCAAACTGATAATTGTCAGCTTGTCTACAATCACAATTAATTGAAATGACAAAGAAAATAACTTCATCAATTAAATAATAAGTTTTCATAGGTGATTCTAGATTCCAAGTTGTGGATATTTTCAAACATTTTGTAGCGATTATATCTCACGAGAGATCAAAAATGAGTTATAAGTGATGTTTATCTTTGAAACCATTTTTGTTAGGAAAAACAAATGGAACTATCAAACAATCTTTAGAGGGTTAATTCAAAAAACTCTCGTGAATCAGTTATATGGATCTAGATACATGCAATTGGGTTGACCTGGATCCGATCTAGATCCGCACATCTTTTTTTCATATATATATTTATTTATTTATGCATTGGGCTCTATATTATATTAATATAACATTTATATTATATTAGTATGACATTTATGTATAATTATCATAACCTTTATGTAATTCTGTAACTCCCAAAAAAACAAATTTCAGCATTTTGTATCAACATATATTTATATGATATTACTTATACTTCTATATCAATATAATCATATATTTATTTAAATTACTTATACATTTATATGGTTTTGCTCAAATGCCCACCGTGGGCAACTCTTAATATGTCCATCGATGACGTATAATCATCTCATCCCCTCGTTATATGAAAAGTAAAATTCATAGATGTTCTGGATTTTTGACACATCAACCGTGGGCACATATTAATGTGCCCACGGTAGATAGGTGAGCAGGACTGTACATTTATATTATCATAACTAGTAGTTCATTCACGCGATACACAATTTATTATTTATTGTGATAATATATACAATTTTAATAATATAATTAAGTTGTATTCTTCACATCATCTTTCATTATTTCAAAACATGTACAATATACAAATGTGTATTTCCATATTTCTATTGTTTTTTAAAGTTAGATTTTATTATTTTAGAAAATTATTATATAAAGTAGAGTTTTGATTGAATTGAGTTTTACAATACGTATAAGAGTTGAGTATGTAGTGTAGATCATGATGACGATAACAATAACAACAATTGTTATTACTTCGTATAATTAAATGACATTACAATTTATTTATTTTTTGTTAAAATGTATGATTTATAGTTTATTTAAATACAATTGAATTAAATTTCTAATCTATTAATCCATTGATATAATTAAATTTCACATGATCATAATGTAATCAACCAACAAAAGTCTATGTTATAAGCTCAAACATATATGCGATTTATAAAGTCCAAATATAGATATATTAATTATTATTTATACTAATAACAATGATAGTTATAATATTTAAATAAAATGTAATAGTATAATCTATGCATAAATAAAATACATGTTTTTTTCTTTCTTTTGTAATAATGCATTCATTATTATGAAAGATATATTTTTCTTTCATTTTATATATTTTTTACTATGATATTTGATAGCTTATTAAGAAAGTCATGTATTATTCATTTTCTTTATAATTCTTTGACAAGATACATTTAGGAGGAAAAGTGGGAAATTAGTAATTTTGCCAACTTTCCTTTCTTTATATAGTATAGATGGTTGAATGTTATAACATAAATGTGTGAATGTTACAAAATAAATGTTATAATATTTATACTTTTATATTATACAGTTCTGCTCACCTACCCACCGTGGGCACATTAATGTGCCCACGGTTGATATGTCAAAAATCCAGAGCATTTATTAATTTTACTTTTCATATAACGAGGCGATAAGATGATTACACGTCATCAGTGGGCATATTAAGAGTTGTCCACGGTGGGCATTTGAGCAATACCATTACATTATATTACATAATGTTGGGACCATCAAGCGCATTACCGCTACACCAAAAGGATATCCAATGGACATAGGACTCTCGACATCTTCCATGACTCGGCACCGACATGCCTTCTCGCCACTCCACTTCAGCAACCTTGGAACCCTCTCGACATCTTCCATGACTCGGCACCGACATGCCTCCTCGCCACTCCTCGATGTCATCGTGACTCGACGTCTCGCCTCGCGCCACCACCATGACTCGGCGTCTCGTCTCGCGCCACCGCCACACAGGCCATCCACACAGGACATCACGCCACACAGGCCACTTGCCACCCAAGCCGCTCCGCCACACAGGCCCCGCCGCCACCTAGGTCGTCTGCTCTGCCAGCATCCTCTCGGTTCGAGGTCCATTCACCTTCTTCAGGTCCCGGTCGCCAAGCAACCTTCCGCTGCGCGCTAGCATCCTCAGTTCTAAGGCCCTGATAGCTCCCACTGCAAAGTGCTCCCGGGGGAATTCGAACCCGTGACCTGCTCTGATACCAAGTGTTGGGACCATCAAGCGCATTACCGCTACACCAAAAGGATATCCAATGGACATAGGGCGCAACTTTAATGTCTTATACTTATGTAGCTTTGCACTGATGGATTCGAATTTGGAAGAGCCGTGCCCCGCACATATTTAAGCTCCGACCCACGACAGGTTGCTGGGAAATATCCCAACACATAAATATGTAATACTTTTTACATCTTTTAGTTATGTTAGTTATACTTTTAGTTATCTAGTCATACCTCGTATTAGCTGTACTTTTATATACTAAATAAATATATTACAATGTTGATATATAGGTATAAGAATATCACATAAATGTATATATGTACAAATTGTGCAGATTTTTTTTAAGTTAAAGTTTACTTAAATATTAAGATATTTGTATATAAAAGTCATACTAATATAATATAAAGGTCACACATGAAACCAAAAAATTAAAGACAAGATTTGGAAATCTTTGAAATCAAACCAAATTTTAGAGAATTTCAAATAAGAATATCCAAAACCGAACCAAAATAAAAAATCTCTACAACTAAAAGAAACCAAACGTTGGTTTGATTCAGTTGGAAGATTCGGGTCTACTGGTTCGGATCAATTCAGAACAAATATTCAAAGATTTTAAAAATATTTAAAATCAAAAGGGAAAAAATAGGTAGAGAGAAAATTTATTATGGATGAATACAAAAAATTAGAAAAATAAATAACTAAAAACCAACAAAATTTAATTTACTATTTATATTTTCTCAACGATGACCATTAAAATATAGTCATTAAAAAATTTAATTTAAATTATTTGTAGCGTTATAAATTATTAACTTAATTAAATAGGTATATTGTGTAATTTTATCAATAGATATATATATATATATACATATATGTATATAAATAAATGAGATGTATACATATAAATAGATCTTTAAAATCGATTCTTTGGTTCGATCCAATTCATTTTGTTCGGTCCTAATTCTTTTCGGTATTCGGTTCGGATTATTTAAAATCTCTAGAAACAAACCCAAAAATAAATTGGTTCAATTCAGTTAGGAGAAAGTCAAAAAATCAATAGATATTTTTGGTTTGAAACTTTTTCAATTCGAATTTGATGTAATTTCGATAATCTCCAAGACCCGTGCACAACCATAACATTGATTAACTTTTCAAGAGATTTGGATAATGTAGTTTTCAAAATTACTCTCATTGTCACGATGGACTGGTAACTTAGTCAAGAAAAAAATCGGCTAAAATCTTTAAATACAATAAGGTTAGGAAATAAAATTGTTAATTTAATATTGTATAATTGTATACGAGTATTTTTAATAATTGTAAAATCTAAATTAATTACATAACGTCTATATAGTATGACAATTATGAGAAAGTTATCTCATGCACAAAATAAAAAATTCACACATGGAATTATAGGTTCTTAAAGGGATAAATTTCATAACAAGACCTAATTTATAGATTAATTTCAATTTTAAATTCAAATTTTAAAATATCTCAATAAGGGGCTTAAATTAACCATTTTTCTCAATTTAAGGCTTGAAAATTAGATTGAGATCTCAATTCAAGACAAAATTCAATTTTCTTTTTATCTTTTTTTTTTATGTATTTATAGATTTATCTATATTTCAATATGTATTTATATTTTATATAAGTTAAGACAAGTGATAGGACAAAGTGTAATAGATTTTGATGAGACAAAATATGTAATAGACTATATCTTAGCTATCTGGTTAAGTTTTCATATGTAAAAATAGCTAAGACAAGAATGTTGGAAGATGAAGAAGACTCTGCAAAGGAACCTGCACCAAGTCTCTGCTACCTACATGTCATCAAGTTGCTGCATCTTCTGAAGAGGACCGTGTCCAAGTATCAAAGGATGCTGGGAGGTATCTAAAGAATCTCAGGTCAAGGAAGCTGACTCTTTCGGCCAAAAAGGAAACTCCCATATACATCAAAATCAGTGCACACTGATTAGCCGGTAGAGATACTCAAGTTCCAACCAATCAGAGAATGCCATTTGGAAAAGCAGCAAGGATAGAGTACAACAAACTGCAGAACAAGGACGCGCAGAAAAAGGATATGGCAAGCGCAGAACAGAAGGAAGGCGCTGCAGAGCAGGTGTTAGAAGATCAGCAAGGAACCAATCAGATCAAGACATCTCATCAATGAAGAACTGTCTTTTCAACGGGCAGATTTTTCACTGAAGCCTATAAATAGAAGATTGAGTGCACCTGAAAAACAACAACAAAAACTGAAATATCCTACGCGCGAAGCATATTCTCTAAGAGCTCAAATCCTTCAAGTCTCAGTCACTCAGTCTAAATCAGCAGCAAGCCAACTACCTTGTGAAACTCAGAAGTTCAAAGAGCTTGCTGCATTCAACCGTTGAAAATTTCTCTATCTTTCTAAAATAGACTGTTTAGGAGTCGTTTAGGCAGAGGAGAATCCTGCTAAGTAGTTATTCTCTCTAAAGAAGAGAAAAGATCCTGTGTAGGTCAAGGAACCTGTGTGGAGATCCTGTGTGGGTCACTTAGTTTGGTCACTGT
Source organism: Scutellaria barbata (assembly GCA_028654395.1). Classification (NCBI taxonomy): domain Eukaryota; kingdom Viridiplantae; phylum Streptophyta; class Magnoliopsida; order Lamiales; family Lamiaceae; genus Scutellaria; species Scutellaria barbata. The sequence goes on along the minus strand of CM053652.1, from coordinate 17,027,847 downwards.
GCAGCTACCTGTGTAGATATAGTTGACAATATTTGTGTAGAGTGAAGTTTGTATTAGCAGTGTCTATTGTAAATCAAACTTACTTTAACAAAGTTCCTCCTTGAGAAGGAGTAGAGAGGACGTAGAGGGATTACTCCACCCTCGAACCTCTATAAGCTTGCTTGCCTGTGTTTTTATTGCTTTATATATCTATCTGATCATATTAGCATCCTGCATTAAAAGTCAACTTTCGAAAATCACATTATTTCCGCTGTACATTTTTAAATTTGTCTAAGTCCTGAAGTCACTGCTCAAGCAGCAACCTATCGTGCAGTAAGCTATCTAGCTACCTGCTCATCAAGGATTTAACATTTTTGGAGAAAAGTTGAAAATTTGATAAGGTTAATTCACCTCCACCTCTTAACCTTATACCACTTGGGACCAACAACAAGTTAGTGTAATTTTGGAACGATTTTCATCCGACTTATATTAATATATATATATATATATATAATGCAATTCATAATATTAAAAACTCTTTATTTTCATAATTTTATGAATAAAAATATAAAATTCGATTTTAATATTAACCAGCTTAATATAAATTATATTATATGAATTGAATTAATTATATCTTTTTTCTTAATTTTTTTTATATAAATTAAGACAAGTTGGATGAAAATTATTCTTAAAGTGCACTAATTTGTCATAATTTCTCCAAAATAGGAATGCATATTGAAATATAAATAAATTTATAAATATAGATAAAAGGGAAAAAGGAAAAGGAAAATGAGATTTGCCTTAAATTAAGAACTCAATTTAATTTTTAAGCCTTAAATTAAGAAAAAAAATGTTTAATTAATCCCCTTATTGAAAATCATTAAAATTTGAGCCTAAAATTAAGAACTAATTTATAAATTAGGTCTTGTTATTATCCTTAATTCACTATCTTATACTCCTCCATATAAAAAATGAGCCTTGTTTCTACAAAAATGAATTTTTTTTTGTTTTGTTTTTTTGGAACAAACGAAAGCACAACCTTTGTAAGCTATGAAATCTCACTTATACCCTTTCACTTATTCATTAATATTTATCATTTAAAGTTATTTTTACAACTAGTTACGAGTTTGCTATGAGGGTTTTATAATAAAAACGAACTTTCTTAAAGTGCACTAATTTGTCATAATTTCTCCAAAATATGAATGCATATTGAAATATAAATAAATTTATAAATATAGATAAAAGGGAAAAAAGAAAAGGAAAATGAGATTTGCCTTAAATTAAGAATTCAATTTAATTTTTAAGCCTTAAATTGAGAAAAAAATGTTTAATTAAGCCCTTTATTGAAAATCATTAAAATTTGAGCCTAAAATTAAGAACTAATTTATAAATTAGGTCTTGTTATTATCCTTAATTCACTATGTTATACTCCTCCTTATAAAAAATGAGCCTTGTTTCTACAAAAATGATTTTTTTTTTGTTTTGGTTTTTTTGGAACAAACGAAAGCACAACCTTTGTAAGCTATGAAATCTCACTTATACCCTTTCACTTATTCATTAATATTTGTCATTTAAAGTTATTTTTACAACTAGTTACGAGTTTGCTATGAGGGCTTTATAATAAAAACGAACTTTGACTATGAAAACATAACTCTTTTATCAATTTTTTTTTGTCGAATGTAATATGTGATAGGAGAAAATGTAATAGATTTTGATGAGACAAAACGTGTAATAGATTAGAACATTAGCTATCTGGATAGGTTTTCATATGTAAAATAGTTAAGGCAAGGATGCTGGAAAGACGTGAAGATTCTGCCAAGGAACCAGAAAGCCGAAGTCCCCGCTACCTGCATACTGTATCAAGCATCAAAATCAGTGCAACTTGACTAGCCAGTAGAGTCACTCTAGTTTCAACAAATCAGAATCTGCCATGTGTGAAAAAGCAGCAAGGACACAGTACAGGCAGACTGCAGACTAAGGTCACACGGACAAAGGGCAAGACAATGGCAGAACAGAATGAAGGCATTTCAGAGCAGGTGTCAGAAGATCGGCAGAACCAATTGGAGAAAGACACCTCATCAAGCAAATGACTGCCCTTCCAACGAGCAGAATACTCACCAATGCCTATAAATAGAGGACTGAATACACAAGAGAAAAAAGAGACACAACAAGCAAATCAAGAGAACATACGCGAAGCAAATCTTGTCAAGCTCAAGCTTTCATATCCAAGTTATTCAGTCTTATGCAGCAGCAAGCCAGCTACCTTTATGATCTCCAGAAGTTTAAGGAGCTTGCTGCACTCGATCGTTTGCAATTTCATATCTTATTCAAACGAACTGTTTAGGAGTCGCTTAGGCAGGAGTTTATCCTGATAAGTTGTAATCTCTCTGAAGAAGAGAAAGGATCCTGTGTGGGTCGGTTAACCTGTGCGGAGATCCTGTGTGGGTCGCTTAGTTGGTCACTGTGCAACTACCTGTGTGGATAGAGCTGGCAGTCTTTGTGTAGAGTAGAGTTTGTGTTAGCGGAGTCTATTGTAAATCAAACTTGCTTTAACAAAGTTCCTCCTTGTGAAGGAGTAGAGAGGACGTAGAGGGATTACTCCACCCTTGAACCTCTATAAGATTGCTTGTGTTTTACAGCTTCAATTATCTATCTGCATCCTGAGCATACTGCATTCAAAGAATATTTCGAAAATCATAAGTATTTCCTCTGTGCATTATAGTCTCTGATTAAGTCATGCGGTCACTGTCCAAACAGCAACCTATCAAGCAGCAAGCTTACTAGCTACCTGTTCATCAAGGACTCAACATCTTGGAGTAATAGTTAAAAATTTGATAAGGTTAATTCACCCCCCTTAACCTTATACCACTGGGACCAACAATATGTATATCATTTTGGGTTAAAAACACTTTTCCATCTAAACTATACATAATTTTAGATTTTTGGGTAAAAACTTTGAAATATTTCACTATGTTGTATGAACTTTAAATTTGATGCATTTTACAGTATCAGATAATTCTTAGTCATACACGTGTTCGAAATCAAAGGTTAGGATTCGTCTGATATCGTTAAAGGCATCAAATTTAAAATTCATATGGCAAAATGAAATATTTAAAAAAAATTACTAAAAAATGTAAGATCACATAGAGTTCATATGGAAAAATATTTTTAATCCTATCTTATTGGACAAAGGAAGTATTTTGTAACAAAAAGTTCACATAATTCAAAATATTATTGATCACGAAAACTTTTAACTACTCACCAAGTTAAACATTAGATTAAACTAATTAAAGGAAAGTTGATAATAATACCTTATATATTATCCCTAATTATTATTGTACTCTTATTTTTTTTTAAGAATACTCTATATATTAATGTATGTTACCAAAAATATCCATTTATCGATAGTAATTAGTAAATAGCCGGCCACAATCTGCCGTGACTGTTAAATATACATATAGAATTGATTTATGAGTTTTTTTTAATCCTATATCCATGTCATTCGAGAAAAGGATTTTTTGCAAAATGTACATACAAACATAGGTGGATATATAAAAATAAGGATTTATTAATTTTGAAAGTCAAAAAATTATTTTACAATTTCAAAAAATCAACAAGTAAAATCTAAAAAAAGATTAACTATATAATAATAATAATAAAAATAATAATAATAAATAAATAAATAATAGTCATAGTAATAATATGTTCGAAAAAGCTATTGCCTAAAAGTTTATATTGACATATAAATTTTAAAATATTATCTAAGTAAAAAAATATATAATAAAATTAGAATTTGTTTTTTTACAAAATATAGAAATTGTTAAATATCTAAAAAAACAATAAACCCTAAATCAACAAAAAAATTCAATTTCCTATTTTTTAATATAAAGATATCTAATTTAATTCTCATATATTTGCAATTACTTTAATTATAATTTAAATTTTTTTGGTCATTTGAAATTCTAACACATAACGTCCATAGTTTTAATAAAATTATATTATTTTTAAGCATTTCAATTGAATTTATTTGTTTATTTTTAGATATTTTAATATGATTCTTGAACACATAAAATCTATTTTTTTTTCTTGGTTTATAGATATTTTGAAATAATGTAAAAAATATATAATGACTATGATATCATATATTAGTTATTATGAGATTATGAATCACAAACTACAAAAAGTTTGAAACACATTTTCAGAATTATTATTATTATTATTGTTATTATTTTTTATATTGGTAATTAACATACTTTTTAGATGTTATTTGTTCATTTTAGATTATTTAAGATAATTTAAGAATAGTTAATATAAAATTTCTAATTTTATAATGTTTTTATATTTAATTAAATAATATTTTAAATTTGATGTCATTAATTCAAAAATTCAAACGTAATTTCCAATAATAATAATAATTATTATAATTATTATCATTAATATTTTTTTAGTAATTTAAATTATTTTATGATTTTTTAAACAAATATTTGTAATTTATATATTTGCTATATAAGTATTATAAATTTTATTTGTTCAATTTAAAATTTCAAAAATATTTTAAAAAATTAGTAATAATGATAATTACTACTGTATTTCAACATTTTTTCTGGATTTTATTTGTTTATTTAGAAATTTAAATATTTTTATGATTTTTTAAATAAGATTTTCAGATTTCATATTTTTATAATAATAATATCTTCAATTTGTTTGTTACTTTAAAATTTTCAAAAATAATTTTCTTAATAATTATAGGAATTTATTATATTTAGTGAAATTTGCAGACTTTACAATTTCTATCGAGTGACACAGAATTAGAAGGAAAACATGTGTAATAACTGCCCATGTCAGTATGTCACTAGTTATTAATGATTGATATTTTTGGCAAATCGTATTAACACAGGATATTCTAAAAAACTAATAAAATTTAAAGGTAAGATCATAATTATAAATAATATACATGTTATTTTCATCAATTTTCCTTTAATTAGGTTATATATTTTTTTTGGAAAAATTTATTTTTAGTTCTGCGTCTTCTGCCTATAGGCGTTGTTTGATTTTAGTCTTGTAATTGAAAAATTTGTTCAATTTAAGTCCTTATTTAGCAAGAATCTCAATTTTCCGACCAATTTCTGACGAGTTAGCCACACTCGCCCCCAATTTTAATATTTCAGTTATCTTGCACTTATATGTGGCGGACATTTTCATACATGGAGTTTATTTTTGAATTTATTTAGCACAATTGTTTCTATACACCAAGTGCACGGATCCTAGATCCGTGCAACTGGGTCAACCCGACCCGAAAGTGTCTTTCACGCGCCCCACCATGCGCCTCACGCGCCCCTACGCGCCCAAACCCTAAATCAAACCCTAGTTCTGCTGTATATTGACATAACCTTTTAGTTTAGCGAACTTAACCTTTTAGTTCTATCCTTATAACCTTTTAGTTATATGTACATAACCTTTTGCAGTGTTGAGTGGTGAAAAAAGTATAAATTATTCACTGAAAAGGTTATGAAATTTGTAAATAACGGTTATAGTATTACAACATAAATGTTATATCATTACAACATAAAGGTTTTGGCTATATTGAATTTTTATAGTGAAAAAACTATAAGTTATTTATTGAAAATGTTATGAAATCTGTACATAAAGGTTATACTATTACAACATAAAAGTTATAATATTACAACATAAAGGTTTGGACTATATTACATGAATTTTTATAGTGAAAAAAGTATAAGTCATGCATTGAAAAAGTTATGAAATCTGTACATAAAGGTTATATTATTACAACATAAAGGTTATGACATACATTATAAAAAAAAAAGAGCGTGAATCCGGGTTAAACCGGACCCGACCCAACCTGCTTGCCCAGTTGTATGGATCATGACCCATGCACCTGGCGCACACAAACACTACTCTTTATTTAGTTGCCAACTCATGTGTCATGTTATTTATTAAAAGAATAAATAGAGTTATAAAATATTACTTGCCACATCATTTGAGTGCAAATTTTTATTTTATTTTTGCATAAACTACAAAATAAAAACACCAAAATCAATAAAATTAGGGGCGAGAAGGATGTATTGACTAAAAGAAAAGGATAAACTATAAAGAGGAAGTATATTGTGATTAATGAGAAAGAGGTGTTTTTTTTTTTTTTCAATTTATAAATTTTCTAAAATTTAAACACTAAAAAAATGGGTTTGTTGTTTTTTTTAAAGAGTTTTCCCTAGGATAGGGATCAAGACAAGATTTAAAATTGAATATAAATTGATATAAAAACTTATACGAAACCAGAGGGTTAATGTGGATCATCATAGATCAACGCGATAAACATTGGTCAACCGGTAAGTCCATAAAAGTCAACATAGTTATAAAAGTTTGTACCTTGTGTATTGTCATAAATGATATGATTTTCACAATTTCAAGCATATAGATCAACGGAAAAACGTTGGTCAATAGATAAGTCCATAAAAGTCAACATAGTCATAAAAGTTTGTACCTCGTGTATTGTCATAAATGATATGATTTCTACAATTTCAAGCATATTTATAAGTTGAAGTCAAAGGTTCTCCACATCGAGTAAAAGTCGAAACACAAAAAAAAAATCAAAAAAGCTAACATTCAGTACAACCATGCTTGATGACACGATTGGCCATGCTAATTGCTCAGCTCAACTAACATTTTGAGATGTACAATCATGCTTCAAAACACCGTCCACTATGCTCGACCTCAAATTTACAATATTTTCATTCCAGTGTTCATCGAGCACGTAGTGCTTTTGGTAGCACATCATATTTTCTTTCCTTTGTTTATCATTTCTTCATGATTTCCATCTCGTATAATATTAAAAATTATCGACAATATTTTCTTTCTACTGTTGTAGCATATCCAAGCATGATCGGCCGTTCTAACTACTACCTCAACTAATATTCTGAGATGTACAATCACACCTCAAAACACGGTCAACTATGTTAGACGTCGATTTTACAATATTTTCTTTCCAGTATTGTAGCACATCCACTATGCTCACATCGATTTTACAATATTTTCATTCCAGTGTTCATCGAGCACGTAGTGCTTTTTGGTAGCACATTATATTTTCTTTCGTTTGTTTATTATTTCTTCATGATTTCCATCTCGTATAGTATTAAAAATAATCGAAAATATTTTCTTTCCAGTGTTCATTGAGCACGTAGTGCTTTTGGTAGCACATCCACTTACTCGACATCGATTTTACAATATATTCTTTCTAGTGTTTATAGCAAATAATCGACAACATTTTCTTTTCAGTGTTCATCGAGCACATATTTTCTTTTCAGTGTTCATCGAGCATAATAGGGAATATATGCCCAACCAAGGCAAATAAAGATATGGCCAGATTTAAACAAATCAAATTCATATATTGTACATCCTGTTGTAGTTTTTGTAGCTATCTTTTCCATGTAAATATGTTTGTTTCTTGTACAGCAAGTTGTAATTCTCCTATTTATAATGAGCATATCAATCACCACTTTCTCACGGTGATAAAATTATTTGTTTCACATGGTATCAGCAGTATAAACTGAAAACCCCATAATTTCTCTCTTTCTCTCGTCATTCTTCTTTCTCTCTTCTCCCTTCTTCATGGCTGCGGCACACACCACTCCTGATACTATCCCTCTAGCCACGCTCATCCATATGATAACCATACGATTATCTCCCTCCAACTATCTACTCTGGAAAAGCCAGGTCCTACCGATGCTTCGGTGCGACAATCTCGAGTCCTTCGTTGATGGTACAGCCACGGAGCCACCTCCGACCATCAAGGACGCCGACAACGCTGACATCCCCAATCCGGCGTTACAGATATGGCGTAAGCGTCACGATCACGTTCTAAGCCTCCTCCTCTCTTCTCTTAGTGAGGAAGCCATGACAGAGGTCGTTGGCCTCACCACAGCTCGTGATGTGCTATTTTCTAATCACTCTTTTTTGATTCAGACTCGAATGACAAAGGAGATACTGGCAAAGGGCAGGTGTAAAGATGGCCTTTATATTTTGGATCAAGGAACTTCCGTTTTAATTGCAGCTTTAAAATCTAAAGTCTTTGAGTCCTCTTTTGAGTTGTGGCACTCCCGTTTGGGACATGCACCATTTTCTACTATTCATATGTTAAATAAATTAGGTTGTTTGGAAGTCACTTCGCTTTTACCCAAACCATCTCTCCGTTCATCCTGTCAAATGGCAAAGAGCAAGAAATTATCTTTTTCCTTAAATGAAAAACGTGCTTTATGTGTTTTGGATTTAGTACATTGTGATCTATGGGGTCCTTCTCCTATTGTTTCTGTTGATGGTTTTCGGTACTATGCTATATTTGTGGATGATTTTTCGTGTTTCACTTGGTTCTATCCTATGCATGCTAAATCTGAGTTTTTTGATGTGCTTAAACGCTTCACAACATTGGTATGCAATCAATTTAACTCTAAAATCAAAATTTTTCAAAGTGATGGAGGAACTGAGTTCACTAATAACCGTGTGCGTGAATTTTTTGAATCCTGTGGTGTCTTGCATCGTTTCTCTTGTCCATATACACCTCAGCAAAATGGACGAGCAGAACGTAAGCATCGACATATAACCGAAACTGGACATTCTCTACTTTTTCATTCACATGCCCCCATTCCCTATTGGACTGATGCTTTTTCTACTACCGTTTACACTATAAACCGACTGCCAACTTCTGTTTTGGACAACAAGTCTCCCTTTGAGTTATTGTTCAATTATTTGCCTAACTATGGAAACTTTAAGGTTTTTGGTTGTCGTGTTTTTCTTTATTTACGTGATTATGCTTCACATAAATTAGCACCTCGTAGCCAACCTTCATTTTCCTGGGTTATAGTAGTCTTCATAAGGGTTTTCGGTGCTACGATCCTATCGCTTCCCGTACATACATCACTCGTCATGCTCAATTTGATGAGTCTTCTTTTCCATTCTCTAAAACTGATGCAAATACTCCCCGTACTGGCTTGGACTTTTCTCAATATATTGATATTGGGATATTTCCCAACAACCTGCTTTGGGTCGGAGCTTAAATATGTGCGGGGCATGGCTCTTTGAGATTCAAATCCGTGAGCGCAAAGCTACATAAGTATAAGACATTAAAGTTGCACCCTATGTCCAATTGGATATCCTTTTGGTGTAGCGGTAATGCGCTTGATAGTCCCAACACTTGGTATCAGAGCAGGTCACGGGTTCAAATCCCCTCGGGAGCACTTTGCAGTGGGAGCTGTCAGGGGGTTGCTTGGCGGCCGGGACCTGAGAAAGGTGAACGGACCTCGAACCGAGAGGATGCTGGCGGAGCGGACGACCTAGGTGGCGGACCTAGGTGCTGGGGGGGATTGTTGGGATATTTCCCAGCAACCTGCCTTGGGTCTGAGCTTAAATATGTGCGGGGCACGGCTCTTCCAGATTCGAATCCGTGAGCGCAAAGCTAAAGGTGAACGGACCTCGAACCGAGAGGATGCTGGCGGAGCGGACGACGGAGCGGACGACCTAGGTGTTGGGGGGGATTGTTGAGATATTTCCCAGCAACCTGCCTTGGGTCGGAGTTTAAATATGTGCGGGGCACGGCTCTTTCAGATTCGAATCTGTGAGCGCAAAGCTAAAGGTGAACGGACCTACGGACCTAGGTGCTGGGGGGCTCTTCCAGATTCGAATCCGTGAGTGCAAAGCTACATAAGTATAAGACATTAAAGTTGGGCCCTATGTCTAATTGGATATTCTTTTGGTGTAGCGGTAATGTGCTTGATGGTCCCAACAATTGACTTTCAGGAACAAATTCACAAGTCTACTTCACAACATGACCATATCCCAACGGTTCCATTGTCACATGCATGCACTCAACAACCAACATTACACTCACACAAAAGCTTATGCCCCCTTTGTTCTTCAACACCCTCGGTTCCATCCGACGTAAATGTGCATGGTGTCCAACCACCGGATAATGTGTATGGTCCTACCATTGAGCCTGATCCGGTAGTGGTCAATATCAATCAACCCGTGCCCAATGTCGACCTTGATCAGCCACCATCTCCTCCGGCCCAGCCGGTTGTACCCACTCATTCCATGCAAACCCGTTCTAAGTCTGGTATTTTTAAACCAAGATATCCTATTGATCTTGCATCTACTATGTTACTTTCTTCTTTGTCTTTGTCTACAAAACCAAAGGGCTTCAAATCTGCTCTCAAAATTCCTCATTGGCTCACTGCTATGCGTGAGGAAATGGACGCTCTACATTCAAACAACACTTGGGATCTTGTTCCACGTCTACCTAATGCGAACATCATTGGTTCAAAGTGGGTATTCCGAACCAAGTATAAGTCTGACGGCTCAATCGAGCGCTATAAAGCTCGATTAGTTACTCAGGGTTTTACTCAACTACCGGGTTTTGATTTCTCCCATACATTCAGCCCAGTCGTTCGGGCTGCCACAGTTCGTGTGATCATAGCTCTTGCTGTACAGCGATGCTGGCCGTTACATCAACTTGATGTTAAAAATGCCTTCTTACATGGCATTCTTGAAAAACCAGTTTTTATGTCACAGCCTTCAGGTTTTACTGACCCATGTTTTCCAGATCATGTCTGCAAACTAAAGAAGTCACTTTACGGTCTTCGTCAGGCGCCCCGTGCCTGGTTTGATCACTTTAATAATTTCTCACTTCTTTGGGCTTTAATCGTAGTAGATCTGATACATCTCTTTTTTATCTCCATCATCCAGATTTTACTATATACTTACTCCTCTATGTTGATGACATAATTGTTACAGGGAGTAATTCTTTTTTCCTACAGAGGTTCATTGATCGTATCAACAAGGAATTTGTTGTCAAAGATTTGGGAAACTAAATTATTTTCTTGGTCTCAAGATTACTCACACTGATTCTGGTCTGTTCTTGGGACAGGCTAAATACGCTACTGATATTCTCATTAGAGCTAAATTGCTCGATTCAAAACCTGTTTCAACTCCATTAGTTGCAGGTGATTGTTTAGTTAAATCTGGCGACCCATTCAAGGATCCTACACTTTACAGGTCACTTGTGGGTGCTCTTCAGTACCTTACTATTACTCGTCCTGACCTATCCTATGCTGTGAATCATGTCAGCCAATTCCTGCAGAATCCAACACATGATCATTTCTTGGCTGTTAAGAGGATTCTTCGATATGTGAAGAGAACTATTCAATTTGGCTTAACCTTCACACCCACTTCGGACTACAACATTCTTGGTTACTTTGATGCTGACTAGGCCCGTTGTGCTGACACTCGATGCTCCACATACGGCTATGCTATATTTTTGGGCGGCAACTTAGTTTCATGGAGTGCAAAGAAACAACCAACCGTTGCTCATTCCAGTTGTGAGTCCGAATACCGTGCACTTGCAAATACAGCTCAGGAAATGGTTTGGTTAACACATTTACTAAATGAGCTGCGTGCACTACCCTCTTCTCGCCCGCTACTACTCTGTGACAACAAGAGTGCCCTATTTCTGAGTCAAAATCCAATTGCTCACAAACGTGCCAAGCACATCGACATAGATTGTCACTTTGTACGAGAACTTGTTACAAACAAGTATTTGGAGACACGATTTGTCCCTTCCAATCTCCAAATAGCGGATATTTTCACGAAGAGCTTACCTCATCCAATTTTTGAGTTTCTACGGTCCAAGCTCCGTGTTGATCAAAATCCCACACTTCGCTCGAGGGGGGTAATAGGGAATATATGCCCAACCAAGGCAAATAAAGATATGGCCAGATTTAAACAAATCAAATTCATATATTGTACATCCTGTTGTAGTTTTTGTAGCTATCTTTTCCATGTAAATAGGTTTGTTTCTTGTACAGCAAGTTGTAATTCTCCTATTTATAATGAGCATATCAATCACCACTTTCTCACGGTGATAAAATTATTTGTTTCACAGAGCACCTAGTGCTTAGCACATGCACTATACTCGAGGTTGATTTTACAATATTTTCTTTCCAGTGTTGTAGCACATCCACTATGCTTGACATCAATTTTACAATATTTAATTTCCAGTGTTCATCGAGAACTACGAGCATCAATTTTACAATATTTAATTTCCAGTGTTCATCAAGCACAGAGTGCTTTTGTAGCATCATTTATTCATGATTTCCATCTCGTATAATATTAAAAATAATCGATAATATTTTATTTCCAGTGTTCATCGAGTACGTACTATTAAAAATAATCGACAATATTTTATTTCCAGTGTTCATCGAGCCCGTAGTGCTTTTGGTTGCACATCCATGCTCGACGTCGATTTTATAGTATTTTCTTTCCAGTTACAATAACGCAACCATATACGAAGTGATAATGTTACACCAAAAAACAGAGATGACCTATATATATAGAGATTATATACCATATACGAAGTGATAATGTTACACCAAAAACCAGAGATGACCTATATATATAGAGATTATATAGCCCAGCTTCCAAGCAATAATATATTAACTATCTCGATGAGATGACCTATATATATAGAGATTATATAGCCCAGCTTGCAAGCAATAATGTATTAACTATCTCGATGCGGCTAAGTACGAATATGTTCATGAACAGATGAGGATACTTCTAATATATTAACTATCTCGATGAGATGACCTATATATATAGAGATTATATAGCCCAGCTTGCAAGCAATAATGTATTAACTATCTCGATGCAGCTAAGTATGAATATGTCCATGAGCAGATGACGATACTTCTAAGTGGAGCCGTTGAACTCTTTTTGCAAATACACGAAGAAGATCGAACTTTGAAACGTCTTTGACCCTCGACAACTTGTTCTGTGGGCGCAATAATTTTTTAATCGATGGGGTTGCTTTTCAGAAAGTTGCTAATAGGATGAAGAATGAACACTTTTTTTCATGATTTCTATATCGTATAATATTAAAAATAATCGACAATATTTTCTTTTCATGACTGCTTAGCTCAACTAATATTTTGAGATGTACAATCATACTTCAAACACGGTCAACTATGCTCGACGTTGATTTTACAATATTTTCTTTCCGGTATTGTAGCACATCCACTATGCTCACGTCGATTTTACAATATTTTCTTTCTAGTGTTCATCGACCACATCCACTATGTTTAGTGTCGATTTTACAATATTTTCTTTCCAAGTGTTCATCGAGTAGTGCTTGTCGTAGTATCATTTCTTGATGATTTTCATCTCGTATAATATTAAAAATAATTGACAATATTTTCTTTCCAGTGTTCATCGAGCACGTAGTATTAAAAATAATCAACAATATTTTCTTTCCAGTGTTTATCCAGCACATAGTGCTTTTGGTAGCACATCTATGCTCGACGTCGATTTTACAATATTTTGTTTACAGTTACAATATTCTCGACGTCGATTTTACAATATTTTGTTTCCAGTTACAATATTTTCTTTCCAGTTTCAATGACCCAATGATATACGAAATGATATGTTGGATCCAATGGTCCATAGTTAAAGAGGCTGAAGATGATCAAACGACTAAGAAGATGAGATTAGATGGAACAGGAAATGAGCTGGCTGAGCTGGAGCATAACAGCAACATGCAAAGGCTGTTATGGGGTAGTTATCAGCTGGAGTCAGTTGCAGACTTTTGAGTGGAGAAGCTTCAGTATATATATACATCTTTCTTGATCGTTACAAAAGAGAGATACACACATTAGCAGATTCAATTGAGTGTTAATTGTTAGCTTAGAAATCAGCTTCACTCTGCAAAATTAGAGTTTCTGAGATTTGAGAGAAGTTCTTCTTATCTTCTTTGTCTGCTGTAATTCCTGCGATTGATTATCAATATAAGTGATTGGTTGTTTGGCTCCCGTGGATGTAGGATCAATCATCGATCCGAACCACGTAAATCTTGGTGCGATTTATTATTTCTTGTTCATGCTTTTGATTCTAGTTTTGGCTCTGAATGCATGGTGACTTTGCTGTGATTCAACTTGTGTAATTGCTGATAATTTCACAACAATTGGTGCGGTGAGCGTGGAGATTCGAAGGATTGAAAATCTACAGTTTCGTTTCATCCAAAATCACGAAGATCATCTCATACCCAAAACCTGAAGGAGTTCTTCTCCCAAAATTCAACAAGACATGAGTTCTGCCAAATTTGATCTGGAGAAATTTAGTGGTGAAAATGATTTCAATTTGTGGAGAATCAAGATAAAGGCTCTTCTAGTTCAGCAGGGAATCGAAGCAGCCATTGATGAAGGTGTCCTTGCCAATACAGAGAAAAAAGATTGCCCTGAGATCTTGTCTAAGGCACATAGTACTCTGATTTTGAGCCTTGGTTATGAAGTTCTTAGGGAGGTTTCAGAGGAGAAAACGGCTCTGGGAATTTGGTGTAAATTGGAATCGATTTATATGAAGAAATCATTGGCAAACCGGTTATACTTGAAGAAGCTACTCTATACTCTGAACATGGAAGAAGGGAAGAAGATGAGAAAGCACTTAGATGATTATAATCGAATCATCTTGGATCAAGCAATTATTCTTCTGAGTTCTTTACCGAAGGAATATGAACATTTTGTTGATACCATGCTATATGGTAAACAAACTTTTACCATGACTGAGGTGAAGAGTGCCCTGAATTCAAAGGATTTGGAAAGGAGAACTGAAAACAAAGAAACCACTGGGGAAGGTCTCAATGTTAGAGGGAGATCAGAAAAGAGAGATCCAAGTAAAGGCAGATGGAAATCAAGATCAAAATCAAAGGGACTAAACGGACCTGGAAATGCTACTGGAAAGAAGTGTTGGAAATGCAAGAAATAAGGACATATAAGGAAGTATTGTCCAGAGAGAAAGAAAGCAGAAACCAAACCAACTGAGAAGGGTGATGCTTCGATTGCTTCTGATGGCTATGACTCAGCCGATGTTTTGGTGGTCTCACATGATAAGCATGAGCAGGAATGGGTGCTGGACTCAGGATGTTCTTTTCATAGGTCATCCAACAAAGCATGGTTCCAGAAGCCGAAGGAATTTGAAGGAGGATCAGTGTTTCTTGGAAACAATCAGATTTGCAAGATCAAGGGCATTGGATCTATGAAGCTAAAACTCTCCACCGGATCAGACAAACTAATATCTAATGTATGGTATGTTCCTGATCTGTATAGAAACCTTTTATCTGTGGGAATGTTGGATAAAGAGGGTTATGAAGTGAGATCAAAGGAAGGAAAAATGAAGGTTCTATCTAGCTCACTTGTTGTTATGAAAGCAAACCTGATGAATGGGATCTATATCCTAGAAGGATCCACTATTGTTGCCACTGCAGCAAATGTTAAGGAAAACAAATCACATCTGTGGCATTTGAGATTGGGACACATAAATGAAAGAGGGCTAAATGAACTAAGTAAGCAAGATTTGCTAAGTGGAGATAAGGTAGAGAAGTTGGATTTCTGTGAGAATTGTGTACTTGGCAAGAGTACAAGGATCAAATTCACTTCAGGAAGGCACACCTCTCAAAAAACTCTTGATTATGTTCACTCAGATTTGTGGGGGCCTTCTAAAACCCCTACAATGGGAGGAGCAAGATATTTCATGTCTATAGTTGATGATCACACCAGAAAAGTATGGATCCTGCTTCTGAAATCAAAGGATGAAGCATTCAATGCCTTCAAAGAATGTAAAGTATTGGTGGAAAATCAGTTAGGCAAGAAATTGAAGAAGCTGAGAACTGATAATGGTTTGGAATTTGTGAATGATCAGTTCAATAGTTATTGCATTAAACATGGAATTGCAAGGGACAAGACAGTGAGAGGAACACCTCAACAAAACGGATTAACAGAGCGAATGAATAGAACATTGCTAGAACGGATTAGATGTATGATAATTGCAGCTGGATTAAGCAAGAAATTCTGGGGTGAAGCAGTAAAAATAGAAGCATACTTGGTAAATCGAAGTCCTTCTACAACTTTGAATTTCAAGTGTCCACAGGAGATATGGAGTGGAAGTAAACCTGATTTAAGCCACTTGAGAGTGTTTGGATGTGCAGCATATGCCCACATCAAGCAAGACAAGTTGAAGCCAAGGGTATTGAAATGCATATTTCTAGGCTATCCAGAGGGAGTGAAAGGGTATAAATTGTGGTGTTTGGAAGCTGGGTCAGATAAATGCATCATCAGCAGGGATGTTGTGTTCAATGAAAAAGAGATGCCTCTTCTCAAAACCAAAGTTACTGATCACAGCTCTACTAGTAATGCTGATTTTAAGGTGGAGCTGAACCAAGAAAGTTTAGAGAATGCTGAGGAAATAAATGATCACATTGATCAAACTGAACAAGAACACAATGTTAAGGATCCATCTGGAGGATATCAGCTGGTTAGAGATAGAGAAAGAAGAGTAATCAAACCAATAAAAAGGTATGGTTATGCAGATGCTATTGCCTATGCTTTAACTATAACACTTGAAGCAAATGAGCAGGAACCTGAGTCTTATCAAGCTGCAATCAAGAGCAATGATAGAGAATTATGGATGCAAGCTATGATTGAGGAAATGAAGTCACTAGAAAAGAATGGAACCTGGATACTTACAGAGAAGCCAAAGAATCAAAAATTGGTTGGATGTAAGTGGATTTTCAAAAGAAACGAGGGGATAGCTGGAGTGCAACCACCAAGGTATAAGGCAAGGTTGGTGGCAAAGGGCTTCACTCAGAAAGAAGGAATCGATTTCAATGAGATATTTTAACATCTATCAGAATATTGCTCTCATTGGTGGCTCAATTTGATCTAGAACTTGAGCAAATGGATGTTACCACTGTCTTTCTACATGGAGAGCTAGAGGAGACAATCTACATGAAGCAGCCTCCTGGCTTTGAAGAAGGGAATTCAGAGATGGTATGCCTACTGAAAAGACCTTTGTATGGATTGAAACAATCACCAAGGCAGTGGAACAAGAGGTGTGATGCATTCTTGAAATCCATTGGATATAGGAGCAGCAATTATGATAGTTGTGTATACTACAATGATGAAGTTCAAATTGAGCAGCAAATATTTTTGCTATTGTATGTGGATGACATATTGATTGCAGGCAAAAGTAAAGAAAGAATAGGACAGCTCAAAGCTAAACTAAAAGGAGAGTTTGAAATAAAGGATTTGGGGAGAGCCAAGAGGATTCTTGGAATTGATATCTCAAGGAACAGAAGCAAGGGCACACTGCAGCTATCACAAGCAAGCTACATCAAGAAGATACTGGATAAGTTTGGAATGGGAAAAGCAAAATCAGTGGCTACTCCAATTGCAGCTCATTTCAAGCTAAGCATTGCTCAAGCTCCAGAAAATGAGGACGACACTAAGTACATGATGAAGATTCCCTATGCTAATATAATATGGAGTATCATGTATTGTATGATTTGCACAAGGCCAGATTTAGCTTATTCAATCAGCATTTTAAGTAGATTTATGGGGAATCCAGGGAGATCTCATTAGCATGCTCTTAAATGGTTGATGAGGTACTTAAAGGGTACATCAGGAATTGGTTTATGCTACGGTCAAGGAGAAGAAAATGCAGAGATACTACAAGGTTTTGTGGACTCCGATTATGCAGGTTGTTTGGATACAAGGAAGTCTATATCAGGATATATATTCACTGGTTTTGGAGGTGCAATTAGCTGGAAAGCGAGCCTTCAAAAGGTGGTGGCATTATCATCTACAGAAGCTGAATACATTGCAGCAACAGAAGCTATAAAGGAGGCTTTATGGCTGAAATGAATTATATCAGAAATGATAGGAACGGAGCAACAAGTATCAGTGTACTGTGACAGCCAAAGTGCATTGCATTTGATGAGAAATC
Organism: Scutellaria barbata; assembly: GCA_028654395.1. Taxonomy (NCBI): domain Eukaryota; kingdom Viridiplantae; phylum Streptophyta; class Magnoliopsida; order Lamiales; family Lamiaceae; genus Scutellaria; species Scutellaria barbata. Next base: position 17,010,033 of record CM053652.1, on the reverse strand, counting down.
CATTGTTTCATGAGAGAACAAAACATGTGGATGTTAAATTGCACTTTATCAGAGATATTGTGGAGAAAAGATTGGTCAAGGTGGAGAAGGTTGGGACTGAAAACAATCCTGCAGATGCCTTGACTAAAGTGTTACCTATTGCAAAGTTCACACATTGCCTAAAATTGGTTCAAGTATGGGATCCGGGTGATGAAATAGATTCTGGAGGATGAATTAGTAATTGGAGGCAAGCAACCAAGGTAACTAAAGACCAAGGTGGAGAATGTTGGATCCAATGGTCCATAGTTAAAGAGGCTGAAGATGATCAACGGCTAAGAAGATGAGATTAGATGGAACAGGAAATGAGCTGGCTGAGCTGGAGCATAACAGCAACATGCAAAAGCTGTTATGGGGTAGTTATCAGCTGGAGTCAGTTGCAGACTTTTGAGTGGAGAAGCTTCAGTATATATATACATCTTTCTTGATCGTTACAAAAGAGAGATACACACATTAGCAGATTCAATTGAGTGTTAATTGTTAGCTTAGAAATCAGCTTCACTCTGCAAAATTATAGTTTCTGAGATTTGAGAGAAGTTCTTCTTATCTTCTTTGTCTGCTGTAATTCCTGCGATTGATTATCAATATAAGTGATTGGTTGTTTGGCTCCCGTGGATGTAGGATCAATCATCGATCCGAACCACGTAAATCTTGGTGCGATTTATTATTTCTTGTTCATGCTTTCGTTTCTAGTTTTGGCTCTGAATGCATGGTGACTTTGCTGTGATTCAACTTGTGTAATTACTGATAATTTCACAACAATGTTGAACATAATGTTGATATTTGCCTCATTTAATAAAATTAGTCCACATTCTCAGGTTCTCTATTAATCACACATGATCTATTGTGTTGATTTTTTTCTAGTGACATATTGACTATTTTTGGAGTCTTATTTTTGCAAAAGAAAACATCTGAACTATACATCCGTTATACATCTGTTCTTCTCTCTGATGTTGGCGTTGTTGTGGACGGGGTTTTGTAGATGAATTCGCTTTAGTTACAAAATTAAAGTGGAAGTTCTATTTTATTGTCACTTCATATCTTCTTAGGGTTTAACCCATATTATTGTGCTTTCTTTAGTTGTTGCGAGAAAAAAGAATTTCTGATGATAATATCCAACATTTCTGAAAGCTGAACTATTATGCCAAAGGAAATGTGAGGATGCACTATATTCATTGCTGGTGCAAGCGCAACATCAGTGGAAATGGCTAATATTATGTTAAAGGGCGATGTGATTTCCATTTACTGTAGAGCAAATAAGATTATCTTAAAGGGCGATGTGATTTCGATTTACTGTAGAACAAACATTTCAGGGATTTCTTTGTGATGGCAAGAAGAATGAAGCTCAGAAAGTTGCTGGTTTGTACTTATTTTGTTTCTCATACATTATGGAAATTTGTTGATTTTTTAGATAGTTAAAAGATATCTTTGTGATTGTTTTTTTCTTGGTTGTTAGTTCTTGTTTTATTTAATTTCTTATACTGGTCATCTATGCCAGTGGTGCATTAATCTAATTTTGATGAGAAACTTCGAGAATGACTTGTTTTCGCATCCAGTTAGCTGAACCCTGCAACTTTTTGCTTGTTTCATAAGAAAAACTAGTATTGCTTTCATGTCTTTAATCTGAATAATAGCAAAAGTAGTTTTTGTTTTGTCAAAAGCGCCATTCTACGAGCTTTGTTGATTAGGAAACTCATTTTTATGTGATTATTAGACTATTAACGTTTGAATATGTTACAGGAGATCAAAAGCTGTCAAAAATTAACGTTTTGAAACATTTAACATATGAGGATGCATAAAAAGATTCTATCTCCATTTCTCTTGACTTTATTTCATGGCATGCCATAAGAACTGCAATATGCTGTTTCTTTCAGTACCAAAAATCTTTGTGGTAGAGATCATATATTTTGTGTCTCGACTCTCTATGCATGAGGATTGTCATATTACATTGGCAACACAAGAAGTTATAACTTTCTCAACATTATTTTGCACGTAAGCCCTTATATTCATTTTTCTTTTAGAAATAAATCACACTTTCTATTTGGTCCATTTTTATGTGATTTGAGGAATGTTCATCTTGCTATGGTTTAGAATGGCAATGGACAGGTTATTCCAGAAGCAAGACCTATCTCACAAACTCTTAAGAACACCTGAGACTGGCACCCTCAAATTCAAAAAGTAAGTTGAGCCATCCATTTACTTGTTTTAAGAAATTCAGTGAGACAATCTCGTAGAAAATATTATTGTTACCTTCAAAGATGTGATAAACGATGATATCATTCTCAGATTACCAATCGTGGCACACTTAATGTGCATGCTTCATGTTCAAAAGCTTTGAAACGAAAAGGTGGTGGAAGATATCATGAAAGGCTTGAGAGTAGAGCTAATAGCTATTCAAATTACCTTTATTTGCCTAAAATATGAGATGTAGATGAAAAGTTATAATTAGATTCTTACTGCAATTAAATTCCTAACAGTTGTAGCATTTGTTTTTTGATGACATATTTGGTGTTTTATCTGACTTGAGTAAAGAAGGAATATAGCTTCTTTTCTTGTCTTGTCTACTGCATGTATGATTTGTCAGGGGTTTAAATATATTGAGAAATATTGACTACAAAATTTTGTAGTAAGTTCACATGTTCTACAATAATTAGGAAAACTATGTGGAATTTGAATTAGAGTGAACAAAACATAATGAGACGATCTAAGTTGATATATCTTTAGATAGTAAGATAGGATATATAAAGAATTTAAATGCCTCATGTATCAAAACTTTTTTTAGCATAAGGGCCTTTGTTCTATATGAATTGATTCATAAACACACATAGATTGAACAGTTCAAAGGTGATTAGTTCGTTCAGTCATTTGGTTATTAATTGACTCTGTTTTCGCTGTGATGCCATAAATGCACATGCAGATAGAGATATGCACGCGTTTTCTTAACTGTGATCATCTTATAATTGAGTATTTTCTTGTATATCATGTCAGGCTCTGTAATTCAAGCTCCTCATATGTCTCTTTCTTTTTTCAAGGCTCGTGTACTGTACATCATGTGAGTAGTTATAACTGATCAAATGAGCGAACCCACTCAGGGAGGCATCTCAGTTTTTCAGGTTTGATATTTTTGTGTTGGCTGTTTCATCACAGGTTAGTTAACCAAAACATTTCCCGCAACTTTTATCTTCTGATTCCACCCTTTCCATGAGAGTAGCTGCTTTGCAACCTATGTCATATGTTTTGACAACACGTGAATTTACTTTTATTTCTTTTAGCTGCAGGCGCAAATGTGTTTAAAGTTGAATATTGATACTTATATTCTACTTGCTGATAGTTCACCTCCCTCGTCTCTAAGAATAATAGTAAGGTCTGATGTGGAGATCCTGAGGAGAACTACTTTTATAAACATTGAATGTAGTATGGTTGGATGATAGTACGGACCTATGAATAAAAAGCTTCAAGAATGCAGAATGTAAAATCAGATGTTCAAAGGTGGCAGCCAATTGATTTGCTGAAAATGTTTAGGAAGGTTCGTAGAGCCGAAGATGATTCAGTCGAAAAACGAAAATAACAGTCAAATCTAACCTTTTATAAAATCTTTCAAGTAATGGGCTAACTGGTATTATTTAGCAGAACACCAATTTAATAGCAGAAGCCAGTAGGTGCATGATGAATGAGCAAATTCTTCCATCTATTGAGCTTTTGTTAGTCACTGTGATTTGGTTTAATGCCCATATGACTCGTACACTGATCAATACTCTAATATAAGTACTAGATCCAATCAGATTCAAAATGACATAAAAATGAAGATAACTGTAAAATTCTAGTTAATATGCCAACTTGTCTGTACTTCGTTTTGGAGCATCACCAAACCATTGTGACTAACAAGATATCTGTATCTAATTTAGATATATGTGTTGCTGTTATCAGTTCTCTATTAACATTATAACCCTTTGGGTTCCAAAATTCAAATGCAGGGTGTTTTTATGATGTGTGTGGTTGCAGTCATTGAACCCTGCCAAAGATAAAAAGAAATTAGAAAAACCAGTTATTTCTAGATTCCAATAATCCCCGCCTCGTTTATCTAGACAGTGTCTGTTTAAAAGAAATTAGAAAAAAACTCGTTTATTGATCCTTATTCAGGGAATTGGTCTCTGTCATGCTTGACAGTGTAACTACCGAACTAAACTATACAAGCCAATATCTGCATTTTTAACATTTACATGGGCCCTCGGGTGTTTGTTTGAAACTTGGAATGTGTTCCCTCAAATTTTAGGTGATAGAGACTATCTGGGTTTTCATATTTCAGACCCTCCATTTCCATTTTTCTTGAAAGATAAAATTGCATGAGCAGTTCAACTGTTGTTGATGGATTTGGAAAGGTGCAATACTTGTTTGGCTGGCATTGAAGTGCTTGTAATACGTACGAATGAGTGTTAATTATACATCTTTACATATAACATTAGTGTTAGTATATGAGTAGTTTAGGAGATGATTTGGAAGCTTTCTTTAATATTATTGGAATTTAGAATTGAAGGAAGAATGTAAGTGATGGTGGATATATTGTTACAAATAAAATGAAACAGGGGAACAAAGGAACTTTGAAGTGTTATTGATCAATTTTTGGAGAACTTAGTTGCTTGGTTACATATGAGTACTTAGGATGTCCTATTTATAGGTACAATAAGAACACTAAAGATAATTCTAGATGATTCACTAATGGAGTTGTCTACATTAGCTAAGTAATCACTATACTTATCTAGATTGTTCTAGTGAGATGGTAAAAATATCATCTAATTTGTTACATAAGCCACCTTTTCTAGATTTTTCTATAAGCTTGGAGAATAATCTTCAATTAAGCATCAATAATTTAATACTCCCCCTTGATGCTATTTGCGTAATTCCAAGCTTCTCCCGCAAAGTCTCGAATCGTGGTCTTGGTAACGCCTTCGTGAAGATGTCTGCTAATTGGTCTTCCGTCCTGATAAACTTGAGTTCTATTTGTTTGTCATTTGTTGCCTCCCGTAAAAAATGATATTTGATAGCAATATGCTTAGTCCTGCTATGATGGACGGGATTTTTCGCCATAGCTATTGCAGACTTATTATCACAGTAAATCTCCATAGGATTTTCTTGGTCTTCCCCCATGTATCCGAGAATGCGCCTTAGCCAGATAGCTTGACTTGTTGTTAGTGCTGCCGCAACATACTCGGCCTCAGCTGAAGATTGTGCCACGCAGTCTTGCTTTTTTGATGACCATGAAAATATACCTGAGCCAAGTGAGAATGTGTAACCTGATGTACTCTTCATATCATCAGTAGATCCGGCCCAATCACTATCAGTGTAGCCAATTAGTCTTGAGTCATCTGTAAGCTCATATGATATTCCATACTCTTTGGTGCCTTGCAGGTACCTCAATATTCTCTTTGCTGCTCCATGGTGGACTTGGCTTGGATCTTGCATGAATCTTGATAGTAGACTTGTTGCGAACATGATATTCGGTCTCGTCGCTGTTAGATATAGTAGACTCCCGATGAGACTTCTATATGTAGATGCATCGGCCTTCGGCGTCCCATCTTCTTTGCTGAATTTTTCATTTGTAGCTAAAGGAGTAGCTACAGGTTTGCATCCTTCCATCTTGAACTTCTTAAGTAGATTCTCTGTATATTTCTTCTGTGAAATGAATATCCAATTTTCTTCTTGACGTACCTCAATGCCGAGGAAGTAGTGCATCAGCCCAAGGTCAGTCATCTCGAAGGTCTTCATCATATCCTTCTTGAACTCCTTGATCATCTCTTCATTGTTTCCTGTGTAGATAAGATCATCGACATATAGAGAAATAATGAGTCGATCATTCGAACCTTGAGTCCTGATGTAGAGTGTGGGCTCACTTTCACTTCTCTTGAATCCTCGATTGATAAAGTACTCGTCGATTCGACTATACCAGGCTCGTGGAGCTTGCTTCAATCCGTATAGCGCCTTTTATAGCCTTAGAACTTTGTTTTCTTGTCCTTTTACCACGAACCCTTGTGGCTGCTCCACATATATCTCTTCATCAAGATAGCCATTGAGAAAAGCTGACTTGACATCCAGTTGATAGATCTTCCATTTCTTTTGAGCAGCTAGTGCGATAAGAGCCCGTATTGTGTCTAAGCGAGCGACTGGAGCAAATGTCTCGTTGTAGTCGACTCCTGGTAACTGCGAGTACCCTTTAGCAACCAATCGTGCTTTATGTTTTTGAATTGAACCATCTGGGTTAAGTTTTGTCTTGTAGACCCACTTAACTCCAATAACCTCCTTGTTGCTGGGTAGATCCGCCAACTCCCATGTTTGATTTTTCTCGATCATCTTGATTTCTTCTTCCATGGCTTTTATCCATTCCTTTTGCTTGACGGCAGCTTCAAAGCTTTCAGGCTCTATAGTGACGAAGTTGCATGTCTCGTAGATCTCCCTGAGTGACCTTACTTTTCTTGGTGGTGAATCTGGAGATGATTGCTCATCATTTGTAGACGATGATGATGATGGTGTCCTTGGGCTTGAAGGTTGTGTTTCTTCTTTTGGAGGCTCTTTAGAACTTCGTAGATGTGGTACCATGATATTTTGTTTTTCCACATTTTCTTCTTCCCAGTTCCATGTTGCATTTTCGTCGAACTCGACATCTCGGCTGATAACTAGTTTCTTGGTTTTAAGGTTGTAAATTCTGTATCCTTTAGATTGAGAGCTGTAGCCGAGGAATATTCCTTTCTCTGTCTTCTCCTCAAGCTTGTGCCTTTTCTCTTTCGGGATGTGAACATAGCATATACTCCCGAAAACTCTTAGATGTTGTGCTGACGGCTTCCGTCCACTCCATGCTTCTATTGGTGTTTTATTTTCGATGGCTGTTGTCGGACACCTGTTGAGTAGGTAGACTGCGGTGTATACAGCTTCAGCCCAGAACTCCTTCGGCATCCCTTTCTCAGCTAGCATAGTCCTGGCCATCTCCATCACGGTCCTGTTCTTCCTTTCTGACACGCCATTTTGTTCTGGAGCGTAGCCGACGGTGAGCTGGTGATTGATTCCTTCATCCTCGCAGAATTTGTTGAACTCCTTGGAAGTATATTCAGTTCCTCTATCGCTTCGCAAGACCTTGATTCTTCGCCCACTTTGGTTCTCTACCAGGCTCTTGAATCTCTTGAAGATAGTGAAGACTTCCGATCTTTCTTTCATAAAATAGACCCAAGTCATTCGTGTATAGTCATCAATAAAGAGGATGAAGTACCTGTTTTTCTCGAACGCCGGAGTCCTCATAGGCCCACATACATCAGTATGTACCAGCTCCAGGATTTGTTTGGCTCTCCATGTTTGTCCTGATGGAAATGGTTTTCTGTGTTGTTTGCCTTCCATGCATCGCTCGCACACATCATCATCCATTTGTATAGCTGGAAGATCTCTCATCATCTTTTTCTGATGGAGTTTCTTTAGTCCATGGAAGTTGAAGTGCCCGAATCTCCTATGCTATAGCCACGATTGGTCTTCTTGGGCTTTTAGTGCTGCTTCAATGTACTGCCAACGGAGTGGGAAATTTCTTTGTTGCTGCATTTTTACTACAGCTATCACCGCATTTTTATTTTTATTATCATATATAGTGCAAGTGTCTCCTTTGAACACTAGCTCATATCCCTTCTCCATCATTTGTCCGACACTTAGAAGATTAGTGTCGAGTTTAGGAACTAGCAGTACATCGTGAATTAGCCGCGTACCTTTTCTGGTGTTGACTTCAATAGTGCCTTTACCTTCGACTTCCACGAGATCTCCATTCCCGAGCCTAACTTGAGATTTGATTGATCTGTTAATGGCTTTAAAATTCTTCTCATCTCCAGTCATATGGTTGCTGCAGCCGCTGTCTAGGAACCACGTGTCGTTCTTCACTTCTGATGCAGCATGACATGCGTAGAATAGGTTGTCTTCTTTCTCATTTTCTTCTGAAAAATTTGCCTGATGCTTTTGCCCGAAGCGACAATCTTTCTCTACATGACCAAACCTCCCACAATTTTTACATTGTGGTTTATCTCGGTTCCAACAATCCTTTTCGAGATGGTTGGTCTTTTTGCAGATTCCACATGGTGGATATTTTCCATTTCTTTGATTTTTATTATTATTTCCACCATGATATTTATTTTTAAAATTTTCTCCATTTCTTCTCCCCCCATTTCTAGAATTCTGAGACCGTATATTAGTTTTAGACTGAAATGCGTTTTCTATAGAATCATTTTCACGCATACTCAGTCTTTTCTCATAGGCTTCAAGTGAGCCTATTAATTCTGTCACTGACAATGTATCTAGATCTTTAGTTTCTTCCGTTGTTGTAACGATTGATCATATTTAGCCGGAAGAGAAATTAATATTTTTTCTACCACCCTCTTGTCAGTGATATTTTCATCATATGCTTTTATTTGATTAACTACTTCACGCAGTCGAGTGTAAAAATCTTTTACGGTCTCAGATTCTTTCATCTTCATATTCTCCAAATCTCTTCTAAGAGTTTGTAATTTGAGATGACGTACCTTATCACTCCCTTGATATTCCTCCTTCAAAGTATCCCAAGCCTCCTTTGATGTTTTAGCTCCACTGATTCTTGGAAACAAAGACTCCGCCATAGCCATTTGTAGTGTGTAGAGAGCCAAGTTGTCCTTCTCCGTGTTTTTCTCTAGTTTTTCTTTGTCCGTCGTAGACAAAGTGGATGTATCATCGGGGATAGTGTATCCCTTGTCGATGATATCCCATAGGCCTTGGGGCATAAAATATGTCCTCATTTTGATAGCCTAGTAGTTATAGTTTTCTCCAGAAAAAATAGGGATTGAAATTTGGTGGTTATTTAGTGACGTGGCCATAGTAGAAGTTTGGAAATGGTATTAGGATACTTTAGTGGATGTGTGAGGATAGAATAATATGTTGGCTATATGGAGATAGTATAGCGAAAGCTAGTTTCACCCAGTTAAAAATCCAACCGGGCTCTGATACCACTGTTAGTATATGAGTAGTTTAGGAGATGATTTGGAAGCTTTCTTTAATATTATTGGAATTTAGAATTGAAGGAAGAATGTAAGTGATGGTGGATATATTGTTACAAAGAAAATGAAACAGGGGAACAAATGAACTTTGAAGTGTTATTGATCAATTTTTGGAGAACTTAGTTGCTTGGTTACATATGAGTACTTAGGATGTCCTATTTATAGGTACAATAAGAACACTAAAGATAATTCTAGATGATTCACTAATGGAGTTGTCTACATTAGCTAAGTAATCACTATACTTATCTAGATTGTTCTAGTGAGATGGTAAAAATATCATCTAATTTGTTACATAAGCCACCTTTTCTAGATTTTTCTATAAGCTTGGAGAATAATCTTCAATTAAGCATCAATAATTTAATAATTAGGTACTTGTAATATGGTTGCACTTATGTTGTTTTTGAGATAATGGTGTAATTTGGTTGCTTTTTTTTTGTTCCCGTCTGTGCAGGCCATTAGATCTTTTAACTTTGATTCCCCGGACATAATTAAGAAGCTAAATGAACATTTTCTATGGGCCTTCTTGCCCTGTGTCTTGTAATTTCTGAATAATTCCATGTCATATTGCTCTCGTAGACTAGTCTAACACCTTTATTATTCTGGTGAATAGTTATATCCTGAATTTGACTTGTCAGTTCATTGGTTCCCATTATTTGATGAATCAATGCTGTCATGTTATATCCACATTGCTGAAGATATCAAGCGATAAGCCAGTAGTCGAGACTAAAAGATTTCTCGGTGTACCAACTTTAGGTAAGATCATGTTTTACCCTCTTTAACTAGTCTATAGTTTGATACACTGATGCATTTGCTTTGTTGTTCAGTTTTTAGTCTCTTAGTTGGTTGCATGCTATGTACCTTCTGAATCTTATTTCAATTTCTCTGCCACTGCTCCATCTCAACTGGTATCGTGCTCCAACAGCTTACTATTAGTTCTGATTCATCGTTGCATGAATACATCAAGGTATTACTTGGTTTGTCTTTGCTGCAATCATTGTCATCTTAATATATTTCTAGAGAATTGCTCTATCTGTACTTTCAGTGCTTTTGATTGTAATTGTTTGTGATCATATGTTGACGTGTTCCTTCCCTAAATTTGATATATTTAATGACATACGAAGGTTCCACCAGAACATATGTGAAACCTGCTCACCAAGGATTCACGTATTTGATGTAAGCAAGTAGTTACTGCGCCATGTTTACTTTAATTATTTGGCTTGTTAGGGATGACTAACCATTTTTATCTCATATATTCTACCCTTCATGTCTTGCATGGCTACTTCATATTTTTTAGCTTGTGAAGCGATCTCCCTATGTAACATCAAGGCTACTTCTTTGCAGGTAACTCCTTTTCTTTCGTAAAAAAAAAAAGTAATCTTCCCGTTATCACTTGCGCTTAATATCTTGAATATTTATTTTTCAATATTTCTATTTCTACTTGAGAAAAGTCTTGCAATCCATATAGGTTAGACTTTCTTATTTATAGTGAGAACATAGTGAAGAACTTATGCAAAGAACATTAGTGAACTTATTATATTGATATGCCAAACTTCATATAGCATCAGTGCAGCATTCCAACATTATGTTGCTTTGTTTGTGTACTGATGTATTAAAAATAATCTCTATCCATCTTTTCATTTTATCCTGATTGTGTGATATATATGTTGACTTTCTTAAGTTTTGTAGCTAAATCAATTTGCATTGAGGACTCAACTATGTGGCAAAACATTTGAGTTTTGGATTTGCCACTTGTCTATGCCCTGATAAGTTACTCTGATAGGTTGAAGTTTTTGATTGTGTGACTTTTTTTAGAGAAAAAGAATTTGTGTCACCCACCTTTTTCTAATATATATAGTTACACTTGTTATAAATTTTCATATTAAAAGAATTATAAATGAAGGTAAATATATTTTTTTAAATATAATAACATAAATATTCTTTCTTGAACATGAAATCCATTAAGATATATATATATATATATATATATATATATATATATGGGAAAATTGGTAAAAATGACCCGTATGTTTGCCCTTATTAGGAAAATGACCTCTAAATATTTACATTTTTAAAACTAACTCGTAACTTACAAAATGTTGGTAAAAACATCCTTTGACCGGCTCCAACGGGTAACCTCCAACGGGTAACCGTTCCGGTTATCAGCTTACGTGTATGTGACACGTAAGCAGGTTACCAAAAGGATTACATGCTTCAACCGGTCATTGGTCATTTTTACCAACTTTTTTAAAGTTACAGGTTAGTTTCAAAAATGCCAATATTTAGAGATCATTTTCCTAATAAGGGCAAACTTAGAGGTTATTTTTACCAATTTTCCCTTATATATATATATATTCCATGTTTTGGAGCTTGTAAAATAGTGCCAAACCACACACAACTATATATTTACATATTTATATACATCGGAGTACAAGGATAAAACATAAGTTAAGTTTATCAAAATATTGTTTAAAGCAAAATAAGCTCATAGCATAGCTGAACCAGTCGTCATTCTTGTACGATATTTCTAAATAAGTAAGAACATAACAATACGGTCGGTAAGTCCATAAGCTTATACATCATCAGGTTCACCTACAATGTTTGAACTATATAAGCTAAATCTCATTAAGCAAAAATTATGCACATAACATGAATAATACGAATGATGTCAATAATGCATGTTAATGAATCAAAACCTTTATTTCAAAATCATTTTCCATCACTGGACCATTGACTCATCTATTAGGCATTGGAGAGAGCTAACATAACACCATTCATCATATAGTCATATCCATGTTTCACATGTCACTCCGAATAAACAAATTAAGTTATATCTATAAATGTTTAAGTAATATCACATTAAATATATGAGTAATTTTAGTTGGAATTTAAACGGGTCCCGAATCGAGTTTGGGTCGAATAAAATCCGTCTTTTCGATCTATCATAAAACAATTCATAATTGCTTTAAGGGCACTATCCCTAACAATTTCACATAAAGGTATATATATATATAAATTGTACATAAATTCTTTTTTTATTTTTTTAAGTTAAAGTATTACATAAAGGTAAGAATATTTGTACATAAAAGTCATACTAATATAACATAAATGTCACACTAATTAATATAACATAAAGGTATGACATGAATAAAAAAAATGTAAAAAATAAAAAATGCGTAGATTCGGATCGACTCGGATCAACCTGATTGCAGCTGGTGCACATAAGACTAACTCTTGATTTGATTCGATTTTGGATATGTTTCCTCATTTGTATATCTTGAGCTTGAACATCTCTTCTTAAAGTAGAGTTTCTTGAATACTTAAATTATATTGAGTATGTGGATCCAAGCCCTTGCTAACTTAGTGAGCTCCAATCGACTCGGTCACTTTTGGTCGACCTGTCCAAGTTCACCACATGTCTGGTTCAACTAAGTTTGAGTTTGGACTACAACAATATATATATACAGTAATATTTCGAAAATCAGCCTACTTAGACTCTCTTTGAATCAACTTAGTGGGCAAATTTCATAGGACATTAATTTATAATTTACAAGTGCAAGGAGGTCAAGAGATTATCAAGGGTCCGGCTATCCACACCCCGGGCCCTTCTAAACACACCCCATTAAATTGAAAAAACAACTCACACAATACTAAACACACCCCACAAGATTACCAAAATACCCTTATGAATTTAAAAAATTAAAAAACCAAAACACTAATCTAAACACACCCACACAAACTCACACACCCCATCTTCCCACACAAACTCATACTTGCAAGCAAGAACCGTTGCCCCCTTCCCACAAAAGCGTTATTTTTGAAGTTGAAATTTGAGTGTTTGTTCGACCATTAATCGAACAAGGTGTAGCAAGGTGAATTTCATAGCTCAAACACTACAATGGAGCATCAAAGAGAAGAAGAAATGCCAAGTAAGTGACCTTATGAATTGGTAGATTGAAGTTGTATTTTTAGTGGGTTAAATGTGTGTAATGTAGTTTAAAACACAATATGAGTGTTTAGGATTCATTTATTTGTGGAGAATGCATGAAATCCGTACGGTTGTAGCATGAATTAGACGTTCTGGGTCGGGGAATGTTCGACCGTCGGAATGGTCGAACGGGCTTGAGGGTGTTCGACCCTGGTAGTTCGAACATGAACGGGTTGTTCGACCAATGGTGGTCGAACGTAATGCAGGACGTTCGATCAATGAGTGTCGAACATTCTAACCTTGTTCGGTGTGTTCCGGTCGAACATGTGTGGATGTGTTTGGTTGATTGTGGTCGAACATAGTCGGTTTCTTCGGTTTGTAATTGGTAGATTTTATGTTGCCACATTGTAGTCCATTTATTTAGGGATTGGTCGATTTTTCGGTGATTGAAGTAGATTGAGAGTAGAAATTGCATTTGGGTTAATTGATTACATTGTTGCTCGGCTGCTCGTAGTGTATTGTTAGGCTAGGTTTGATGAATGCTTGGCGTACGTGTAATGTATATGAATTTGAGGTGTTATGTATACGTTAATTGATCTTAATTGTTGATGAATATTGCAGGTGGCCCAATTCTTTATACGAGGAGGAGGACACGACCTATGGCCTCGAACAGAAGGTGTCGGGTCGAAGAGGCCACCACGATCGATCCACCGATGTCTTCTACATCTGCTCTTCCTCTGATCGAATACGAAGCACCGGCAGAGGAAGTAGAAAGTGACGATACTCCTGATGAGGAAGCGGTGCCTGAGGAAGCCGAAGGAGAGAGCGATGATGATGATATCTTGAGAGGCCCTTGCCCTGGTGGACCGATCGATCCACAGCTGATTCCGAGCTTCAAATCGCACATCGCCTATGCCATCTGGAACGGTGAGGAACGGTCTATCCTGAAGTGTTGGTGCCACACCACAAAGATGGAGACGTGGCAATTCGAGGGATAGAATCCGGCTTGGGAGCAGTTGCTACAGCGCAGTCCCATCCCAGATTTGAGGTGGGTGTCTTATAAGACGCCCAATAAAAACCTCATATGTGCATTTGTCGAGCGCTGGCAACCGGAGACCAACACATTTCACATGCCCTGGGGTGAGATAACTATCACCCTGGATGACATAGTATGTTTGACTGGTTTGCCGGTTAGTGGTCGATCGGTCATGATTCCGGACAGTCGAACCAGGCCGGAGCCCATGCCCGATCTCCTTAGTCGGTTGTTGGGCGTTTCGGTGAAGGCTGCAAAGGAGGGACTCGAAGGCCTTCGAGGAGGATCCGTCAAAATGGAGTGGCTTCGAAGGCAATTTGAAGCTGATACGAGTTCTCAGAACCTCCTCGTGTTGGAGCGTGCTGCCCGTGCATAACAGCTTTTTGTGTTGGGGTGTACACTGTTCGCGGATAAGACCGGCACTAGGGCATCGTCCAAGATCATTCGACTATTGGAGCACTTGAACCGTGTCCATGAATACGCTTGGGGCACAGCGGCTTTGGCCTTCTTGTACCGACAGTTGGGGTTGGCCTCTCGAGTTGGTGTTCGGCAGATGTGTGGATATCTGACATTACTCGAGGTATGTGCATAACATTCATAATGTCTATTACTTGCTCTAAATGTACTTTGTTTTATTTTTCTAACCGTTGCGTTTTCAATTTTCTCAGGCTTGGATATACGAATATTTCCCTACATTCCGACCAACATATAATGTTGGTTTTCGAATGGGTGAGCCGCTTGCACGGAAATGGGTGCAACGCTCTCATGGCGGAGGAACACAGGCCCGATTACTTGCCATCAGAGAGAGTTTGGATACGACGTGAGTAACACTTGTCCAATTCTTTTCGATCTTATGATATTTCATCTCTCATCACAGATGTGTCGTGTACTTCAAATGGGTTTTTTGCAGGTGAACTGGAATCCGTACTCCGAGGTTCGTGATCATTATCCCCTGAATCCAGTGGCTTTCTACCAGGGATGCATTCGAGCTTTCGATATAGTGGAGCAGTATCATCCGGACCATGTTTTGAGGCAGTTCGGATTTGTTCAGAGGATTCCGGATTCCGGCCGAGTCGTCGAGACGAGCTTCCAACAGCCGGCAGCGTAGGCCTCGGAGATCTTAGTCTACTCTCCTTGTGTTTGATTTCGAAGAATTCCTTTATGTGTTTTCCATTTCACATTCGGATAACTTTTGATGTAACACTTGCTTTCATCGGATGAACTTTGTAATTGATGTTTTTGATGAATTTGAACATGCTACCTTGTATTTTATGTGTCTTTAATATCTGGAATGATTAAATGTTGAATTGGTAGTAGTTTGGGATCGTACGAACTCCGATTGGGGGGATCATCGGATGTTCACCTAACACTAGCCGAACAAAATGCATTATGTTCGACTGATATTGGTCGAACAATAGGCCTACGTTCGGCCATAGGGCGAACACATCGTCGGATGTTCGATGAATTGTCGAACACATCGAACAGTTGATAACGAGCCTGTTCGACCGACACTGGTCGAACATCCTGTACTTGTTCGGCTATAGGTCGAACGTTGCTACTATGTTCGGCTATAGGTCGAACGTTGTGAAGGATGTTCGGCCAGTGTCAGCTGAACAGGCTCGTTTTCCCCTACGTTCGTTTACATGGCCTGTGCAAAGAAGTCGAATAATTCATATACTCAACCTAACAAGTTAATTCACATCGTTACGAACTCCGATAAATATTCATACTCATAGTAAATGTAATGAAATGAAAATTCATACAAACATGTACAGTTATTAAAATCGTCCGAATCATACATCCAATCAAATCAATCATCGACGATCTGGATCGTTTCTTACCCAACAGAAGAACTTTCACTACGACTGTCGGCCGCGTACTGCATGATGCGTCTCCTATACACCTCGGACCATCCACTTGCACAAGGAAGACGATGCTCGAACCACAGGTCCATGATGGGTGGTAACGGCGCTTCGTCGGCCAGTTTGACCTACAACAAGGTGAAGTCAGCAAGCATATAAATTTGAGGCAGTATCATTGAATAAGACAAACTAGGTGCATACCAGAATGTAATGGTTTCCGTGAACGAACGCCATGCAAACAAGTCTAGGCTTCGTGGGAACTTGAGCCCGTAAAGGTAGCACCGTAACGCACATCTGAGGGGAGAGATGGACGATGGCCATGTTATAGGCATTAGCGGCCAGATAGGTCATTTCAAGGAAAGTCCACCAGTAATTCATGCTTGGCGTAGGTCGTTCGTAGCAACTCAAATTGGAGACCAACTCATCATGACGATCCTTCATGCCATATATATTGGAATACAAACCTTGGAAGTCTTTGAGCTCTTGAATAAGATAGCTACGGACTTGGCCCCATGAATTCTCCCCCAATCCGATTGCGTGGGCAATCGATCGAAAACCGCAGTGGCCGTCTCCCAATGGATTTTTGATACTTAAAACATGCGGCTGCAATAGAGCAGGTAGCAAGCCTACAAACACCTCATCCCCTGCCTTCCGAACTGATCGCCGCTTGATCGGCATCATCTTGCGCTTAAGTGTGGTAAAGATAGGGGTGGACTTGGCCGCCGTTTGTATGGGGGTTGTTTGATCCTCCTCGAACGAACAACTATCGTGGAATGATTGCACAAACTCGAACTTGCTTGGGTTGCATTTGGTCGATGTATCATTTTTCGCCTTCACTTTGCCAGGCCTACCATGGGTACGTGTGGTGGCTACGGGCTCCTGCAACTGAGAGGTCGAAGGTATAGAAATCTCACGCAACCGCTTCAGCAACAACAGTTTCTGCGCCTCCGGAGCCGATCCAAACATGTTGTAAATATCCCCGACTGTTTCTTCCCAACGGTTACCAACGTCCACATTGATGGTACCCTCATCCACAACTGGTTCGCAGTCCAACTTCCTCCAAAATGGGTGGATCATCTCAAGCTGGATAACTTGACCATCTCGTTCCAGCTCGGCCGCACAAGGCAACCCACACGTCCGCCTCAAAACACATCCACAAAGCAGAGGATCAACACCAAGCTGGCAACACCACTCATCTCCTCGAAAATCTTACTTAGGGCCTGATAAGTGACCTTGCGTCACAACGTGGTAAAATTAATTCTTATCTTTCTTAACCTAACCAACTAGTAGTCAGGGTAAGTCGGATGTCGATCCCACGGAGAATGCAGAACTAATTGTGTCACCTATGCTCTAATCAGAAACAGAAAGGATGAGGGGTTTTGATAGAGAATTACTACTAACTATAAAACGAGAAAATAAATTAAGCAAGAATTCAATCTAAAAAGGCATCCCGGTTAACAGTTCGGTTATCCCCCAATCTCAATTATGTCCCAATCAATGTACACCCCTCTCTCAGATTATCATGGAATTATCACCCCTGGTCTAACAACAAGCTCTGTTAAACCGAATCGTCTCTTAGGATTAGTTAAATTAGGATAAGATCACTAATTAACCCTATTTAATTGAATAACCCAGAACAAGCTCTCCAGATTTAATTCATTAAATGCATTAATTACCAAGACGATAGGATGAACTAGACTCCGAATACACAAGCTCGATTCGATAATCTAGGATTATGTTACCCTAGAGATGCACGACATCTAGTTTACCACTAATGAAAATTAAACCACAACAATTAGGATTCATGATTTAAGATTCTAGCAATCAATTATCAATAACTTAACCTAGGTGGCCAATCCGAATTAAGCATCAACAATCGAAAACATTATGCACAGATAACATAATCAATTCCAATCAAACATCGAGAAGGAGATACGAAATTAATTAAAACATAAAGGAGATATGGGTTCAAACTTCCCTGCTAACCGGAATTGAGAAATTAGCCGATCATTCTCAAAATTAAATCCACAATAAAAGTTGAGCAATCCATCATCAAATTAAACTAATCTAGAAATTGAAAATATGTTTTTCTCTGAACCAATCTCTCTCTCCAATACCCCACAGTCAATCCCCAGGTTGTGCTCTTCGTGAACAGTAAGTCAGAATATATATATTATGGAAACCTCTTTCTTGGAGAAAAAGCCAACCAATTCAAGATCCTCCCCAAATTCGGCGGCCGTGAGCTTCTTTTCCCTAAAACCCAAGGATTATGGGCCTTCTTTGGATCTCTTTAAAGGCCAAAATTAGTTCTTTAAATTCTGTTGGGCTTTGGAAATTAAGTTAGGCCCAATGGACTTCTCCTCGTCTCATGGTCATCTTTCTCGACTCCAAAATACTCCAAAATTCCTAAAATAATCAAGAAAATAAATCGTGAAGTATTTGGAGACATAAAACACAAATAGGTGTAGAACCGGTGCATTTAATTATCTAAAATATTATAAAATCATAAATATACATTCGATAAAATGCACCAATTTCCTACTTGTCAAATCTCCCCACACTTAAACCATTGCTTGTCCTCAAGCAACAAAAGAATTAAAGCACATAGGGAATCAAGATAGGAGATCATAATCGCTTGCTCAGATCCTCACCAACATTCATCGGGATTCGACTCATGTTAGAAATAAGGCATAAAACACGTTGGACTGAATGTACTTTCTTGAGAAATCGTAAAGCTAGGCAGGGTATTGAAAATCAAATAATCACAGACAAATCATCAATTCATTCCACCACCTACATCAATCAATACACTCCAATTCCTTTTTCGATATCCTTCATCTAGATAAAAATTCGTTAAGACTTCACATATCATGATTAACCCCCTTTATTTTCTCCAAAGCTATTTCTTTCACTCATTTTCTTTTTCGTGAGAAATTTTTTTCTTCTTTTTTTTTCTTTTTCTTTGGATGAAGTTGGCAGCTCCACACCACTCTTAGGTTAGTCCTACCATGCATTTTATTTGATTTTTTTTACACGGGACCCCTAAGAGCAGTCAGCTGATTCCACACTCCATCATCTTTTCACTTCTCAATTTTTTTCAACTCAACACATTTTCTCCATCACATCAATTTTTTTCCAATCGAGGGGGTTTTATCAGAATGATCAATCTTTCAAAATTTCCAATCTAGACTACTTCCATCAATGATTTAAAAAAGCATATCTCAAGACACAAATAAGCACAACAAATCAACTCAAAGTCATGGATTAATTCTCAAACCAATACTATCCTTCCCAACAACAATTTCTCGAGACAACATCTAGCAATTTTAACCAATAGAAAACAATGCTCACCAACAAATTTCGAACACACATCGAATCCCCAAATACAAAAATAAACAACACTCGGATCATCATTGCAAGCTCTCTTATTCTCTTTTTTTTTAAAACAAACTACATGCAACTATATGCAGCAAACATAGAATCTTCCGCCTCACTACAAAGAACATACAAATCGTCTACCTCCCCACACTTGAACTGTTGCTTGTTCTCAAGCAATCACAACACCAACATGAAATAGAACAAACACAAGAACAAGCATGGAAGGAAATAAAAATAAAAGAGGTAGTGAGGAGGAGAATTCACCGGGTCATCGATGGAATTGCAGCAGCTAAATGGCATGGGTGCAGCGACTAAGCGTCGACGAGATGGTGTTTGGACAGCAGCTGGGCGGAGGTGGGTTGTTGGAATTTCTGGCTCTGTTGCTGCAATTTCTTTGTTGAATGAGGAGATGGGCTGCACGTAAGGTAGGTGAAATTAGGGCAAGAAATTTGAGGGAAAAAAAATTAGGATAGTGCAATTCAATCCCCAATGCCCTGAAAATACCAATTAGACCCCAAAATAGTTAAGATGTGCAATTTAAATTCCTCAACTTTCAATTTATAACCAAACTGACCCCCAAGGCATTTAATTCCCAATTGCAGACCACTGGAAATAATAAAAATCAAGACCTGCCAATTTCGTTCTTTTTTATTTTTGTTTTTTTTTAAAAGAAAAACATGAAACAAAAGCAATAAGAACGAAACAAATAAAATGGGTTGCCTCCCACAAAGCGCTTTTGTTTAACGTCGTTGGCTCGACGAAACTCCCTTATTAACGCGACGGTGGGTCCTCAAGCGAAGTTCTCTCAGTCTCAATGTTGCGAAAACCTTCAAAATACGGCTTAAGCTGGTGCGCATTAACTTTAAATATTTTTCCCGTTCGAGAGCTTTTGATCACCACTGCACCATGAGGAAATATATCAGTTATAATAAAAGGTCCTAACCAACGAGAATGAAGCTTACCGGGAAATAGCTTGAGCCGAGAATGGTAAAGCAAAACTTTGTCTCCCACTACGAACTGTTTCCTAGCGATACGCGTGTCGTGCAGGGCTTTTGTTTTCTCCTTGTAGATGAGCGCATTCTCGAATGCATCGTTCCGTATTTCCTCAAGTTCCCTCAACTGAAGTTTCCTATGCATTCCGGCTTCATCAAAATCCAAATTGCACTTCTTTATTGGCCAAAAAGCACGATGCTCAATTTCCACAGGGAGGTGGCACGCTTTGCCAAAGATAAGCCGGTATGGGGACATTCCAATTGGTGTCTTGTACGCCGTTCTATACGCCCAAAGTGCATCATCGAGCCTGAGGCTCCAATCCTTGCGATTCGGCTTGACCGTCTTCTCCAGAATCGGCTTGATCTCTCGATTGGAGGTCTCTGCTAGGCCATTCATCTGGGGGTGGTAAGCTGTGGAAATCTTGTGGGTGACAGCGTACTTTTTCAACAGAGCTTCGATCGTACGATTGCAAAAGTGCGTGCCCCGATCACTGATGATTGCTCTTGGAATCCCAAACCTGCAAAAGATATTAGATTTTACAAACGAAGCCACAACTTTGGAATCATTAGTACGTGAAGCTCTGGCTTCAACCCATTTGGAGACATAATCGACTGCAAGCAAAATATATGAATTGCCAAAGGAAAAATGAAAATGACCCATGAAATCCATTCCCCACACATCAAAAATTTCACAAACCATTATATGATTTTGGGGCATTTGATTTCGTCGAGAAATGTTACCTGTTCGTTGGCAATTATCACATGACTTACAAAATTCGAATGCATCGCGAAAGAGAGTTGGCCAGAAAAATCCACATTCCAAGACCTTATGAGCGGTACGCTTTGCTCCGAAATGTCCCCCACATGCATGAGCATGGCAAAATTCAAGTATGGAATGAAACTCGGAATTCGGCACACACCGTCGTATGATTTGGTCTGAACAATGCTTCCACACATATGGATCATCCCGGACGTAGTATTTGGCGTCACTCCTCAGTTTATCTCGTCGAGCTTTCGTCATGCCTGCAGGGTAAACCTTAGCAACAAGAAAATTTACAATATCAGCATACCAGGGTTCAGAGTCAGGATTCGACACTGGATGTTCCAGTGTCATCCGTGTGTGCCAGTGTGACGAAACGGCTAACAGCTGTTCGTCTGGAAAACTTTCAGTGAGCGGGGGTCCACTTTCTGGATGTACCAGCCGACTGAGATGGTCTGCAACTGAATTTTCAGAGCCCTTCTTGTCTCTAATCTCGAGATCGAACTCTTGGAGAAGTAAGATCCATCGAATTAGTCTAGGCTTCGCCTCCTTTTTGGTGAGAAGGAATTTTAAAGCTGCATGATCAGAAAATACAACCACTTTAGTGCCTAACAAATAAGATCTAAATTTTTCCAAAGCAAAAACTACAGCTAAGAGTTCTTTTTCGGTGGTGGTGTAGTTCGCTTGTGCCGAATTCAAAGTCTTTGATGCATAATAAATCACATGAGCAGCTTTCCCCACTCTTTGTCCGAGAACAGCCCCAATAGCGTAGTCCGAGGATCACACATCACTTCAAATGGCAATTCCCAATCCGGAGGTTGGATAATTGGTGGTGTTGTCAATCGCTCCTTCAATTTATCAAAAGCGGCCTTGCATTCATCATCAAACCGAAAATCCACATCATTTTGCAGCAACTTGCACATGGGAGCTGATATCTTGGAGAAGTCCTTGATAAATCTTCGATAAAATCCTGCATGGCCAAGAAAAGAACGCACTTCCCGCACATTCGTAGGGTAGGGTAATGCCGAAATAAGATCTATCTTAGATTTATCAACTTCTATGCCTTTTAAAGAAACAATGTGACCCAAAACTATACCTTGTTCTACCATAAAATGACATTTTTCCCAATTCAAAACAAGGTTAATTTCTACACATCGCTTTAAAATCAATTCTAGGCCCTTCAAACAATTTTCAAATGAATCACCATAAACACTAAAATCATCCATAAAAACCTCAATTATACTACCCACATATTCAGAAAATATGCTTACCATACACCGTTGGAAAGTAGCTGGGGCATTGCATAGACCAAATGGCATTCTTCGGTAGGCAAACGTACCGAATGGGCAGATGAATGTAGTCTTCTCCTGATCCTCGGGTGCTATGACAATCTGAAAATATCCTGAAAAACCATCTAAGAAACAGTAATGAGAGTGTCCAGCTAAGCGTTCAAGCATTTGGTTAAAAAAGGGTAAGGAAAAGTGGTCCTTTCGAGTCATGGAGTTCAATTTACGATAGTCAATACAAACCCTCCATCCAGTTTGTACTCGGGTAGGGACCAACTCACCATCTTTATTCTCAACTACTGTGACCCCAGATTTCTTAGGCACAACCTGCGTAGGACTTACCCATCGGCTATCAGAAATTGGATAGATGATTCCTACATCCAAAAGTTTCAACACTTCCTTTTTGACAACCTCCATCATGGGTGGGTTTAATCGTCTTTGTGCCTCTCGAGATGGTTTGGCATCGTCTTCAAGAAGAATATGGTGCATGCACAAAGCTGGACTAATACCTCTAATATCGGCGATTGTCCATCCAATAGCCTCCTTGTACTTTTTAAGAACTTGAAGTAGAGCCTCTTCTTGAATGGAACCCAATTTTGCTGAAATTATTATAGGCAATGAGTCTTGCTCTCCTAGATAAGCATACTTCAAATGATTTGGCAATGATTTCAATTCAAGTTCTGGTGCCTGCAACACAGATGGAAGAATTTTCTTGTGAGACTCAGATAAATTAATATAATGTAAATCATACTTGAGTGGCAAAGAGGGTAGTGATTGGAATGCAGCCACAATTTCAAGTAAATCCATGTTCCCATGTTCAACAATTTGCTCTTTGTCTTCTCGCAAGTCCTTAGTCACCACAAGTTCCAAATTGTCCCTGCAAGTCATCTCAAAAACTTCCTCGACAAGAGGGTCAATAATGCTCAAAGCAAAAACATCATTCTCATTTTCAGGATATTTCATGGCATCATAAATATTGAATTTAATTATTTGCCCATCAAATTCCATCGTGAGGGTTCCCTCACGAACATCTATTTTTGTTTGGGAGGTGTTCAAAAACGGCCTCCCCAACAAAATAGGTGGTGAAATTGATGGGTCACCATTCATATCCAACACATAAAAATCTGCAAGGAAAATAAGCTCATTTACTTCAACAAGAACATCCTCAATAACCCCATCAGGGTATGCAGTACTACGATCAGCTAATTGAATGATAACACGTGTATCTTTCAATGGCCCTAGATCTAGAGATGCATAGATAGAGCGTGGCATAACATTAATTGAAGCTCCTCAATCTAGCATAGCACGCTCGATTCTAACATTCCCAATGCGGCATGGAATAACAAACATACCTGGATCCTTTCGCTTTTGGGGAAGCTTCCTTTGGAATATTGCAGATACACATTCTCCCATCATGACTTTCTCATCACCTTTGAATTTTCTTTTGTTCGTGCACAAGTCTTTGAGGAATTTTGCATAGCGTGGAACTTGTTTGATTGCATCGATCAAAGGAATATTGATCTCCACCTTACGAAAGACATCCAGAAGCTGTTTCTCTTGATCCTCCTTTGCTACTTTCGCCAACCTGGAAGGAAAAGGAACCATATTAGCATGAATTTGAGAAGAAAAATCAGAGTTTACCTGTGTAGATTTCGAAGTTTTCACACTGGATGATGGATTAACACTGGGAGATCCAGTGTCGATCTGTTCAGCAGATTTGTCTTCCTCTTCGTTTTTCTAATTTTCTCAGGCTTTTTAGGCTCTTCCAGCTGCTTTCCACTTCTCAGGGTTACTGCACTGACATTCCTTGGGTTTATCTCAGGTTGAGACGGTAATTTACCTCCATTTTGGGCTTCAAGACAACTCATCGCCGTCGCCAATTGGCTTACCTGCGTCTCCAGATTTTTGATACTTGACTAGGTGTCCCTTTGGAATTGGGCAGTGTCCTTTTGGAGTTGCATTGTGTTAGAGGCCAATGTCTTCATCATATCCTCCAAAGATGTGTTGGAATTTTGTCCAGATGATTGCCCATGGTAATTAGAATTCCCTCCTTGGTGATTAGGATTTCTTAAGAGTTGTGGAGACTTGTTATTCTCCCCTTTCTGATTTCCCCACCTCAGATTTGGATGATCCCTCCAACCCGGATTGTACGTGTTGGAATAAGGGTCATACTTCCTTCCTTGGTAGTTTGAGTTCCCTCCTTGGTAGTTTCCACTTCCCATAGCATTAGCATGAGCCTAGATTTCATCGAGCAAAATTCGGCATGAATCTGTGGTGTGGTCAGTGGTATTGCAAAGACGACAAGGTTTCACCTGAGGCATACCTGCAGCAACTTGACGAACAAAAGAGGTTAATTCATTTAGTTTATTCTCAACAATAGATTCACTTACCTCTTTCACAGGTCGCAATGAAGAATCCCGAGTGCCAAATTGTTGGGAAGTGGCAGCCATGTCTGCGATAAGAGCTCTTGCTGCTGAAGGCGTCTTATTCATCAGAGCCCCTCCACTTGCTGCATCAATGATGTTTCGATCCATGGTGATCAACCCCTCATAAAAGTACTGGATCAAAAGTTGTTCAGAAATCTGGTGATGAGGGAAGCTCGCTTCCAACTTCTTAAAACGTTCCCAATATTCATATAGTGTCTCTCCATGCATTTGTCGAGCTCCAGTTATTTCTCTCCGAATGTTTGCTACTCGTGATGCAGGAAAATATTTCTCCAGAAAAAGTCGTTCCATTTCCCTCCATGTTCTTATGGAACTCGAGGGAAGGTAATACAACCAATCTTGCGCTGAGTCCTTTAAAGAGAAAGGAAATGCTCGAAGCCTGATTGTTCTTCCGTCACAGCTTTTGGCTTCATACTCGAGCATACACCATAGAACATCTTCAAGTGCTTGTGAGGGTCCTCACCTGCACGTCCATGAAACGAAGGAAGTAAATGGATTAAACCAGATTTAAGTTCAAAATTAGTATCTTCATCAAGATCAGGGAAAGTAATGCAAAGAGGTTGCTGAGTAAGTGCAGGATTCGCTAGCTCCTTCAATGTTTGTTCCTGTGCCATTGCTTCCTCCTCGTGTTCAGATTCACTAGAATTGATTTGGGAAACAGGTAGTGTAAACTCCAAAACTGGCTTGGCTTGTCTCCTCAAGACTCGATCTCGTCGGGTTATCTCAGGATAAAATTCTAAATCTTTATTTCCCTGGGATCGAGTACGCATTCACCACCTGAAATCGTAAAATTTGAGTGAGGAAACTCAGTTCAAGAAATCTGCAGATTCTGACACTGGAAAAGTCGATTCACACTGGGATTGCCAGTGTAAAAAGTACGACAGAACAAAGCAGACTTGGGAATTAAAACAGGCAGAAACAGAGCAGAAACAGGGCAAAACAGAGGTGCAGACTGAACAGAAAAAAAAATATCTCCTTTTTTTTTTTCAATTTTCAAATTGTTTTTTATATAAAGCAAACAAGAAAAGAAACAAGATAACACAGTAAATTCAAATCATTCCCCGGCAACGGCGCCAAAATTTGACCGCGCGTCGCAACGCGGTAAAATTAATTCTTATCTTTCTTAACCTAACCAACTAGTAGTCAGAGTAAGTCGGATGTCGATCCCACGGAGAATGCAGAACTAATTGTGTCACCTATGCTCTAATCAGAAACGGAAAGGATGGGGGGTTTTGATAGAGAATTACTACTAACTATACAACGAGAAAATAAATTAAGCAAGAATTCAATCTAAAAAGGCATCCCGGTTAACAGTTCGGTTATCCCCCAATCTCAATTATGTCCCAATCAATGTACACCCCTCTCTCAGATTATCATGGAATTATCACCCCTGGTCTAACAACAAGCTCTGTTAAACCGAATCGTCTCTTAGGATTAGTTAAATTAGGATAAGATCACTAATTAACCCTATTTAATTGAATAACCCAGAACAAGCTCTCCAGATTTAATTCATTAAATGCATTAATTACCAAGACAATAGGATGAACTAGACTCCGAATACACAAGCTCGATTCGATAATCTAGGATTATGTTACCCTAGAGATGCACGACCTCTAGTTTACCACTAATGAAAATTAAACCACAACAATTAGGATTCATGATTTAAGATTCTAGCAATCAATTATCAATAACTTAACCTAGGTGGCCAATCCGAATTAAGCATCAACAATCGAAAACATTATGCACAGATAACATAATCAATTCCAATCAAACATCGAGAAGGAGATACGAAATTAATTAAAACATAAAGGAGATATGGGTTCAAACTTCCCTGCTAACCGGAATTGAGAAATTAGCCAATCATTCTCAAAATTAAATCCACAATAAAAGTTGAGCAATCCATCATCAAATTAAACTAATCTAGAAATTGAAAATATGTTTTTCTCTGAACCAATCTCTCTCTCCAATACTCCACAGTCAATCCCCAGGTTGTGCTCTCCGTGAACAGTAAGTCAGAATATATATATTATGGAAACCTCTTTCTTGGAGAAAAAGCCAACCAATTCAAGATCCTCCCCAAATTCGGCGGCCGTGAGCTTCTTTTCCCTAAAAACCAAGGATTATGGGCCTTCTTTGGATCTCTTTAAAGGCCAAAATTAGTTCTTTAAATTCTGTTGGGCTTTGGAAATTAAGTTAGGCCCAATGGACTTCTCCTCGTCTCATGGTCATCTTTCTCGACTCCAAAATACTCCAAAATTCCTAAAATAATCAAGAAAATAAATCATGAAGTATTTGGAGACATAAAACACAAATAGGTGTAGAACCGGTGCATTTAATTATCTAAAATATTATAAAATCATAAATATACATTCGATAAAATGCACCAATTTCCTACTTGTCAATGAGAGACAAAACCTCGAATATTCTTGAACAAAGGGATCGCAAACCGGTGAGGAGTGACATTCAAGCTTTGTTCGAAGGAGGCCAAAATGTGGATATGCGACGTGATGAGGAGATGGTGTATTCGTTCCCACGATATCTCAAAATTTGATTGAGAGGATGCTAACTGGTTTTTCAACTTGGCATGTGCACTCTCGGCCCTACAAGTCAAACGTGTATGTCAGTAGTGGAAATTAACACCCTATTCCAACGGAAATAATGCTACCTGCTGCTCGTAGTGTTGTCGAAGTGCATGATATTGTTACTCCAGCACGAGACGAATCTCTCCTTATATGGCGCGATCCAGTTTTTAAGGGCATAAGCCACAGCCCTAGGATGCTCTCGGTAGTCATCCTCTAACCTCCTCAGCAATTCATTGAACCTCGGTTCATCCTCAGCAAAAATCAGCATATTCCATGCATGATTGAACTGTTCCCATTTCTCTGCTCGGCCAAATAAATTCTTGCAGTTGCTCAAGATGTTCTTATTGATATGCCACCTGCACAGCAAGTGTGTACAGTTGGGAAATGTAACACTGATGGCATTCATCAAGGCCAACTCGCGGTCAGTTACAATCACCCCCGGAAACCGGTTGTCGGACATTAACCCTTTCAAGGTGGTCAGAGCCCACCTGTAATTTTCTTCGCGCTCTTGGGACATGTACACGCAGGCAACAGAAAAAGTGATGTTGGTCGATGTCACTCCAACCACCTCCAAAAGTGGCATCCGGTACCTATTAGTCTTATAGGTACAATCCATGAGGAGCACGCTCGGAAATACACGTAACAGGTCAACGGATCTCGGATGGGCATAAAACAGATCTGTGACTCGATCTGTTTGCTCATCTCTCCGGTCCAAGAAGTAGTAGCTCTCCAACTTCAACTTTCCCAACAAAAATTGCATTTGGGTTCGGCCTCCATGCTCGACCACTCTATGCTTTTGCCGAGCATTGTAAATAGTCTTCAGGGTGGACACATTGTCGGGAAAATAAAGTTTAACAGTGCTCAAAATATCCTTTGGCTTCGTGTTATTCATAGACAGGTCCCGCACTAGCCGATCTTCATTAGTCGTTAGTCGACCGGCGAATGAATGTCCCACCAAATGCAGCCCCATTGGATGATTATGGGACCCACATACAACCATTAAACACTATTGTCCAGTCTCTTTCACCTCAACTCCTTTTAGCATGAAAGGACAATCACACTTTTTTGTTCCACTCCGACGTCCTTTAGCAGGCTTCTTTTCCGGGTCAGTAGAGGTACCTCCCACAACCTTTGCTTTCGGTGGACGATACTTACCACCACGCTCACATCCTAAAAATACCCATACTCGTCTTCCAGTGTCTCCACTATCAGATCGTCTAACCAAAACAACCATGTTAAGACGATTCCCAACAGTACTGGCCCAATTCACCATATCTTCCCGACTATCGAATAGCTCGTTTGTTCGAAAATCCTCCGAAAAATCTATTTGCTCATACATCGGGTCTTCAACGTTCACAACACTCAATCGCGATTCATTGGAGCCATATTCCTATAAAAAAGAGCATGTGTAAATACATTGATCCACAAAACAAACCTAAATTCATTCAAATATGTAAAACATATGCAATATGTTCGACCATTACTAGACGAACACATTGCATATGTTCGAACATAATCAGCCGAACACATTGCACAACGTTCGACCTGTCCTGGTCGAACATCCTCCAAATGTTCGACGCATACTGATCGAACATGTCTATGTATGTTCGGCCAATACAGGTCGAACACACTGCAAAATGTTCGGCCTGTAATGGCCGATCGAGAACTGCGTGAAATTTTTTTTTTCGAACAATACTGAAAAATAAATCGATTAAACTATGTAAAATCACTTACATTGTCCATTTCATGTGCTCTATCTTGATCCATGATCTTTTTCGCACAAATGTAGTAGGGTTTTGGGTGGGGTTTTTGCACTTTTTTTAGTTTGGATTTGTGAGGAAGAAGAGGGAAGAAAGTGGGGTGTGTGTAATGTTAACCGAGTGGGGTGTGTTTAGCAATTGCTTGGAGTGGGTGTGTTTAGATAATTAGTTGATTATGTTTTTTTTTTATGTTAAGGGCATTTTGGACATTTCGCCTTATATTTATTTTTCCTTTTTTTTGTAGGGTGTGTTTAGAAGGGCCCGGGGTGTGGATAGCCGGGCCCTATTATCAATTTATCATCATTTGATAATCATTTCAATGGTGGCATACAAAGATCAATTGGTTGGTTAACAAAGCTCCAAACCTTGTATATAGGGTTTAACAGTTTCCAAGGTACACCAACCGGTCACAGCCTGATTTGACAGTCAAATGACATGTACGTGGAGATCAAAAAATTGATTGTGACTTGATTTTTCTTAATGTGTCATTGATGGATTCTTTAAATTTATTTTCTGAATTGGGTCAAAAATAAGATATGTTAAAAAAAATCTAGACATAATGTAAATCTATATAAAAATTATAATTAATACAAATAATAAAAATAATAATGAAAATTTTCAAATTGATAGGATTAATTTGTATAAGATTTTGATGAGACAAAACATATAATAGTTAGGTCTTAGCAATCTGTTTAGACTTTATAATGTAAATGTTTAGTTAAGGTAAGAACGTTGGAAGAGCACGGAGAAGATACTGCATGCAGGAAGAAGACTGGACAAGCCACTGCACTCTACAAAGGTCACTGCAGAATTAGTGAAGAAGATCGTCTAAGTATGAAAGAATACAGTGAACTAGCTAAAAGCATCCTGAGTAGAAGGAAGCTAGCCACGTCAGATGAAAAAACAACAACTAGAGGTCAACTACCGGTAATATCAAAGTTAGTGCACTTTAAAGAGCCGGTAGAGACATTCAAATATGAACCAATCAGAGTGTGCCACCTGGAAGAATAAAAAGGACAAAGTACGAGTTCTGCAAGGAAATGGAGGCTCAGTGCAGAGCAAGGGAGGCTCAGTGCAGAGCAAGGGAGACACAGTAGGAAATGTGTCAGAAGATTGCGTACGAACCAATCTCAGCAAGATAAGTCAGTGTAGAGAACGCTACCTTTTCAACGGGCAAATTTCTTAAGTTTATAAATAGAAGAAGAGTGCACCTGGAACAACTACTGAAACTTATAACTCACGAGCTAACTCTCAAGATTTCAAACGCTCCCAATCTTACTCTGTAACAACCGTAAAATAATAATAGTAATAATAATAAATTAATAATTTAAAGGCTGTTATATTTAAAAAAATAATTGTATCAATCCTATATAATATAGAATTTTATTTAAATGATGGATCTAATTAGAATTATAAGTCAAATCTCATTAGATTTCTTTTAGTATGAGCCCAAGAAAATTTCTTTAGTATGAGTCCAAGAGGTTAGAAGACTCATTACATCATTATTAGGTTTAGAATCCCTAAACCTCATCATATAAATAAGAGAAAAGATAATACGCTAGGGTTAGGATTTTCAAATTCTCTTAGAAGGTACGTGTTTTTTCTTTTTTCTCATAATTTTCTTTTCATGTCAATTCTAGAGTAAATTGTTTAATTCTTGTCAATATGATAAATTTAAGTGAGATCTTGAGTTAGAATATAATTAACTAAGTATTTTTAAGATCATGTTAATAAAATAAATTTAAGGAAACATCTTCTTCTTTAATTTCAAATCTAGAATGGTTAGTCAGCTATTTAAATTAGTAGTTAGACACTTCCAAATTTCATGAAAATTTAATATGTTGATCTTTGATATGTATTTAATACTCAATAAAACTTTCAGGTCGATCGAAGTTATAACCAATTTAAAACGAATTTTCTATTCCTTCAGTGTAAGAATCAATATGTTCACATTTCTGATTTAAACGTTTTAAAATAAATATTTACAGACCTTATAATTTTATGAAATTTTAATATGTTATGGTTTACTGTAACATTGATCTTCTGTAAAATGTTTATGTCAATTCGAGTCATATTTTATTTTATATGAATTTTATATTTCTCACTTTCAAAATTCATCATCTTTAGTATTACTGATTTAAAAATTAAAAAATATTATTTATATACTTCCAAATTTTATAATATTTGATCAAATTATGTATTATTAGAGTTTTGATCTACAGTAAAAATTTAAATTTAATCCGATAGGTATTTCATTTAAAAATTAATGTTCTTTTTTCCGTTTTGAAAGATTTACGATATACACTTTTCTGTTTTACGAGATTAATACTCATAGTTAAAGATCTTCAAATGCTTTGAATTTTGGATATATTGTATGTTAACATGTCTTTTATCTTCTAGAAAAGTTTCAAAATAAAAGAGTTTATATTTCTTAGTATATTAAATTTATTTTACAGCTCTGTAGAATTTACCGTTTGTGAAATTTAAATTTCAAAAAATAGAAATCTATGGCTATACTACTTGGATCTTTGTGAAATTTATAAATATTATTTATTTAATAACCTAGATTCCATGTTTAAAATTTACGATCGCTTGATCTTATATATTTTAAGAAATAAATATTTTAATGCTTAGCTAGAGTTTTCCTAAAATCTTCCAACTTAGGATTCATGTTTTATTTCTTCCAAAATTTCAAGAAGTTCTCATTTGTCCTCCAAGATGTCCTAAGACTATTTTAGAGATTTAATTTAATTAAAATAATTATTGAAGTTTTTCTTTAGGCTATTAGATATTAAGTTAGTTGTATGTTTTCGTTATGGATGAATAGGTGAAGAAGAAGGTGTGACTCGCGAGGTATAGGATTGCATTCATTTTCTTTCGCTCAAGACTTTTAACTTTTAAAGTGGGGAGTTTTTTTCATGTGTTTGTCTTTATTAAATGCTTTGTGTGGAAGTGATTGATGAATTGATGCAATGTGTCATGTGAATTTTTTTATGAAAATGCTTGCTATGATCTATGATCTATGCATGAGATGAAAATGCTTGCTATGATATATGATCTATGCATGAGAATTAGCTAGGGACCTCAGAGGTCCAAGGATCAAAAGTTGGATGCTCGGGTATGCCCGCCATGCTCAGAATTAATTATCCAACCAGTTGGTCCCAAGTGGTATAAGGTTAAGAGGGGGGGTTGAATTAACCTTATCAAATTTTAACTTTTCTCCAAAAAATATTAAGTCCTTGATGAGCAGGTAGCTAGAAAGCTTGCTGCACTGTAGGTTGCTGCTCGGGCAGCGACCTCAGGACTTAGTCAGAGATAAGAATGCATAGTAGAAATAATGTGATTTTCGAAGATATGTTTTAATGCAGTATGCTTAGGAGATCAGATAGATATATAATGCAGAAAGAACGCAAGCAATCTTATAGAGGTTCAAGGGTGGAGTAATCCTTCTACGTCCTCTCTACTCCTTCTCAAGGAGGAACATTGTTAAAGCAAGTTTGATTTACAATAGACTCAACTAATACAAACTCTACTCTACACAAAACTGTCAGCTCTATCCACACAGGTAGCTGCACAATGACCAAACTGATCGACCCACACAGGATCTCCACACAGGTTCCTTGACCCACACAGGATCCTTTCTCTTCTTCAGAGAGAATAACAACTTAGCAGAGTAAACTCCTGCCTAAGTGACTCCTAAACAGTCTATTTAAGTAAGATGTGGAAATTTTCAACAGTTGAATGCAGCAAGCTCCTTAGACTTCTAATTCCACAATGTAGCTGGCTTGCTGCTGCTTAGACTGAGTGACTTTTATATGAAGATTTTTACTTGCCAATGAACTGCTTTGCGTAGGATATATCAATTCTAGAGTTCTTTTTCAGGTGTACTCAACCTTGTATTTATAGATATCAGTGAGAATTCTGCCCGTTGAGAAGACAGTTCTCCACTGGTGAGGTGTCTCATTCTGATTGGTTCTGTTGATCTTCTAACACCTGCTCTGCAATGCCTTCATTCTGTTCTGCCGCTGCCTTGTCCTTTTGCTACGCGACTTAATCCTGCAGTCTGCTGTACTCTGTCCTTGCTGCTTTTTCACACACGGCAATCATGATTTGCTGAGACTGGAGTGACTCTACCGGCTAGTCAGGATGCACTGACTTTGATGTATCTGGTAGTTTCTTTTTTAAGTGAGTCAGCTTCCTTGACTTGAGCATCTTCAGGTTCCTCACAGCATCCTTTGATACATTGATACTGTCTCTTGTCGCAGCATCTTTTGCAGAGTCTTCTTCTTCTCTTATACTAGCATCCTTGTCTTAGCTATTTTACATAAGGAAACTTATCCAGATAGCTAATGCTCTAGTTTATTACACGTTTTGTCTCATCAAAATCTATTACAATTTATCCTATCAATTTCCCTTTTTTGATGATGACAAAACTCCTTAACAGGATCAAAGACTCATATTTCATTTAACTTGGAACAAAATGCAGAAAAATAGAAACATCCATAGTCATGCATTAAGTTCACACGATGTGAGCTTTCATAAACCAGAACCGTTATAATCTTGATTGATAAGAGATCAATTCTCATGACACAGAGAGATAAAGTGGTAAACAAAATATAAAAAAGATACATAAGACATAGGAAATTGCAGAGATTACTAAGACTTCAGCCAGCTTGGTTTCTTCCTCCTTTCAAACTTCGATCCTTTCCACCAGTTAGCTATGGAGTCTTGGTAGCTGTGTTACATCCTCTTCACAACTTCCTCAGATTCCTCAAACCTGAGCCAGAAGTCTTCACAGTATGGTATGAACTCCTTTCCCAGTCTCTGCTTTAGCTTGACTTGGATTGGAAGTCCACCTTTCTTAGTCAGCTCCAGAAACCTCTGCAAGGCTTCCTTGTTGGTTCGGAATCCTCTAAAGAGAGCAGATTCATTACAGAGTGTCATGAAGTACTTCATCAGCTCTATTCTCTTGAACCCTTCAATCTGAAAGAATGATGGATTGACATCAGTGGGGAGAGCGACTTCCAGAATCTTTGGGGTGACGAACTTGTCGCTCCTGGGATCCGGGCTGGCTTCCAGAAAGTTTTTGAGAGAGGCACTTGCTACATTGGTAGGATTCTGCATGTTCTTCTCCAGCTCAGTCATTTCAAGCAGCTTGTGAGGTGGGAAAATTTTATCAAGAACAATGACCGCGCTGTCGTGACGCGATAAAATTAATTAATTTCCTTCCTAACCTCACTAACTAGTAGCTAGGGTAAGTCGGAGTCGATCCCACGAGGAGTGTAGAATAAATTTTATCACCTATGTTCGATTCAAAAAAACGGAAAAGGTGGGGGGATGTTTTGATTGAGAATCACTACTAACTATGAAGCTAGAAAACGAATTAAACAAGAAATCAATATAAAAAGCATCCCGGTTAACAGTTCAGTTATCCCCCAATTTCAGTTATACCTTAATCAATGTAACACCCATCTCTCAAATTATCATGGAATTATCACCCCTAGTCTAACAACAAGCTCTGTTAAACCGAATCGTCTCTTAGGATTAGTTAAATTAGGATAAGATCACTAATTAACCCTATTTAATTGAATAACCCAGAACAAGCTCTCCAGATTTAATTCATTAAATGCATTAATTACCAAGACGATAGGATGAACTAGACTCCGAATACACAAGCTCGATTCGATAATCTAGGATTATGTTACCCTAGAGATACACGACCTCTAGTTTACCACTAATGAAAATTAAACCACAACAATTAGGATTCATGATTTAAGATTCTAGCAATCAATTATCAATAACTTAACCTAGGTGGCCAATCCGAATTAAGCATCAACAATCGAAAACATTATGCACAGATAACATAATCAATTCCAATCAAACATCGAGAAGGAGATACGAAATTAATTAAAACATAAAGGAGATATGGGTTCAAACTTCCCTGCTAACCGGAATTGAGAAATTAGCCAATCATTTCTCTGAACCAATCTCTCTCTCCAATACTCCACAGTCAATCCCCAGGTTGTGCTCTCCGTGAACAGTAAGTCAGAATATATATATTTCTAATCTTAAGACTAATCTAAAAAGAAAAGTAAAAAATATATTTCTCTCTCTAACTTTCTCTCTCTAAACTAATCCTAATCTAAGACTAAAAAGTTCTATCTTACTAACTCTAATTCCTCCTCTCCACTGCTACATGAATAGTGCCCTATCTCTCTCTCTCTCCTACTTGTGGCTTGCCCCCTGCTGCGTGAATGAATGCTCCTCCAAGATATGCCCTTTCTTTCCAAATATAAGCTTGTCTCTATTTCTTCCCCTCCAAGTCATGACTTGCGGCTGAACAAATTAGTGGGGTTGGAGCCCTTTTTGGGCTTTAGCCCATTTCTTAATTCTTTCCTTCAAAATTGGGCTTCATCTCTTATTCTTCTTCTCTTCTCTTGAATTCTTTTGGGCCTTGTAATTTAAATCGGCCCATTTAACTTCTCCTTGTTCCACGATCATTGTCCTCGATTCCAAAATACTTCAAAACATCCTAAAATAATCAAGAAAATAATTCGTGAAGTGTTTGGAGACATAAAACACATATAGGTGTAGAAACGGTGCATTTAATTATCTAAAATATTATAAAATCATGAATATACACTCGATAAAATGCACCAATTTCCTACTTGTCAAATCTCCCCACACTTAAACCATTGCTTGTCCTCAAGCAACAAAAGAATTAAAGCACATAAGGAATCAAGATAAGAGATCATAATCGCTTGCTTAGATCCTCACCAACATTCATAGGAATTCGACTCATGTTAGAAATAAGACATAAAACACGTTGGACTAAATGTACTATCTTGAGAAATCATAAAGTTAGGCAGGGTATCGAAAATCAAATAATCACAGACAAATCATCAATTCATTCCACCACCTACATCAATCAATACACTCCAATTCCTTTTTCGATATCCTTCATCTAAATAAAAATCCGTTAAGACTTCACATATCATGATTAACCCCCTTTCTTTTCTCCAAAAATATTTTATTCTCTTTTTTTTTTTCGTGAGATTTTTTTTTTCTCTTTTTTTTTTTTGGATGAAGTTGGCAGCTCCACACCACTCTTAGGTTAGTCCTACCGTGCATTTGATTTGATTTTTTTTTTACACGGGACCCCTAAGAGCAGGCAGCTGATTCCACACCCCATCATCTTTTCACTTCTCAATTTTTTTATTTATTTATTTTTTTTCAACTCAACACTTTTTCTCCATCACATCAATTTTTTTTTTTTTTCAATCGAGGGGGTTTTATCAGAATGATCAATCTTTCAAAATTTCCAATCTAGACTACTTCCATCAAGAAATCAAAAAGCATATCTCAAGACACAAATGGGCAAAACAAATCAACTCAAAGTCATGGATTAATTCTCAAACCAATACTATCCTTCCCAACAACAATTTCTCGAGACAACATTCAACAATTTTAACCAACAGAAAACAATGCTCACCAACAAATTTCCAACACACATCGAATCCCCAAATACGAAAATACACAGCACTCGAATCATCATTGCAAGCTCTCTTATTCTTTTTTTATTTTTATTTTTTTTTTATTAATTTTTTTTATATATATGCATGCAAAAATTAAACGTGCTAAAGCAAGTAAACATGCATCCTAATGCAAAGAAAATTAAAAACAAACTATATGCAACTATATGAACCTAAATACAAACTATATGCAAGATATGTGGTCTACTCCACACTTCATCAATTATGCAACATCTCCTCATCTCCCCACACTTGAACCTTGCTTGTCCTCAAGCAACTCATCATCAAAACACAACAAAAGATCTAGACAAGACAAGATTCATATATGTAAGAAAAATAGAGCAAAAATAACGAGTGTGGAATAGAAATCACCAGATCACCAAGGAGGTTTTGGAATTGGTCTCAACGAAGGCACATCAAAAACTGCCATGACCTCTACTCCATCGAGCTTTATCCTTTTTATTGCTTTGAACTTTGAGAATTTGCTGAAAAGTTTTTCAGAAGGTGTATGAACTTCATCCAATATGAATACTTCTTCAACATACTTTCTTTTGTCCTCCAATTTATTCACCCTACAAGAAAGATGAAGAGAATCAATATTAAACTTAACAGAAATTGATTGTTTTACCAGATTCTCGCAGTCTGACGGTTTGACACTGGATGTCGGTTTCACACTAGGTAATCCAGTGTCAGGCTGTTCGGTAGAATTCTCTTCCTCCTCATTTTTTGAAATTTTCTGAGGCTTTTTAGTTTCTTCCAGCTGCTTCCCACTCCTTAGAGTTATTGCACTAACATTCCTTGAATTTATCTCTGGTTGCGACTGTAATTTTCCTTCATTTTGGGCCTCAAGACGATTCATAACCGTTGCTAGTTTGCTCACTTGTGTCTCAAGATTTTTGATACTCGATTGGGTATCCTGTTGGAATTGAGCAGTGTCCTTTTGGAGTTGCAATGTATTTGAAGCCAATGTCTTCATCATTTCCTCCAATGATGAGTTGGAACTGTGTTCGGATGCTCGCTCCCAATGATTTGGATTCTTTAAGATTTGAGGGGGCCAATTATTCTCTCCATTTGAAATTCCTTGTTGATTTCCCCATCTCAAATTTGGATGATCCCTCCAACCCGAATTGTACGTGTTGGAGTAAGGGTCATACTTCCTTCCTTGGTAGTTTCCACTTCCCATAGTGTTAGCGTGAGCTTCAATTTCGTCAAGCAGAATTCGGCATGAATCTGTGGTATGGTCAGTGGTATTGCAAAGACCACATGGCTTCACCTGGGAAGTACCTGCAATAGTTTGACGAAGAAAAGAAGTTAATTCAGTTAGTCTATCTTCGATGGTAGAGTTATTTACCTCATTTACGGATCGTAGTGAAGAATCACGGGTGTCAAATTGTTGCGAGGCAGCAGCCATGCTCGTGATAAGGAGTCTTGCTGCTGATGGTGTTTTGTCTAACAATGATCCTCCACTAGCAGCATCAATATGGTATCGGTCCATCGAGGACAGTCCTTCATAGAAATATAGAATCATAGGTTGATCAGTGAGTTGGGACTGTGGACATCTTGCTTCCAACTTCGTGAAACGCTCCCAATACTCATGCAATGTCTCCCCATGCTTTTGTTGAATCCCAAGTAACTCCCTTCGAATATTGGCTACTCGAGATGCACGGAAGTACCTGGCTAAGAAGAGACTTTCCATTTCAGTCCATGTATTTATAGAGCCCGAAGGAAGGTAGTATAACCAATCTTTAGCAGAGTCCTTCAAAGAAAAAGGAAATGCTCTCAATTTGATGTACTCTTCCGTTACAGCCTTCGGTTTCATGCTTGAGCAGACAGTGTAGAATTGTTTCAAAAATTTATATGGATCCTCATCTGCAAAACCATGAAACAAAGGTAATAAGAGTATGAATTCATATTCAAGCTCAAAAGTTGTATTAGCATCAATATTAGAATAATCAATGCAAAATGATTGATGAATAGACGCGGTATAAGCACACTCCTTCAATGTTTGATTTGCATCCATTTCTCCCTTTTATTCTTATCCTCAGTCTGCATAAATTGACACTGGATGACTCGAGTCACACTGGGTCAGCCAGTGTGAAAAACAGAGTAAGGCAGAACAATGAAACAGAATAAAACAGAGCACAACAGAACAGATCAGCAGGCGAAACAAGACAGATTCAGAGTAGAAACAGCGAAATTCAACCAATTTTTTTTTTCAATTTTCAAATTTTTAATTTTTTTTTGTTAATTAATAAACAAGAAAAGAACAAGATGACACAATAAATTCAAACCACTCCCCGGCAACGGCGCCAAAATTTGACCGCACTGTCGTGACGCGATAAAATTAATTAATTTCCTTCCTAACCTCACTAACTAGTAGCTAGGGTAAGTCGGAGTCGATCCCACGAGGAGTGTAGAATAAATTTTATCACCTATGTTCGATTCAAAAAAAGGGAAAAGGTGGGGGGATGTTTTGATTGAGAATCACTACTAACTATGAAGCTAGAAAACGAATTAAACAAGAAATCAATATAAAAAGCATCCCGGTTAACAATTCAGTTATCCCCCAATTTCAGTTATACCTTAATCAATGTAACACCCCTCTCTCAAATTATCATGGAATTATCACCCCTAGTCTAACAACAAGCTCTGTTAAACCGAATCGTCTCTTAGGATTAGTTAAATTAGGATAAGATCACTAATTAACCCTATTTAATTGAATAACCCAGAACAAGCTCTCCAGATTTAATTCATTAAATGCATTAATTACCAAGACGATAGGGTGAACTAGACTCCGAATACACAAGCTCGATTCGATAATCTAGGATTATGTTACCCTAGAGATACACGACCTCTAGTTTACCACTAATGAAAATTAGACCACAACAATTAGGATTCATGATCTAAAATTCTAGCAATCAATTATCAACACTTAACCTAGGTGATCAGTCTAAATCAAGCATCAAATAATCGAAAACATTATGCATAGATAACATAATCAAATCCAATCAAATATCGAGAAGGGGAAACATAATTAATTAAAACATAAAAGAAATATGGGTTCGAACATCCCTGCTAACCGGAGTTACGAATTAGTCGAGCATCCTCGAAATCGAATTCACAAAGGTAATCGAAAAATCCATCATAAGACTAATCTAAAAAGAAAAGTAAAAAATATATTTCTCTCTCTAACTTTCTCTCTCTAAACTAATCCTAATCTAAGACTAAAAAGTTCTATCTTACTAACTCTAATTCCTCCTCTCCACTGCTACATGAATAGTGCCCTATCTCTCTCTCTCCTGCTTGTGGCTTGCCCCCTGCTGCGTGAATGAATGCTCCTCCAAGATATGCCCTTTCTTTCCAAATATAAGCTTGTCTCTATTTCTTCCCCTCCAAGTCATGACTTGCGGCTGAACAAATTAGTGGGGTTGGAGCCCTTTTTGGGCTTTAGCCCATTTCTTAATTCTTTCCTTCAAAATTGGGCTTCATCTCTTATTCTTCTTCTCTTCTCTTGAATTCTTTTGGGCCTTGTAATTTAAATCGGCCCATTTGACTTCTCCTTGTTCCACGATCATTGTCCTCGATTCCAAAATACTTCAAAACATCCTAAAATAATCAAGAAAATAATTCGTGAAGTGTTTGGAGACATAAAACACATATAGGTGTAGAAACGGTGCATTTAATTATCTAAAATATTATAAAATCATGAATATACACTCGATAAAATGCACCAATTTCCTACTTGTCAAATCTCCCCACACTTAAACCATTGCTTGTCCTCAAGCAACAAAAGAATTAAAGCACATAAGGAATCAAGATAAGAGATCATAATCGCTTGCTTAGATCCTCACCAACATTCATAGGAATTCGACTCATGTTAGAAATAAGACATAAAACACGTTGGACTAAATGTACTATCTTGAGAAATCATAAAGTTAGGCAGGGTATCGAAAATCAAATAATCACAGACAAATCATCAATTCATTCCACCACCTACATCAATCAATACACTCCAATTCCTTTTTCGATATCCTTCATCTAAATAAAAATCCGTTAAGACTTCACATATCATGATTAACCCCCTTTCTTTTCTCCAAAAATATTTTATTCTCTTTTTTTTTTTCGTGAGATTTTTTTTTTCTCTTTTTTTTTTTGGATGAAGTTGGCAGCTCCACACCACTCTTAGGTTAGTCCTACCGTGCATTTGATTTGATTTTTTTTTTACACGGGACCCCTAAGAGCAGGCAGCTGATTCCACACCCCATCATCTTTTCACTTCTCAATTTTTTTATTTATTTATTTTTTTTCAACTCAACACTTTTTCTCCATCACATCAATTTTTTTTTTTTTTCAATCGAGGGGGTTTTATCAGAATGATCAATCTTTCAAAATTTCCAATCTAGACTACTTCCATCAAGAAATCAAAAAGCATATCTCAAGACACAAATGGGCAAAACAAATCAACTCAAAGTCATGGATTAATTCTCAAACCAATACTATCCTTCCCAACAACAATTTCTCGAGACAACATTCAACAATTTTAACCAACAGAAAACAATGCTCACCAACAAATTTCCAACACACATCGAATCCCCAAATACGAAAATACACAGCACTCGAATCATCATTGCAAGCTCTCTTATTCTTTTTTTATTTTTATTTTTTTTTTATTAATTTTTTTTATATATATGCATGCAAAAATTAAACGTGCTAAAGCAAGTAAACATGCATCCTAATGCAAAGAAAATTAAAAACAAACTATATGCAACTATATGAACCTAAATACAAACTATATGCAAGATATGTGGTCTACTCCACACTTCATCAATTATGCAACATCTCCTCATCTCCCCACACTTGAACCTTGCTTGTCCTCAAGCAACTCATCATCAAAACACAACAAAAGATCTAGACAAGACAAGATTCATATATGTAAGAAAAATAGAGCAAAAATAACGAGTGTGGAATAGAAATCACCAGATCACCAAGGAGGTTTTGGAATTGGTCTCAACGAAGGCACATCAAAAACTGCCATGACCTCTACTCCATCGAGCTTTATCCTTTTTATTGCTTTGAACTTTGAGAATTTGCTGAAAAGTTTTTCAGAAGGTATATGAACTTCATCCAATATGAATACTTCTTCAACATACTTTCTTTTGTCCTCCAATTTATTCACCCTACAAGAAAGATGAAGAGAATCAATATTAAACTTAACAGAAATTGATTGTTTTACCAGATTCTCGCAGTCTGACGGTTTGACACTGGATGTCGGTTTCACACTAGGTAATCCAGTGTCAGGCTGTTCGGTAGAATTCTCTTCCTCCTCATTTTTTGAAATTTTCTGAGGCTTTTTAGTTTCTTCCAGCTGCTTCCCACTCCTTAGAGTTATTGCACTAACATTCCTTGAATTTATCTCTGGTTGCGACTGTAATTTTCCTTCATTTTGGGCCTCAAGACGATTCATAACCGTTGCTAGTTTGCTCACTTGTGTCTCAAGATTTTTGATACTCGATTGGGTATCCTGTTGGAATTGAGCAGTGTCCTTTTGGAGTTGCAATGTATTTGAAGCCAATGTCTTCATCATTTCCTCCAATGATGAGTTGGAACTGTGTTCGGATGCTCGCTCCCAATGATTTGGATTCTTTAAGATTTGAGGGGGCCAATTATTCTCTCCATTTGAAATTCCTTGTTGATTTCCCCATCTCAAATTTGGATGATCCCTCCAACCCGAATTGTACGTGTTGGAGTAAGGGTCATACTTCCTTCCTTGGTAGTTTCCACTTCCCATAGTGTTAGCGTGAGCTTCAATTTCGTCAAGCAGAATTCGGCATGAATCTGTGGTATGGTCAGTGGTATTGCAAAGACCACATGGCTTCACCTGGGAAGTACCTG
Organism: Scutellaria barbata; assembly: GCA_028654395.1. NCBI lineage: Eukaryota > Viridiplantae > Streptophyta > Magnoliopsida > Lamiales > Lamiaceae > Scutellaria > Scutellaria barbata. The sequence continues at coordinate 16,967,504 of CM053652.1, read as the reverse complement.
CAATAGTTTGACGAAGAAAAGAAGTTAATTCAGTTAGTCTATCTTCGATGGTAGAGTTATTTACCTCATTTACGGATCGTAGTGAAGAATCACGGGTGTCAAATTGTTGCGAGGCAGCAGCCATGCTCGTGATAAGGAGTCTTGCTGCTGATGGTGTTTTGTCTAACAATGATCCTCCACTAGCAGCATCAATATGGTATCGGTCCATCGAGGACAGTCCTTCATAGAAATATAGAATCATAGGTTGATCAGTGAGTTGGGACTGTGGACATCTTGCTTCCAACTTCGTGAAACGCTCCCAATACTCATGCAATGTCTCCCCATGCTTTTGTTGAATCCCAAGTAACTCCCTTCGAATATTGGCTACTCGAGATGCACGGAAGTACCTGGCTAAGAAGAGACTTTCCATTTCAGTCCATGTATTTATAGAGCCCGAAGGAAGGTAGTATAACCAATCTTTAGCAGAGTCCTTCAAAGAAAAAGGAAATGCTCTCAATTTGATGTACTCTTCCGTTACAGCCTTCGGTTTCATGCTTGAGCAGACAGTGTAGAATTGTTTCAAAAATTTATATGGATCCTCATCTGCAAAACCATGAAACAAAGGTAATAAGAGTATGAATTCATATTCAAGCTCAAAAGTTGTATTAGCATCAATATTAGAATAATCAATGCAAAATGATTGATGAATAGACGCGGTATAAGCACACTCCTTCAATGTTTGATTTGCATCCATTTCTCCCTTTTATTCTTATCCTCAGTCTGCACAAATTGACACTGGATGACTCGAGTCACACTGGGTCAGCCAGTGTGAAAAACAGAGTAAGGCAGAACAATGAAACAGAATAAAACAGAGCACAACAGAACAGATCAGCAGGCGAAACAAGACAGATTCAGAGTAGAAACAGCGAAATTCAACCAATTTTTTTTTTTCAATTTTCAAATTTTTAATTTTTTTTTGTTTTTTTTGTTAATTAATAAACAAGAAAAGAACAAGATGACACAATAAATTCAAACCACTCCCCGGCAACGGCGCCAAAATTTGACCACGCTGTCGTGACGCGATAAAATTAATTAATTTCCTTCCTAACCTCACTAACTAGTAGCTAGGGTAAGTCGGAGTCGATCCCACGAGGAGTGTAGAATAAATTTTATCACCTATGTTCGATTCAAAAAAAGGGAAAAGGTGGGGGGATGTTTTGATTGAGAATCACTACTAACTATGAAGCTAGAAAACGAATTAAACAAGAAATCAATATAAAAAGCATCCCGGTTAACAGTTCAGTTATCCCCCAATTTCAGTTATACCTTAATCAATGTAACACCCCTCTCTCAAATTATCATGGAATTATCACCCCTAGTCTAACAACAAGCTCTGTTAAACCGAATCGTCTCTTAGGATTAGTTAAATTAGGATAAGATCACTAATTAACCCTATTTAATTGAATAACCCAGAACAAGCTCTCCAGATTTAATTCATTAAATGCATTAATTACCAAGACGATAGGGTGAACTAGACTCCGAATACACAAGCTCGATTCGATAATCTAGGATTATGTTACCCTAGAGATGCACGACCTCTAGTTTACCACTAATGAAAATTAGACCACAACAATTAGGATTCATGATCTAAAATTCTAGCAATCAATTATCAACACTTAACCTAGGTGATCAGTCTAAATCAAGCATCAAATAATCGAAAACATTATGCATAGATAACATAATCAAATCCAATTAAATATCGAGAAGGGGAAACAAAATTAATTAAAACATAAAAGAAATATGGGTTCGAACATCCCTGCTAACCGGAGTTACGAATTAGTCGAGCATCCTCGAAATCGAATCCACAAAGGTAATCGAAAAATCCATCATAAGACTAATCTAAAAAGAAAGGTAAAAAATATATTTCTCTCTCTAACTTTCTCTCTCTAAACTAATCCTAATCTAAGACTAAAAAGTTCTATCTTACTAACTCTAATTCCTCCTCTCCACTGCTACATGAATAGTGCCCTATCTCTCTCTCTCCTGCTTGTGGCTTGCCCCCTGCTGCGTGAATGAATGCTCCTCCAAGATATGCCCTTTCTTTCCAAATATAAGCTTGTCTCTATTTCTTCCCCTCCAAGTCATGACTTGCGGCTGAACAAATTAGTGGGGTTGGAGCCCTTTTTGGGCTTTAGCCCATTTCTTAATTATTTCCTTCAAAATTGGGCTTCATCTCTTATTCTTCTTCTCTTCTCTTGAATTCTTTTGGGCCTTGTAATTTAAATCGGCCCATTTGACTTCTCCTTGTTCCACGATCATTGTCCTCGATTCCAAAATACTTCAAAACATCCTAAAATAATCAAGAAAATAATTCGTGAAGTGTTTGGAGACATAAAACACATATAGGTGTAGAAACGGTGCATTTAATTATCTAAAATATTATAAAATCATGAATATACACTCGATAAAATGCACCAATTTCCTACTTGTCAAACAATCCTTGGATCTTTCGAGAAAACAGCATCCAGGTTGCTTTTCAGTTCTGCCTCAGTCTTCCTCCTCTTTTCATCTCTCATATCAGCACCCTTTTCTGAAGCCTGGATGGATTGACCCTGAGACAGCTTCTGATTTCCTCTTCGAGTTGCTATCTGAAGGGCCCCTTGGTCCAGCTCCCCTATGTCCACCATCTCCAGCATCATCTCTTCTTCTGCTCACTACCATCTGCTTGCAGGTAGCAGGATCCTGTCCACTCTTCTGCCGGCCTTCTATCTTCCCTTCCCCCTTTTTGTCATCATCAGCACGTCCAACCACAAAGCTGACCATAGAGTGAATCTCGGACAAGGTGCCTGAGCGTTCCCTTAAGGTTTGCGACTGGTTGAACTGCTCCTCATCCATTCGTTCTACTGCAGTGATAAGAGCTTTCTGGTTAGATTCAAGAGAGATCATCCTCTCCTCTTGTCTGTTTAGCTTTTCCATCACATTTTGGACCACTTCCACAGTAGCATCCTCCTTGGAAGGTCGGTAAGCAGCGATCATCTGAGAGAGTCTTGACAGAGCTACGTTGAGGGAGTCCATGAAGGAATGCGTCTTGATTGAATGTGAGCGGGTTTTCTTGCGGAGTTTTCTGCTCGCTTTCACTAGAGACTTCCCCATCTATTCAATGGCTGTTAGGACCTCGTCATTTGATCTGGCACATTCTTGGCCTTCTCCTGCTGGTACCTGTTGAGATGAAGCAGAGATTAGAGCTTTGGATTTTTCGGCTCCGGTATCACCCTGTTCACTGGGTGATCCATCATCGCTGCTGGAAGGGCTACTGGATCCTCCATCTCCTGATCCAGTGTCCTTAGCTAGGGCCTCCTCTCCAGCCTCTTCCTCTCCAGCTTCCTTCTCTTTATCCTTCTCAACTTCCCTTCATTTGTCAGCCTCCTCATCAGCCTTCTTCTCCTTTTCAGCCTCCCGCTCTTCATCAGCCTTATCATGCTTCTCAGCTTCCTTTTCACTTTCATTTTCTTCCCCCAGTGCTTCTCCTGCCTCCTGTACTACATCCACCTGCTTTTCTGCAGTTACTTCTCCCTCAGTGACCATCTCTCCATGGTCCACTGTTTTGACAGGTGTTGTCTCTTCCAACTCCATGGGAGCAGAGACGGCAAATTGTTCATTCTCTATGGGGGTAGGGTCCTCTGCTGCTTGAACATTTGTAAGAACAGGTGCCTCCATTTCCTGCACTTGTTCCCCCTCAGCCTCTACCTCCATTGGTGTGGGTATGGATGTTTCTGTGCTGTCATCGGCGGCTGCTACTGTGGGTGGGACAATCAGCCTAAGAGATGCCACAGCAGCGAGGGTTTCCAACTCCTTTGCCTTGGGAAAGTCAGTTGGCGTCAAGCTCCTCTCCTTCATCGGCGTCTGCACAGGGACTTCAGGCAGTATGATTAGGTCAGTAAGATAAGAAAATTCCTCACCATTTTTCTCCATCGGTGATGGCGACCTCCTGCTGATGGGTTCGACCATAAGAGCAGTGCAGGAGGATCCTTCACCTATCTGGGGCTCCCTTACTGGCCTTCTCATCCTTGTCTCTGTCAGCCTTATGTCAGCAGCCTGTTTCAGCATCCTCTCCAGGGCTTCGTCTTCTCCAAACTTTTCTACCTGGGCTACGGCAAAGCCCACGTCATCGCCTATCCTGACCTGGTCAGCGGCAGCATCCAGAATCACCTCCCCCCTGTAGAAGTCTGGTTGCTCGATGGGTGCTTTTTCTTTGAGGTTCCTAGGGCCAGGTAGCTGTTTAGCAGCTTCCTTCTACTTCTTGGCCTCAATTTCAACGGCGATTTCAGCATTTTCAAGATACTCTGGCCACTTTTTCTTCCTGAGATCCTTCAGAAATTTCTTTTGAAGGACCTCTTCTAAGTCGTCGATGGCAGCCCAGTTCAAAGCCCACTCCTCCTCCTTCTCCCAGTCAGGCCACTGGATCAATTCTTCTCTAGGAAGGTGCCTGTACTGCCACCAGGTGGTGAATCTATCCATCATCTTTGCAAACTCCTCCTCCAGCTTTGGTATGCTGACAACATACTCCAACACGTCTTCCTCATCCTCTTCTTCTTCTTCTTCTTCAACTTCTTCATCATGAACAGCAGCATCCCCTGCCTGTTCATCCCTCAGTGGAAAATCAATCTCCACTTCCACTGCAGGCTTCTTAACAGCCTGAGTGGTGGTGCATTCTGGTTCATCATCAGAAATGACCAGTCTTCGCTGCATTTCCTTGGGCTTCTTCGGCACTGCAGAGGCAGGTGAGGGTTCGTCCGTCCTCAAGCTGCTTTCCGACGAAGATGAGCCGCTGCTAGTCCGACGGAATGTCTTTCTTATCCTGGGAGCGCCTTTGGAACCCTCAGAGACCTTCTTGGTTACTGGGGATGGCCGAGTAGTAGTCTTTTTGGCAAAGACCCTACCCACACCGATGAACTTCCCTTTCTGGATGGGCTTTCCATGGGATAGATCTATCTTCAAGTGACCTAGGAAGGTGTTCACGATAAGCCCATAGGTAGGCTTACCCACCTTCTTTTCTACCTCCTCCACTAGCTTGGAGAGCAGGTAGCTGGCCCAGTCCACCTTCTCCTTATTGAGGATGGCCATCATTATTATGTACATGAAATTGGTACATTTATCAAAAGAACCTGAACGGTTCTCTATGATGTGGCAGCAGATGTCATGCAGCATCTCAAACTCAAAAAGGAAAAACTTCTTGCTGTAGCTTCTGGACATCCCCGCCGTGTCCTCCCTGCCGGTGAATATCTTCCAGTAGGCCTCCAGTTCGTCTTCTCCATACGTCGAGAGGTCATTGGCATCCCAGAGAACACCTCTTCCAACAGCCCGGTATCCACAGTGACTGTCACCCCACCCAACTTTGATCGGATCTCTGACCGATCTTCAGAGACCCTAGCCTGCTTGTAGAACTTTTCAACCTGCTCCTCTGCATATGGTGACTTGTGGAAAGAGCAAAGTCTCAGAAGGCCTGAGATGCGCAGACATCGCAAAATGTCCTTCATTAAGTCTTTGGTGTTTCCTTCCTCTTCTACCATGTTGAGCAAGATGTCTCTGTCTACCAGCCTGCCGTCGACAACAAGAGTTTGCTTGGGTGCCATTTATGAGAGAGAGATGAAGTTTGGTAGAAAGAAGCTTAGAGAGAGAGAACAAGGAGTTAGGGTTTCCAAAGTGTAAGAAGTGCTAAGTGAGAGAGAAAGATGAAGAGAAACTTCTCTTATATTTGAATTTGATGGGTTTTGATCGAGCGGTCCAGATTTGGTTTGAATTTGAAAGGACCCTTGATCCATCGGCTGAGATTTTGGGTGCGGTGTTCGTGTGCTGAAGTACTTGATGTGATATTTTGTGGATATCGAGTAGTTTTCTACAAAAATGGCTGCTTGACGCGTGGTAACTATTTCTCTTTCCATGCGCTTCGGTTTCTGGTTCCTGCAGGTAGCTTGGTGACCAGTATCGTAGCATCAGGGACTATCCAGGGACCTCGAGTAGTGACCTTAAGTCGCTGTTTTATCATTTCAGCTTTGTCCTGCGTGGAGTTCCCCCTAAGCTGTATAATCATTTAAGCAGAAAAGATTAGGATGTTATAAAGATATTTAGCTCAGATTAATTATGCCTAGCTCGTTTCTGAGAAAAGAGAATCTTGATTCACAAAGAGGCTTCGTGAAAATGTCAGCTAGTTGAAGATCAGTATGCATTTTCTCTAGTTGTTGGAACCGTCAGATCACCGACCCTATATGATTATCTGATTCGGGGTCCATGTAAATATGATTAACGCACAGTGGATAAACGAATCATACCTTTTGTACCGATATTAGTTCTAAGGTTAGAACTGTAGATCGAGGAATCGATGGAGCCTGGACCTCACGATCTTCTGCTGTATTCATCGTCTTTTTCTCGAACGTTGTGTGGGCAACGAACTATCGAGACTTTCAGTCGCCTTCTACTAAATCGTATCTTAGATTTTATGTTTTTAGAAACAGCTAACTTGAGGCTTATTTATAGGCTACAATAGGGACCTTGAGGAGGATTAGGAATCGGTCTCCTGATAGGCTTAGGAGTCCTAAATTCAATCTGAATATACTTCTTAAGCCTATCAATAATATCTCAATCCACTAAAAAGATATTATTGAACTACCGTTCCTTATCCATATCAAATATGGGCTCCTATTTATTATGTGCACGTTTATCTCCCCGCGTTTAAGATATCGAATGTCCATTAATTAAATGAATTACTGACAATTCAATTAATTAACATTTAATTCCAAAAGTAGTACCACTCAACTTTATTATCATGCCGGAATAAATCCACCTGCAGGGTTTACATGATAATCCTTATGAGCTCCTCAAGAGGACATCATCATCCTAAATAATTAGGACACGATTTCATTATATAATCAACAGCACACCATATAAACAATATTGTATCCCAATTTACCGAGCTTATTGATTTATTAAATAAATCTCACCCATTGGTAAATTAAAGAAACATATATCGAGTATACATGCCCATTATCATACAATGATTAAGAGGACGCACATCCATAATAACAGAGGTCTTGTTCTATTTATGTAGTCAGTATAAATAAAACAACCTCAATTGGTCCTGCTCAATACATACAAAATGTACTAGTGTAATTTTATAATCAAGATAGATTAATACCAAATTACACTACAACCATTCCGATAATTTATCCAAAATTATCTCCATTGTGAGCTACCATTTATAATCTATAAGGAACTGATAACATGATCTTCTGTGTGGCACCACACACCATGTTATCTACAATATAAATTAATTGGACAATTGCAATAACATATATAACAAATATATAAAATGCAAACATTTGACCATAAAAGATTCTCATATCATAAATAGATGTTTATACAAAAGCTAGGCTTATAGTATACATCCTAACACTAGTGATATATCTTTCTTCTCAACATGATCCATTATGAAGTGGTGTTTGATATCTATGTGTTTTGTTCTTGAATGAAGAACTGGATTTTGTGTGATAGCTATTGCGCTTGTATTGTCACATAAGATGGGTGTGTCTTTTTCTTCAATTCCATAATCCTTCAGTTGCTGTTGAATCCATAGAATTTGTGCACAACAGCTTCTTGCAGCAACATATTCGGCCTTAACTATTGAAGTTGCTATTGAGGTTTGTTTTCTGCAAAACCAGGATACTAGTTTGTTTCCTAGTAGCTGGCAGGTACCACTAGTGCTTTTCCTGTCGATTTTGCAACTTGCAAAATCAGAGTCAGTATAGCCAATAAGTTTAATCCCTCCTTCTTTTGGGTACCATAAGCTAACTTCCTGGGTTCCTTTGAGGTATCTGATGATCCATTTGGCTGCAGTCAGGTGTGACTCCTTTGGTACTGCTTGGTATTTGGCACACATTCCTACTAAGAACATGATATCTGGTCTGCTAGCTGTTAGGTAGAGCAGTGACCCAATGAGTCTTCTGTACTTTGTAACGTCTACTGCTTTACCATCACTATCTTTGTCTAGGCTTCCTGAGATTATCATAGGGATGCTTACTGTGCTCGCATTTTCTAATCCGAATCTTTTTATCAATTCTTTAGTGTACTTCACTTGATTGATGAAGGTTCCATTGCTCAGTTGTTTGACTTGAAGATCGAGAAAAAAGCTTAGTTCTCCCATCATGCTCATTTCAAACTTAGATTACATAAGATTTGAGAACTTCTGGCACAGTTCCTTGTTTGTTGATCCGAATATAATATCATCAACATAGATTTGAACGAGCAGTATGTTTTCTCCATCTTGGATTCTGAAGAGTGTCTTGTCTACCTAGCCTTTCTTGAATTCATTGTCAAGTAGATACTTCGAAAGAGTGTCATACCAGGCTCTAGGTGCCTGCTTAAGTCCATAGAGAGCTTTCTTTAATCTGAAAACCATGTTTTCTGGATTGTCTTCAAAACCTGGGGGTTGCTCTATATAGAGTTCTTTGGCTAGGAGCCCATTGAGAAAGACACTTTTCACGTCCATTTGATATACAGTGAGGTTATTGTGAGCTGCGTAAGCTAGAAAGATTTTGATTGCCTCCAATCTGGCCACTGGTGCAAAGGTCTCTTCAAAGTCTATTTCTTCTTCCTGACAGTAGCCTTTTGCCACTAACCTTGCTTTGTTTCTTACAACTTGGCCTTTTTCATCAAGCTTGTTTTTGAATACCCATTTTGTACCGATTACTCCTTGGTGAGTAGGTTTGGGGACTAGGTGCCACACTTTGTTTCTTTCAAATCCATTTAGTTCATCTTGCATAGCTTGAATCCAGTTGGTGTCTGCTAGAGCATCCTCTATGCAGATTGGTTCTATTTCAGAGATAAAGCATGCAAACATTGCTTCATAGGGGTTGTTTCTTCTTATTCTTACTCCAGAGGTAGAGTCTCATATGATCTAATTTCTTGGATGATTCCTTAGCCACTTTCTTCTTGCTTCTTCAGCTTGCTTTTCATTTGGGTCTTCAGCAGGTTGCTCTTGATTATCCTGTATAGCTTGCTGATTAGGATCAGGTTGAATATCTAATTGAACTTTCAGTTGAATTCCTTCAGGGTTATGTATCTCTTCTTGAATAACTGGTGCTTGCTGGTTTGGGGTTGGGTCCTGTTCCCCAGGTTGCTGCGTAGGTACAGGCTGCTGATTTTGAATTGATTCAATATTTTGGAGACTTGGTAACTCCGCATCAATATATTCAAAATGAGTGTTGGTGATGCGAGTTTTCCCAAGGTCTTCATTGAGTTCATCTATATCAGCCTTAGTGCAATGTGGTTTATCAAAATCCACATGTACTGTTTCTTCTACAACAAGTGTTCTCTTGTTGAAGATTCTGAAGGTTTTGCTTACCGAAGAGTATCCTAAGAATACTCCTTCATCTGATTTTGAGTCAAATGTCTTCAGGTAGTCCTTCCCATTGTTGAGTGCATAGCACCTGCAACCAAAAATATGGAAATGTTCAATATTTGAGGTGTAACCAAACCATAGTTCATAAGGAGTTTTATTTAGATCCTTATTGATAATGCATCTGTTCTGGGTGTAGCATATTGTGTTGATTGCTTCTGCCCAAAATCTCTTAGGTAACTGGGCTTCAACTAGCATGGTCATTGCAGCTTCCTTGAGGGTCCTGTTTTTCCTTTCTGCAACATCATTTTGTTGTGGAGTCCTAGCTGCTGAGTATTCATGTTTGATTCCATTGACCGAGCAGTATTCTTCGATGAATTTGTTTGTCAACTCGGTGCCTCTGTCTGTTCGGATCTTTATCATGTTCAGACTCCTTTCGGTCTGTAGCTTCTTTAGTAACTCCGGTATCCTCCGTTCAGTATCAGACTTCTTTGTTAAGAATAGGGTCCATACGAATCTTGAGTAGTCGTCCACCACTACAAGAGTATATTTTCTTCCACTCATGCTTACTGGTTCCACTGGTCCGAATAGATCCATGTGGAGTAGATCAAGCACCCTTTCGATTGACCTTTGAACTTTGTTTTTGAAGGAGCTTTTAGTTTGTTTTCTCTTTTGGCATGCTTCACATAAACTCTCCTTCTTGTACACCAGATCGGGTAGTCCTCTGACCAGTCCTTTCCTGGTTAACTTGTTGATCGTTTTGAAGTTTAGGTGGCTCATCCTTTTGTGCCAAAGCTAGCTAGCTTCCAATGATCCTTTTGCAATGAAGCATGTAGCTATGGTTACTGAGCTCCAGTCGGCTATGTAAATGTTTCCTTTTCTGGTACCTGATAGATTTTCTTCCTTGGTTCTACTATCTCTTATCAGGCACTTGTTGTGATTGAATTCCACTAAGTAGCCTTTGTCACAAAACTGGCTTATGCTGAGCAAGTTGTACTTTAAGCCTTTCACATATGATACTTCCTTTATGTGGGTGTTTCCTTTGATGAGATTTCCAACTCCTTTAGTGTTACCCTTATAATCATCTCCAAAGATTACTTTCGGTCCTTTGCATGGTTGTAGATCACTGAGGATTCCTTTGTTTCCAGTCATGTGCCTTGAGCAGCCACTATCAATATACCATACTTCCTTGTTGTTTTCTGTTGTAGGTACCTACAAGATAGAGATCACTGGTTCTTAGGTACCCATACATGTACGGGTCCTTTTTTGTTAGTACCTTTTGGAATCCAAACTTGTCTCACAACAATTGCTTTGTTATAGACTTGGTGGCTCCGTTTATTAGCGGTATCCTCAGGATACTATTTTGTGTGTGCAAACCGTGTGTAACCATCACTTTTGAAGTGAGGTCCTCCACCATACTTCCCTTAAGCATGTGCTCTTTTAGGTTTAGACATTATGGTCTTAGTATGTGTGGAGTAGAAGTTTCTGTGCAGCATCCTTTTAGGTTGCTGTTTTCTTTTGTTGCTCCCAGCAGATAGATTCCGCTGTAGCCAGCTTTTGAAAATAGGCTTACTCCCTGTGGATGTATACATGGGTCTCTTGCCCTTGTCTATTGCTTTCTCCAAGCTTTTCGTTGAGTTATTAGATAACTCTTTTGTCATTGAGGTTTCTACTTGAATGAAGACAACAGTTTTAGATGAGCTCGTTGTTTCTTGAGAGGTTCCAACACAGTATCCTAGACCTGTCCTATCAAAAAGACTTTTGGCCGACATAAGACATTTCTTGGCCTCTTTAGCGGATTTGCTAAAGGTTCCTACAATTGCTTGAAGGTCATTTTTCTCACTTTCAAGTTTGGCGATTCTTAGATTGAGCTTAAATGCCTGTTCCTGGAGGTCACTGCACTTTGAGCTACTAAGCTCATATGCAGATAGCTTTTCAGCTAACAATGTATTTTCTCTCATGAGCATCTCATTTTCAAGTTTCAGCTCCTCATGAATTGAGTTTATCTGTTCGAAATTGCTCATGATTTGTTTTAGGGAAAGGCTTTTGTTTAGCTTTTTCTCTTCCTGCAAGGGTTGGATTTGGTGCATTACCTCATCATCCTCGTTGTCATCTGCTTCCTGTGCCATCAGGCAGATGTGTGACTCGTCTTCTGATGACAAAGATTCGCTGTCATTGTCAGAGGGGTCTACATCCTGCTGGGTTTCCTTAGAGGGTTCTTTTCCTTTCTCCATCTCGCTGAGGAAGGCTTTGATTCTTCTCATTTCCTCTCTTCGTTTCTCCCTTTTCTAGGAGGACTCTCCATCAGGATATCGGTTGACCTTAGGATGAGGGCATTCTCTGGCATAGTGTCCTGGTTTTCGACAGTTATAGCATAGATTTGAAGTATCCTGATTTGGTTGCTGGAGGCTGGGCTGTTGAGAAGGTGCCTGGTTTTTCTTGAAGTCACCTCTCCTGTTGAACCTGATGAACTTCTTGAAGTTCCTTAGAAGAAGGGTCATTTCTTCATCAGTGTTTTCAACAGATAGCTCTCATTGCTTACTGCAGGTAGCTCCAGTCTCTCTCGTGCTTCTGGCTGTCAAGGCAGTTACCTTTGTACTGGATTCTTCTGCCTCTTTCTTCCTTCTGTTGATATCATACTCGAATGCTTTTAGGTCAGAAAAAAGGTCAAAAGTACTTATTGATTTCAAATCCATGGAGACCCTCATGACGGTAGTCTTGCTATCCCATTCTGCAGGTAGCGCTCTTAGGACCTTCATATTTTTCTCCTTTTCGGTATAGAATTTGTCCAAATACTCCAACTCATTAACAATGTTCGTGAACCTCAGATTCATCTGTTCCAATGTTATTTCAGGAAGCATCTCGAACAACTCGAATTTTTGAGTTGTTGTAGACACCTTGTTTTCCTTTGTAAGCTCGGTTCCTTCATAAATTTGTTCGAGCTTGTTCCATATATCCATTGTTGTTATGCATGTCTTGACCTTACTGAAGGTTCCTTTGTCCAGAGTGACAAATAGGGCATTTTTGGCTACGTTATCCAGATTGGCTCGCCTTCTGTCATCAGCAGTCCATTCTTCTCTAGGTTTATCAATAACAACCTGATAGGGAATGGCTCCTGCATCACCAGCATCTACAGCTCTCGCGAATATAGGGTTGGGCTTGGTGATCCTCGAGGGTCCATCAGTAATGACCATCCACATTTCATCGTGCATGGCTGAGAGATGTGCCTGCATTTGAATTTTCCAATCGTCATACTCTTCAATAGAGAACATAGGAAGCTTATGCGTATCCATGATATGATAAAAATCATGTATGCAGATTTTTGAAAGTCAGGGATCGGGGATTGACCAGACAGATTGGGTTTTTAATCCAATCTGGCTCTGATACCACTTATTAGTCCCAAGTGGTATAAGCCCAAGTGGTATAAGGTTAAGATGGGGGGTGAATTAACCTTATCGAATTTTAACTTTTCTCCAAAAAATATTAAGTCCTTGATGAGCAGGTAGCTAGAAAGCTTGCTGCACTGTAGGTTGCTGCTCAGGCAGCGACCTCAGGACTTAGTCAGAGATAAGAATGCACAGTGGAAATAATGTGATTTTCGAAGATAGATTTTAATGCAGTATGCTTAGGAGATCAGATAGATATATAATGCAGAAAGAACGCAAGCAAGCTTATAGAGGTTCAAGGGTGGAGTAATCCCTCTACGTCCTCTCTATTCCTTCTCAAGGAGGAACATTGTTAAAACAAGTTTGATTTACAATAGACTCAGCTAATACAAACTCTACTCTACATAAAACTGTCAGCTCTATCCACACAGGTAGCTGCACAGTGACCAAACTGATCGACCCACACAGGATCTCCACACAGGATCCTTTCTCTTCTTCAGAGAGAATAACAACTTAGCAGAGTAAACTCCTGCCTAGGTGACTCCTAAACAGTCTATTTAAGTAAGATATGGAAATTTTCAACAGTTGAATGCAGCAAGCTCCTTAGACTTCAAATTCCACAATGTAGCTGGCGTGCTGCTGCTTAGACTGAGTGACTTTTATATGAAGATTTTTGCTTGCCAATGAACTGTTTTGCGTAGGATATTTCAATTCTAGAGTTCTTTAGGTGCACTCAACCTTCTATTTATAGACATCAGTGAGAATTCTGCCCGTTGAGAAGACAGTTCTCTACTGGTGAGGTGTCTCGTTCTGATTGGTTCTGTTGATCTTCTGACACTTGCTCTGCAATGCCTTCATTCTGTTCTGCCGCTGCCTTGTCCTTTTGCTGCGCGACTTGATCCTGCAGTCTGCTGTACTCTATCCTTGCTGCTTTTTCACACATGGCAATCATGATTTGCTGAGACTGTAGTGACTCTACCGCCTAGTCAGGATGCACTGACTTTGATGTATCTGGTAGTTTCTTCTTTGAGTGAGTCAGCTTCCTTGACTTGAGCATCTTCAGGTTCCTCACAGCATCCTTTGATACATGGATACTGTCTCTTGTCGCAGCATGCAGGTAGCAGGGACTTGACGTAGGTTCCTTGGCAGAGTCTTCTTCTTCTCTTATACTAGCATCCTTGCCTTAGCTATTTTACATAAGGAAACTTATCCAGATAGCTAATGCTCTAGTCTATTACACATTTTGTCTCATCAAAATCTATTACAATTTATCCTATCACAATCCCAAGAAAAGAAAATGTTTATTTACTTGACTGTTGTGATATTTATCTTGCTATTACATGATGCCTTTAATCTTGACAAGCATGTCCCTACTGAACTAGTGTTTGCTCATCCCTTTATGAAAAATCTAAAATTTTAGACTAATGACATGGACGTGGAATGAAGTGGATGAGTGGTGGCTAGAGTTACATCAGTTGTTTTATTTTAAGCTATTTAGTTCAAAAAAGATTAAATGTTTCCATCTTCAATCCGCTTTAGCATGACTTATTTCATGTTAGTTAAGATCTTCTGATGAAACCCTTGTTGGAATATTTTGGGCTATTTTTAAAATACTCTTATGACTTGATTTCATTGTTTAAGCTTCTATTTTAAAAAATATCACATATTTAATTCTCCGCTGCAAGCATATTAATTTTGTAAAGGAAAAACTATAAATTAAAAAAAAATTAAGAAAAATTGGGATGTTACATTCTGGTTTCAGTCACTCAATCTATCAAGCAACAAGTCAGCTACCTTTCTGTTTTAAGAAGATCAAAGAGCTTGCTGCCACCAACTGTTGAAGAAAAACCTTTAACTTTTATTGATTGTTTTAGGAGTTGCCTAGCAGAGGCTGTTCCTGCTAAGTAGAGGTTGTTCCTGCTAAGTATTAGCTTCTCTCTGTTGAAAGAGAAAGAATCCTATGTGGGTTACTTGTCTTGGTCACAGTGCAGCTACCTGTGTGAATAGAACTGACAATTTTGTTAGTAGTCGAGTTTGTATTAGTTGAGTCTTTGTAAATCAAACTATCTTTAACAAAGTTCCTCCTTCGAAAAGGAGTAGGGAGAACGTAGAGGAATTACTCCACCCTCGAACCTCTGTATATCTGCCTATCTGTATTTCAAGCTTTATATCTCTATCTGTCCATCTATCTGTTAAGCACTCTGCATTCAAAACCTATTTCAGAAAAAGACGTTATTTCCGTTGTGCATTTAAACTCATTCTGAAGTCCCAAGATCACTACTCAAAAGCAACAACCTCATCTCTGCAGTAAGCTCTCTAAGCTACTTGCTACCCGAGGGACTTAATACTTTTTGGAAAAGGTTTGCAAAATTTGATAAGGTTAATTCACCCCCTTCTTAACCTTATACCACTTGGGACCAACAAGTGGTATCAAAGTGATAAGTGCCAATTTTCACCTATTTTTGCATACGTTTATGGATTCATTTGAATATGTGAGCTACGTTTTTATGGTGATTATTGAGATTATTCATGTATAAGATGCATTTGATGAGTTTATGCTTAGTTTCATGATTTTAATGAGGAAAAGTGTAAGTTTCGCATGGAAAATCAAGGCTGGCCAGTAGGGTACGACTAGTACTGTGTAGCCCGACTAGTGCCGTAGGGCACGACCATGCTTAATAGCACTGCCAGACCATGCTCGAGTCTGGAGGATGGGGCACGACCGTGCCATGTAGCACGGCTGTGCCCGGGCGCATAGCAGATTCGGTTATTTTGGCGTGATTTTATCATTTACTTGATATATAAGTCTCAAAAAATGAAAGAAGAGAGAATTATTGATGAAAAGAGGCAGAGAGAAGAAGCACGGAGAGAGTTGCTGAAGCAGGCGATGTATATGAGTCTGGTGGAGACAAGGATGAGGAGACCAGCAAGGGAAGCTCAGGCTGGTGAAGGATCCTCCAATATTCCCTTGATGATTGAACCAATTAACAGGAGGTCCCCTTCGCCAACTGACAAGAATGGAGAAGAATTTTCCTATCTAATTGATCTGATCATTTTGCCCGAGGTACCTGCTCAAACGCCGATGAAGGAGGATACGCCAATTCAGATTCCAATCAATTCTCCCAAGGTGAAAGAGTTGGACACCCTCGCTGCTACTGCTGAGTTCGAAACCTTCTTGGAAATGACTGAGGGTGGGAGCAGCAATCGATGAGACCACTGAGCCAACTGTTCAAGTACCTATGGAGGTGGAGGTTCAGGGGGTGGGGGCACATGAGTGGATAGAAGCTACTCCGATGGAAGTGGAGGGAGTAGCTCCTGAAGAATCAATGGACCTTGGCGAGAAGGTCACTGAGGAGGATAACAAGGAGAATGAGAAGGATACCGAGGAGCAGGAGACTGCCAATGAGGATAAGGATGGAGATGAGAACAAGAAGAAGGGGGAGGAAGTTGAAGAAAAGAGAGATGCTGGATCAGAAAGAGGAGGATCCGGCAGCACTTCCAATAACGATGAATGGTCACCTAGTGAACAAGGTGATACCGGAGTCGAAAAATCCAAAACTCTAACACCTTTATCTTCTTCCCAACAAGTACCTACCATTGCTGAAGAAGCTGTCAAGTCCAATGACGAAGTTTTAACTGCAATCGAACAGATGGAGAAGTCTCTAGTGAAGGCTAGCAAGAACTCCGCAAGGAAACTCGATCTAGCACCTTCAAAACTCAGTCTAGTCTAGACTCCCTCAACGTAACCCTGTCAAGTCTTTGGTAAACAATTGAAGCCCAGCAACCAACCCCCAAGGAAGATACTACCGTGGAAGTAGTGAAAGTTGTTATGGACAAGTTGAACAGACAGGAGAAGAAGATGATCTTAATAAAAACATATAGGAAAGCTCTTGTCTCCACAATAGGTCGCATGGATGAAGAACAGTTCAACCAATTACAGACTTTGAGAGAGCATTCAGACATCCTCTCAGATATGCACTCTATGATTAGCTTTGCAGTTAGAAAGACTGATGATAACAAAAAGGAGGAAAGAATGCTGGAAGAGCAACAAAGGACAAAGAAGGATCCTACATCTTGCAAGCAGGTGGTAGTAAGCAGAAGAAGAGATGATGCAGGAGATGGTGGAAGCAAGGGAGCTGGATCAAGGGGTCACTCTGACAGCAGCCTAAAGAGAAAATCAGAAGCTCTCTCAGGGACCATTCATCCAGGCTTCAGAAATAGAGCTGAAGGAAGAGAAGAAAAGAAAAGGAAGACTGAGGCTGAATTAAAAAGTGGACTGTGTGCAGTCTTTGGAAAACACACAGAAAGCTTTTGCTAGACTGATCTATCTCACAAGCTGTCTGATATCTCTTACCTGGAGAAACACATGCATAATCCTACCAGCTCAAGTCTTAAAAACTTTCTGGAAGCAAGCCCGGATCCAAGGAGCTCAAGGTTTACCATTCCAAGGATTCCGGAGATCACACTCCTAACAGACACCAATCCCACATTCTTTTAGATAGAAGCCTTCAAGATGATAGAATTCATGAAGTATTATTCAACCCTCTGCAAGGACTCTTCTCTGCTGAAAGGCTACTGTACCAACAAGAAAGGTCTGGAAAGATTCTCTGAACTTGCTAGGAAGGGAGGACTTCCAATTCAAGTCATGATAAGGCAAAGATTTGAAAATAAATTCATACCTTACTGCAAGGACTTTTGGCTGAGGCTTGAAGAAGATGAAGATGTGAAGAGGATTGTGGAGCCAAGCTATCAAAAGTCAATAATCAACTGATGGAAAGGTTCAAAGTATGAAAAGAGAAAGAAAGCCAGTTGGTTAAAGACTTAAAATTTGCTTTCTGTATTTTCTGTATGTTGTTGTTTAGCTTTCTTATATTTATTCTCTGTAATCTGTATATTTGTTGATACTTCATCAATAATAATACATTCTCTTCTGTATCTGAAAGCTCATTTCTTATGAATTTAATGCATGTTTTTTTTCATTCTCTAATGTTATTTGCATTATGTTCATTTATAAATGTTCTATGACCTTTGATCTTTTTAAAGGAGTTTTATCATCATCAAAAATGGGGAAATTGATAGGATTAATTTGCATAAGATTTGATGAGACAAAACATGTAATAGTTAGGTCTTAGCAATCTGTTTAAACTTTATAATCTAAATGTTTAGCTAAGGCAAGGACGTTGAAACAGGACGGAGAAGATACTGCATGCAAGAAGAAAACCGGATAAGTCACTGCACTCTACAAAGGTCACTGCAGAACGACGTGAAGAAGATCGTCTAAGTATGAAAGAATACAGTGAGCTAGCTAAAAGCATCCTGAGCAGAAGGAAGCTAGCCACGTCAGACAACAAAGCAGCAACTAGAGTTCAACTCTAGTAACATCAAAGTTAGTGCACTTTGAAGAGCTGATAGAGACATTCAATTATGAACCAATCAGAGTGTGCCACTTGGAAGAATAAAAAAGACAAATTATGAGTACTGCAGGGTAAGGGAGGTGCAATGCAGAGCAAGGGAGGCGCAGTAAGAAGGGTGTCAGAAGATTGCGTACGAACCAATCTCAGCAAGACACCTCACTGCAGAAAAAGCTACCTTTTCAACGGACAGATTTCTCAAGCTTATAAATAGAAGAAGAGTGCACCTGTAACGACTACTGAATACAACTCACGAGCTAACTCTCATGATTTCAAATGCTCTCAATCTTACTCTCTTCAGTCACCCAATCTATCAAGCAGCAAGGCAGCTACCTTTCTGTCTTAAGAAGATCAAAGAGCTTGCTGCCACCAACTGTTGAAGAAAAACCTTTATCTTTTATAGATTGTTTTAGTAGTTGCTTAGCAGTGGCTGTTCCTGCTAAGTATTAATTTCTCTCTATTGAAAGAGAGAGAATCCTATGTGGGTTATTTGTCTTGGTCACTGTGCACCTACCTGTATGGATAGAGCTGACAGTTTTGTTAGTAATCGAGTTTGTATTAGCTGAGTCTTTGTAAATTAAATTGTCTTTAACAAAGTTTCTCATTCGAAAAGGAATAGAGAGGATATAGAGGGATTACTCCACCCTCGAACCTCTATATATCTGCCTATTTGTATTTCAAGCTTTATATCTCTATCTGTCCATCTATCTGTTAAGCACTCTACATTCAAAACCTATTTCAGAAAAAAAACATTATTTTCGTTGTGCATTTAAACTCATTCTGAAGTCTCAAGGTCACTGCTCAAAAGCATTAACCTCATTTCTGCAGTAAGCTCTCTAAACTACCTGCTACTCGAGAGACTTATACTTTTTAGAAAAAGTTTGCAAAATTTGAAGGTTAATTCACCCCTCTTAACCTTATACCATTTGAGATCAACACAAATTATCTTTAAACCCCCAAAAAGTATTTTCAAAATTTAAAAATTATTTGAGTGAATTGTAAGATAATCCTTACCAAGGAATTTTAAACCTTTTTGCATGTGCTTTATATATGGACATGCACATATAGGGTGTAATGGATGTGTTAAAAAAATTAAACATGTATAGTAAGAATTATAAAATTGTAATTATTATTTTATTAAAATATATTATAATTTGTGGTTTATGCGTCGTCTAGTTTAACATTAAGGATAATATAGTGATCAATATATCATTTAATAATATATGTTGCATTTTTAAATGAACATTAATAAATTTACTTAATATATATGGTACAAAAATCACCGAATTCTAATAATAAACTTTAAATTCTAATAAAAACTCAAAAACAATTCAACACATGTATTAATGTACCAAGTTATCGACTTTGTCTCTGCAGTAAATCATCATGTAATTCCCAACCAACAATTCGACAATTTTCAACCAACAATTCGATCAACTAAATTACTGATCAACTAATATGACTAAACTAAAATTAAACTAAAACATATCCGATTTACTGAAATTAAAAATCAGCAATACATATCCAATTTAACATCCAATTATAAATTAACATTATAAACTAAGAACTGAGTGATTTGTGTTGATTGGATAAGACTCATTAATATATATATATATATATATATATCTTTGTATAATTATGACCAATAAAAAAATATAATATTTATTAATCTGAATAATTTAATTTATTTTATTTCCAATAAACATAGCATAATTTAGGGAGAATTTTTTTTTTATTTCAGCTACCATGTAATATTAGACACAATTTTTTTAATTGGTGGTACTAAATTTAAGTTATTGAGATTTTTAAGTACTTAATGAGTACAAATTTGACCAAATTGGTCATTTTTATCAATCTCATGTTTCCAATATAGACTTTCATATTTGGTTGTTTTACTTATTCTATATATCTGTATATTATTGTTTGTACAAATTTCTAATATTATGAAATGTAATTATTTAGCATGACATAAATTTGAAGTTACAAAATTTATGTTTTTATTAATGTAGATTTATGTAATTATTAGAACTTTTATGATAAATCGTGCAACATATGAGTATACTACTAATTTTCACCTATAAGAACATACTAATTTTCATTGTTACTTACTTTCTTCCAAACTTGAATTCATCCCAAAACACATTAGCCCATAGATGTGCAGATGATTTGATAAAAAGAAAATACATAAGACAATATGCAACATTGTTTGTAGGTGAATATTCCAACCAATTAGAATTTCTTTTATACCAAGCCGGTAAAAACTTTCTATAGTGCTTATCCACAAATATAGAGGATTTTTTGGAACTCCATTAAATGGACCAGCAAAATTAAATAAGCATGTCTAATCTCATCTCTTTTTCATTTATCAGGCAACTATAGACATATGTAATCTAGGACCTCGTTCAATATGAAAACTATTAGAATCTTGATCAAGCTTTTGTATGTCTTTTGGAAAAGACACCTTGATGAAATTTGTTAAAGGGATCAACTATTTTAACTCTATCCACTTCGACCCTTGAAGTCTCTATAAAAAATGAGAACTTGAACTCTTTTGAAAATTCATGGAGAAATATGAATCAAGTATTTTATACTTCATAAGTCAATCTTCTACTTATATATATATATATAAGATTATATAACCGCAAAAACAAGCAATTTCTCATTTCAAAATATTAACGTGTTATCATATGATTAAGAAATTAGAAGTAAGTTAAATAGATACTAATACTATGGGCAATTATGTTCAAAATTCAAGAATATGATTAAAATTTTGAAAGAAAGTCAAAGAACATGGGGAATCTTATTACGATTTTAAGCAAATAACTAAAACATTAAAGATGAAAAACATAAAAAAAAATCAATTAAATATAAGAGCACTAATATTACTTTATAATGAAGAAGTACCAAATCCAAATATTATTCTCAAATGTTGGAAGAAAGAAGTGAAATTTCGGGGGTTGAACTCTGAAAATGAAACGAAAAAAGGTAAAGCTGCGTGAAAAAAGAAACGAAAAGAAACATAAGAAGAAAAAGTAAGAAAAGGAAATGGAGTCTCGTTTGTGTATTGTCTTGGACCACCTCTAACTAATATAAAGTAGAGGTTGAGGATTTGCTGAAATTCTATCCCTTAAATTGTTTTTATGGCCACCACTTCTTTAGAGGTGCGACAACTTTGATGAGAATTATTTTGAATATATTGATTATGATTTTATTTATTTATTTAGATGTTAATTAATTTTTTATTTTTTTATTTTGATGAAGTTTTATGAATTTTAGGACAAGATAAGGATTTAAATGGAATTGGAGGCATTTTGAATTGATTTGGAAGAAATTTGGTGAAGTCCTCAAAACTTGCAAACACTATGATGGTTTTAGCATTAAGTGTGGGAACGTCTAAACATTCAAATCTAATTCTCAAAGATCAATTCTCAAATACTACAAAAGTCTCAACAATAGACGTGGATATGCTTAACATCTGAAGATTGCAGGAAGGAGAATACGTGGACAAAAACTGTAGATTTTAAACTTCCAATTACTATTATATTAAGAGTAGTTATTAGCTATAGATATAAAAGGATTTCAACTCCCTCTTTTCATCTTCAACCTTTTATTCCACGGCTAAAACTCCATAACTTTTATTTTGAAGACCTCAATTCTCCATGGAATGCTAGATTCTACTTTTATCCAAGAGATAATCAAGACTTTATTCTATTATTGTTGTGAGATCTAATTTAATTTCCTCATTTTTTCTTTCTTGTTACTTGTATATGTTCTGTGCATGTTGTTTATTATTGTTTTGGTGAATTATTTAAATAGGACCTTTGTGAATTTGTCAAAAATAATATACCGTCAATTGGAATATTAAATCTGTAATTGTTTAATTGTTGTGGTTCTTGTGGCATAGTATAGTTGATTATATAAATATTTTTAATTCACTACTTTGAAGATATGCGATCTAGTCTAAATAAACTGATAGGATAAATTGTAATAGATTTTGATGAGACAAAACATGTAATAGACTAGAGCATTAGCTACTCAGATAGGTTTCGATATGTAAATAGCTAAGGCAAGGATGCTGGAAAGAGAAGGAGATTCTGCCAAGGAACCTAAGCCAACTCCCTGCTGCCTGCATGCTGCCACAAGGAATCAGTGACCAAGCTTCAAAGGATGCTGCAAGGAACCTGGAGATGGTCAAGGAAGCTGACTTACTTGCTCGAAGAGGAAACTACCAGATACATTAAAATCAGTGCAAACTGACTAGCCAGTAGAGTCATTTCAGTCTCAGCAAATCAGTGATTGCCATGTGTGAAAAAACAGCAAGGACAGAGTACAGTAGACTGCAAGTTTAAGCCGCGCAGCAGAAGGACAAAGGCAATGGCATAACAGAATGAAGGCATTTCAGAGCAGGTGTCAGAAGATCAGCAGAACCAATCAGAGCAAGACACCTCACCAAGTAAAGGACTGCCCTCCCAACGGGCAGAATTCCCACTGTTGCTTATAAATAGAAGACTGAATGCACCAAGTAGGAGAGTCCAAGAATTGAAATATCCTACGCGAAGCAACTCTCCTACAAGCTAAAAACTTTCATATCTAAGTCATGCAGTCAAAGCAGCAGGAAGCCAGCTACCATTGTGATCTTCAGAAGTTCAAGAAGCTTGCTGCACTCGACCGTTTAAAGATTTCCATATCTCATACAAACAGTCTGTTTAGGAGTCACTTAGGCAGGAGTTTACTCTGCTAAATTGTTATTCTCTTTGAAGAAAAGAAAGGATCATGTGTGGGTCAAGGAACCTGTGTGGAGATCCTGTATGGGTCGCTTAGTTGGTCACTGTACAGCTACTTGTGTGGATAGAGCTGACGGTTTTGTTTAGAGTAGAGTTTGTATTAGCAGGGTCTATTGTAAATCAAACTTGCTTTAACAAAGTTCCTTCTTGAGAAGGAGTAGAGAGGACGTAGAGGGATTACTCCACCCTCGAACCTCTATAAATTTGCTTGTGTTCTTACTGCTTTATATATCTATCTGATCTCCTTGAGCATTCTGCATTAAGGTCTATTTCAAAAATCATATTATTCTCACAATGCATTATTGTCTCTGACTAAGCCCTGAGGTCACTGGCCAAGCAGCAACCTATCGAGCAGCAAGCTTACTAGCTATCTATTCATCAAGGACTTAACATCTTGGAGTAAAAGTTAAAAATTTGATAAGGTTAATTCACCCCCCCTCTTAACCTTATACCTCTTGGGACCAACAAGTGGTATCAGAGTAGGTTGGATTAAAAACCTAACTTGTCTGGTCAATCCCCGATTCCTGATTTTTAAAAATCTACATACATTTTTTTCATCATATCATGGATACGCACAAACTTCCTATGTTTTCTATTGAAGAGTATTACGACTGGAAAATTAGAATGCAGGCACATCTCTCAGTCATGCACGATGAAATGTGGATGGTCATCACTGATGGACCACCGAGGATCACCAAGCCCAATCCTATATTCGCAAGAATTGTAGATGCTGGTGATGCAGGAGTCATTCTCCATCAAGCTGTTATTGATAAACCCAGGGAATAATGGTCTGCTGATGACAGAAGGCGAGCCAACTTGGATAACGTGGCCAAGAATGCCCTATTTGTTACACTGGACAAAGGAACCTTCAGTAAGGTCAAGACATGCAAAACAGCTATGGATATATGGAACAAGCTCGAACAAATTTGTGAAGGAACCGAGCTTACAAAGGAAAACAAGGTGTCTACCGCAACTCAAAAGTTTGAACTGTTCGAAATGCTTCCTGAAGAAACCTTGGAGCAGATGTATCTGAGGTTCACGAATATTGTAAATGAGCTCGAATCTCTGGACAAGTTCTAAAAAAGGTAAAGCTGCGTGAAAAAAGAAACGAAAAGAAACATAAGAAGAAAAAGTAAGAAAAGGAAATGGAGTCTCATTTGTGTATTGTCTTGGTCCACCTCTAACTAATATAAAGTAGAGGTTGAGGATTTGCTGAAATTCTATCCCTTAAATTGTTTTTATGGCCACCATTTCTTTAGAGGTGCGACAACTTTTATGAGAATTATTTTGTATATATTGATTATGATTTTATTTATTTATTTTAGATGTTAATTAATCTTTTATTTTTTAATTTGATGAAGTTTTGTGAATTGTAGGAATAGATAAATATTTAATTGGAATTGGAGGCATTTTGAATTGATTTGGAAGAAATTTGGTAAAGTCCTCAAAACTTGCAAACACTATGACGGTTTTAGCATTAAGCGTGGGAACGTCTAAACATTCAAATCTAATTCTTAAAGATCAATTCTCAAATACTGCAAAAGTCTCAACAATAAGCGTGGATATGCTTAACATCTGAAGATTGCGGGCAGGAGAATACGTGGACAAAAACTGTAGATTTTAAACTTCCAATTACTATTAGGGAAAATTTCATTTTTGGCCCTGTAGGAATGGGCGCGGGCCGATTTTGACCCTTAGTATCAAAAGAAACCAAAAGTTAATCAAAGTTAGCCCTGTCCGTTAGTTTAGTTGACGGAAATAGTTAGATCCCATTTTTAGCGTGAAAATCAGTTTGATATCAATTTTCCCAGTTTTTTTTCGAAATAACAGCTATTTTACAGCCTTTAAAACAGCTTCAAGGGTGCTGATAACAACTTCTATTTGGGGTTAGCAGGATTACACACAATTGCTATCTTGTTTGGTTGCAGATTAGCAGGATTACACACAATTGCTGATTTTTTTACTTATTTCTATCTTCTGTTAGGTTGAAATCACTACAGAGAAGAAGGCTGAACCTGAACCTACATTTGAAATCTTAACCAATCCTGCCAGAGTAGTTCCTGCCCAAGAAAAATTCATTAAATTCCTTGAAGATAGTAGATATATATCGGTGAAATCAGCACCCTCGGGATTTGTGTTGTTAAAAAATCTTCGTCCAAGTGAACCTGAAGTACTAGCTCTCACCGATGCACTTTCATCGACAGCACCAAATGCTGGTGCATCAGCCACTGGTCAGCAGGGCTCAGCCTGGGCTATGGCAGTTGATGAGGAACCTACACCCCCACAACCTTTTGAATACACATCATAGTTTAATTGCAGGGAAATGCTCTGTTTCTTTTACCAGTTTGTTGTGGAGAAAATCTAGATTGATTTCAAGTTGGGAATCAAGATGATGAATTGAATGTTCATGTGTGGTGGTAAAAGAAACCTTAATTCAATTCAAAATGAGGAATCAAAATCACATATTTTCTTGCAAAATCCTAAAAAAATCACAAAGAACAAGAATAAACTCTCCCCCAAACGCAAAAAAGTTGAATTGTTAACTAACCATTCATATCTGTTGAACCATCGATTTCCAAAGAGGGGCATTCACCTGCGATTTTCGTCTCACCATAGCTCTTTTCAGCGATTTCGTTTGGGAATTAGACTTGGAGATTTGAGGAAGATTTGGGGATGATTTGGGGATTAGGTTAGCAATTAAACTTGTTAGGATAAATGTAATAGATTTTGATGAGACAAAACATGTAATAGACTATAGTATTAGCTATTTGGATATGTTTTCATATGTAAAAATAGCTAAGGCAAGGATGCTGGAAAGAGAAGAAGATTTTGCAAAGAAACTCACGCCAAGTCCCTGCTACCTGCATATTATCATACTACTGCAAGAATCAGTATCCAAGTATTAAAGGATGCTGGGAGGACCCTGAAGAGGAAGCTGACTCATTTGCTCAAAGAAGAAACTCCCAGATACATCAAAATCAGTGCATCCTGACTAGCCGGTAGAGTCACTCCAGTCCCAGCCAATCAGTGAGTGCCACTTGAAAAAAACAGCAAGGATAGAGTACAATAGACTGCAGATTAAGGTCGCGCAGTAAAACGACAAGACAGGCGCAGAACAGAAAAGAAGGCGTTGCAGAACAGGTGTCGGAAGATCAGCAGAACCTATCAGAGCAAGACACCTCACCAGTGAAGAACTGTCTTCTCAACGGGCATAATTCTCACTGATGCCTATAAATAGAAGATTGAGTGCACCTGAAAATAGAGATAATTTTGAATTGACAAATATCCTACGCAAAACAGTTTATCAACAAGCTCAAAACCTTCATATCTAAAGCCACTCAGTCTAAGCAGCAACAAGCCAGCTACCTTGTGAAATTTAAAAGATTAAGGAGCTTGCTGCATTCAACCGTTAAAGAACTCTATATCTTATTTAGACTGTTTTGGAGTCACTTAAGCAAGAGTTTATTCTGCTAAGTTGTTATTCTCTCTGAAGAAGAGAAAAGATCATGTGTGGGTCAAGGAACCTATGTGGAGATCCTGTGTGGGTCGCTAGTTTGGTCACTGTGCAGCTACCTGTGTGGATAGGCCTGACAGTTTTGTGTAGAATAGAGTTTGTATTAGTCGAGTCTATTGTAAATCAAACTTGCTTTAACAAAGTTTCTCCTTGAGAAGGAGTAGAGAGGACGTAGAGGGATTACTCCACCCTCGAACCTCTATAAGCTTGCTTGCATTCCTATTGCTTTACATATCTGTCTGATCTCATAAGCATCCTGCATTAAAGCTATTCTTCGAAAAACACATTATTTTCGCTATGCATTTTTAACTCTGCCTAAGTCCTGAGGTCACTGCCCGAGCAGCGACCTATCGTGCAGCAAGCTATCTAGCTACCTGTTCATCAAGG
Organism: Scutellaria barbata; assembly: GCA_028654395.1. NCBI lineage: Eukaryota > Viridiplantae > Streptophyta > Magnoliopsida > Lamiales > Lamiaceae > Scutellaria > Scutellaria barbata. The sequence goes on along the minus strand of CM053652.1, from coordinate 16,940,652 downwards.
ACTTAATATTTTTGGAGAAAAGTTAAAATTTGATAAGGTTAATTCACCCTCCTCTTAACCTTATACCACTTGGGACCAACAAAACTGATTTGGGAATTAGGGCTTCGTGCAATGGGGAAAAGACATTGTGTTCCCACGACAAATTCAAAGAACTAACGGGCACGTGCCTTACACGTGCTATCTTCGTTAAAATTTTGGACGAAAATTTGTGGAGGGTTAAAAAAGAGTGAATTTGCACCAAAATCGGCCCGAGCCCATTCCTACAGGGCCAAAAATGAAATTTTCTCATTACTATTATATTAAGAGTAGTTATTAGCTATAGATATAAAAGGATTTCAACTCCCTCTTTTCAACTTCAACCTTTTATTCCACGCCTAAAACTCCATAACTTTTATTTTAAAGATCTCAATTCTCCATGGAATGATAGATTCTACTTTTATCCAAGAGATAATCAAGACTTTGTTCTATTATTGTTGTGAAATCTAATTTAATTTCCTCATTTTTTCTTTCTTGTTACTTGTGTATGTTCTGTGCATGTTGTTTATTATTGTTTTGGTGAATTGTTTAAATAGGATCCTTTGTGAACTTGTCAAAAATAATATACCGTCAATTGGAATATTAAATCCATAATTGTTTAATTGTTGTGGTTCTTGTGGCATAGCATAGTTGATTATATAAAGATTTTTTATTCATTGCTTTGAAGATATGCGATCTAGTCTAAATAAACCTACATGTGCGTTTGTTGGCTATAATTTGATTTTTCTAAGTTTTAATGCATTTAGTAGATTAAATTCTATGATGGTATAGGATTATTTAATTAGGGTAGTAATTAGAGATCGTGTCCTGATTATCGAACCTTAAGGAAAGATTAGGTCGTTAGGTCATAACATTGACTATAACCAATTTAAATTTGAAAGAAAGATATAATTCTTGCCTCTATGATCAACATTTGAACCATTATTGAATTTCTTTTTTGGTTAGATATTTTTATTTCATTGAATTCTTCTTAGTTAATTTTAGTTGTTTTCATTTTAATTTATCAATTACAAAAGTTGTAAAAATCCTCAAATTTTTGTGGATTCGACTTTAGTCACTGTCTATCTCAAATTTTATATCTTTAGTGTAAGTTTTATTATTGGTTGGAAATTGCTCACATTTAGTACTTTCCATGCATGTAATTGCTTTCTTGGTTGCTTCATATATCTGTTGATTAAGCTCTGAACTTCTACACCAAAAAGACCACACATTTGACCATTAACAATGAAACCAACTTATTGCATTTTCCTTCTTGTTTTAGGGATTTTATCAAGCAGCTATACCATTTCCTCAGCTAGAAAAGTTTTGAATGAAAGCACAGATGAAGAAGCACTTATTGCCTTCAAAACTTCAATCACTTTAGACCCTTATCAATTCTTCACCAATAACTGGTCAATTCATACACCCATTTGCAATTGGATTGGTGTCACTTGTGGCATCAAGCATAGAAGAGTCATTGCCCTCAACCTTTCTGGCTATGGCTTCCATGGAACTGTTGATCCAAATCTTGGCAACTTAACATTCCTCACATCTTTAGACCTTAGCCACAACAATTTCACAGGTCTCGTACCCAATGAGCTCTCTAACTTACGTCGTCTGCAAGTGATAGACATGGAATTCAATAGCCTCACTGGAAAAATCCCATCATGGTTTGGAACGTTAGGAGAACTGGAGAGCATTGGTTTGAACAACAACAGTTTCTATGGCAGCATTCCACGGTCATTTGGCAACAACACGAAGCTACGAATATTGATAATGGAAAACAATTTTCTTGGAGGAAGTATCCCACAAGAGATTGGCAATCTTTCTTCCCTCCAAGTGTTACGCCTGAACTTTAATGGCATAAGAGGTTCTATTCCAGAGAGTATCTTCAACTTGACTAGTATTGAAATGATTGGTCTCACAGGTAACAGTCTCTCGGGTGGGCTCCCAAATAGTATGTGCAATGATATTTCAAAACTGACTGCACTCTATCTTTCCCTAAACCAACTTAGTGGGCAGATTCCATTTGACATTTACAAGTGCAGCCAGCTCCAGTTCTTGTCATTATCTTTCAATCATTTAAATGGCAGCATACCAACATCAATTGGCTCCTTAACAAAGCTTCAAATCTTGTATCTAGGGGATAACAATTTCCAGGGTACGTATGTGTTTCTTTATTATTTCTTCATGATAAACTATCACTGAATGCACAAAAACTAGAAATGTTGTAATATTTATTGGGTTGTGTTTGGATGGATTGGATTTGAGAAAAGATCTGAAATCCATCGTAGCAAATGTATTGATGGTGTTTAGATAGATGTGGGTTTGAATGCTTTCATTTTGAACTCAGTTTTTTAACAATATAGATGAATTTGAGAGGATTTGAAATAAATTTTTTTTAAACATTTAATTTCAAATTACCACCCAAATACAAAAAAAGTCATTCATATTTCATCATTAATCTTTAATAAAATGCTACTCATGGTCGTATGTAGATATCTAAACGAATCAAGCCTAATTGAGTATTGTTATGCTCGAGCTTGATTCTAAAACTCAAAGCTTGAAAAATGAAATTAATCCTTTTATCTATAACATCGTGATTCTAAGTCTCATAATATTATTTACAATAGTTTGTAGTGAAAAGTTTGACTGGTCAGTCATCACCCCTTTGTCACTCTTCTAGGATGATAACAGTTTATATATAGAACGTATGGATATTTTACTATTTTTCTTAATGTATAGAAGCATAATTGTGAGGAATCAATTATGTTTACTTGAATGTTTGGCTTAATTAGCTACCAACTAAGCAAGGTGAACAACCAATAGGAGAGAGTAGATCATACACGTAAGTTGAAATAATCAAAACCAAGGAAAAATATCGATTTTGATGGAAATATCGATATCTCAATTTTACGGAAATATCGTGGAAATATCGTGGAAATATCGATATCGGTGTAAATATCGATATCGGTGTAAATATCGATACATTATACTTATTGATATTTTTCCGATATTTACCGATATTTCTCCGATATTCTCCCGATATTTATGGATATTTTCTAATATTTCACAGATTTTCCTATAATTTGTACCATAAAACCATCGATATTATAATCTTTACCGATATTTCCCGATATTTCTCCGATACTTCACCTATTTTCATATCATTTATACCATGGAGCCATTGATATCGAAATCGATATTGATATTTATTGATATTTTATTTATATTTTGATAAAATTTCTCATTTATTTTATCTATATTTTGATAAAATTTCTCATTTTTTTTATCGGTTACGTGAAAAAATGAAAATATCTGAGATATATCCTATAGGCCATTATTATATCGATTACGTGAAAAAATGAAAATATTAGAGATATTTTCGGATATTTTCATCCTTGATCCTAACAAATTAACTTACAGGTGACATACCTAGGCATGTTGGAAATCTAACGGCATTGAGGCACCTGGATCTAAGTCGAAATCACTTTACAGGTATGTGAAACGACAAGAATAGGCATCTCCGTTGAAGCTTTGTAGTAATCTTGTTAGTATTAATTAATTCTGATTTTAACGAGACAAAAATGCCAGGTCAACTACCAGCTGAGCTTGGTAATCTTATTAATCTTTTGAAGTTGTATTTGGGTAGAAATGAGCTATCTGGTGCTATCCCATTCTCCATTTTCAACATATCAACGATCGAGATTATGTACCTTTCATATAATCAATTCTCAGGCCAGATTCCTTCAACATTGGGGATTTCACTTCCCAATCTACAAGAGCTTTATTTGGGTCACAACAAATTCAGTGGAGTAATTCCAAATTCTATAAGCAATACTTCTAGTCTTACTATCTTGGTTTTCGTCATGAACTTCTTTACTGGCTCTGTGCCTGACTTGGGTGATTTAAGACTCTTGCAACACTTACAAATTTGGGGGAATAATCTAAGTGGAGGATTGAGATTCATCTCATCTTTAACAAATTGCCTACTTCTATCTGAAATAGGCATATCGCAAAATCCACTGAGTGGTACACTCCCTGCTTCTATTGGAAATTTCTCTTCTGCTCTTCAGTTTTTCAATGCATTTGACTGTGGAATCAAAGGTTCCATTCCTGTTCAGATTGGACACTTGACCAACTTGCAATTGCTACTTTTGAACAAAAATAACTTGTCTGGATTTATACCAACATCACTGGGAAATTTGAATCAACTCACGCGTTTAAGTCTTAGGTACAATAAGCTTGAAGGGCACATACCAAATGATCTATGCAAGTTAGGCAGATTGGGGGAGATCTCTCTCAGTTATAATATGCTTAGTGGATACATTCCTCCATGTATTGCTCAACTCAAATCCCTTATGAGGTTGTACCTCGACTCCAACAAGTTGGAATCTAATATTCCCTCCAACTTATTGCAACTCAATGACCTTGTGGCCTTAAACTTGTCCAGAAACTTTTTAAACGGCTCTCTGCCATCTGAGATTGGAAACATAAAGACACTCGTAGATTTAGATCTATCGTGGAATCATTTTTCCGGTGACATTCCAAGTTCTATTGACAGAGCAGAGTCGTTGGTTAACCTAGTTTTGGCACATAACAATTTTGAAGGCTCTATTCCTGAGTCCATGGGGAACTTAAAAGGCTTGGAATCTCTGGATCTCTCCTTCAATAACTTTTCAGGATTTATCCCAAAATCACTAGAGGGACTCCGATTCCTTGACAACTTTAACGTGTCTTATAATAGACTACGAGGATTGATTCCTACCGGGGGTAAATTTGCAAACTTTACTGCTCAATCATTTCTGAAGAATCCCGATTTATGTGGTGCACCACATCTACAAGTTCCATCATGTGTAGAGGGCCATAAGAAAACAAGGTTTAAGAAGTTTGTCTCATTGATGAAATATGTTGTGCCACCTTGTCTATTAGCTATCATTTTGGTCATCCTAATTGTTGTACTAATGAAAAGAAGAAAATCGAGGACACAACCAGCCAAGTGTGAGATCTCAGTACTTCCCTCATGGAGAGCAAGTTCTTATCTTGAACTTCAACGGGCAACAAATTCCTTCAGTGAGAGTAACTTACTTGGAAGTGGAAGTTTCGGTTCAGTATACGAAGGAATGCTCTCAGATGGCTTAACTGTTGCCGTTAAAGTTTTCAATTTAGTGTCTGAAAATGTTTCTAGAAGCTTTGACACAGAAATACAAGTGTTGAGGGCCATTCGTCATAGAAATCTGAACAAAATCATTGGCTGTTGTATTAGCGGAGATTTCAAAGCATTGGTTTATGAGTACATGCCTAATAGGAGCCTAGATAAATGGCTACATACACGTAACTCTTTCTTGGACTTGATACAAAGATTGAACATAGCAATAGATGTTGCATTAGCCTTGGAATATCTTCATGTCGGTCTCACATCCCCAGTTGTTCATTGTGATTTGAAGCCTAGTAATATCTTACTAGATGAAGATATGACTGCCCATGTTGGTGATTTTGGTATCTCCAAAATCGTAGGTGAAGAGGAGTTAATGACTCAAACCAAAACCTTAGCAACAGTTGGATATATGGCACCAGGTATGTTTTCATAGTTTTAGTTGAATTTGCCCATTTCATTCTTCATTCATTTGATCCATTTTGTAAGTAAGTATTCGATCTCAATGCAGAGTATGGAGGACAAGGTATAGTATCACCGTGTGCAGATGTTTACAGCTTCGGCATAATCCTACTGGAGTTGTGCACAAGTAAAAGCCCGACAAATGAAATGTTTAGCGAAGAATTGAGCTTGAAGAGCTGGGTTAGTCTCTCACTACGCGAAAACACGATAATCAGAGTGGTGGACACCAATTTGCTTGGAAGAGAAGACATGGATTTCTCAGTAAAAGAGCAATGTATGTCATCTATTCTGAGTTTGGCAATGGAATGTTTAGCCATTTCACCTTCAGATAGAATCAAAATTAGTGAAATTGTGGCCATACTAAAGAAGATCAAAACTATGTTTCTAGCAAAACTCACAGAAAACAATGTTTAATCTTTTCAAATAGGTGTGGATAAGCGTCAATGTAAGAGTTGAAGTTTGGTATTGTTTTCAAATTAAGATTTTATCCCTCTACGTGGGTTACATAGTATTAACAATATTTTGTCATCGTTTTCAATCTAAATATGTGTTCTAATTTAATCGATTCTTGATTATTTGTTTGTTTTATCTTTCATTGTTGGTTGTTCACTAATTTTTTTTAATTACAACTGCAAGTGTACGGTGTAAATTGCAGAGATAATGAGCAAGGTTGATTTCACATAGACTACTGATTCACAACCTAATTAACTACTTACATTCAACACTCAATTTAATCTAGATAACCAAATAACAAGATTTCAAATTTATAACTAAAATAAAATAAAAACAAAGATAAACAAATTTAATCAATATAAACGAAATAGAGCTTAGGACATGCTTTCATTTAATTCTTCTCAAGATATCACTTTGACCAACCCAAATTCATTAATGATTCTCCAGCAATCACAAATATAAAATTAACTACTCTCTCATGCTAGTTAACCGATTGATGCCACTGAAAGTGTCTCCACTCGATCCGATGAACAAATATTAGCTAGTATAACTAACATATTCTTTTAAATTTCTAATTTGAGTAAAATAACATATTCAAATACGAATCTAAATTTCTTTCAAGTGTATATACTAATTATAAGTTAATAGAAATATAATAAAAAAATTAGTTTTTTTTTTTGGTATGAAATCATACTTTTTATGTAAATATAAATTGTTTGTATATTTTGTAGTGGAATATTTCATGTTTTTTGATCCAAATTAGAAAATATAAAGAATATATTAACTACACGTCAAAAAGACACCATATTAGCCTTTTGACAACGCCATATATGCCCTTGTAATGCTCTAATCAGCCTATGATAGGGATGGCGATGGGGGCCGGGGGAGCAATCCCAATCCCCAATCTTATTGGTATTATGACACTAAACAAAAAAGCTGGTATTGAACGTCTTTAAAATGCCACGATCTGAAGCATAAGGATTAATATCTGAGCTCGACTGGAAACTGTGAATGGGTTTCATATCTTTCGATCTGGTAAATTGGTTCCCATACTGAAACTCTGAACTCTCAGAACACCTAACCTATGTGCTACTTCATGAATTTGCGAATAAGTTTACCATTTAATTTACAAAATGTTGGTGATGACTAACATGTATGGTTTCAAGTTTGACTGAGCTGTCAGACCTAATGCAGAAATACACACATATATGCAAAAGTATATGCATTACAAACTTGTCTGTATTATTTATGATCATACGCTATGCATTTCATTGACAATGTTTACGTTATCCTCAATGTAGGGAGTTGCAGAAAGTGCCTAACGGAGATGCAGAATCCCGAAACAAATCCTCAGTGTGGAATAATCTGAAGTCTTTTGCCAAAGGATTTTTTAATTTATAGAAGAGATCATATATTCATGTGTGGTTTATCAGAAATATGAAGTTTTGTCTCCACCGGAAGTACATAGTTTTTGGTTGAGGTGATTATCAGAAAGTTGAAGTTTATATTTTCTTGATTAAACAAGAAACTGAAATCCAACTTGTTCACTTTGCTATATTATCTGCATATTCAGATCTCCGCTGCTGTTGATAGTACATAAATGGATGAGATTACTCGCAGTTTACCCGAAATTTGTAGAGATGAAATCGGCGGTGCAAAAATATGAGGTTTATCAATTTTTCCTGCTCTTTTTGTAAATTTCCTAGATGTTTATGCAACTCTTTCCTCTCTGCTGCACACACATTTTAGGGGTATGTACAGCTGCAGATGAGAATTTGTCAGATTAATAATGTACTATTTTGTAGATTGATGATTCCCAAAAATTTCATTTTGGGATAATTGCATTTTGTCCGTTGTACTATTTGATTTTTTTTGCATTTTACCATCTGAATTATGAAAATAAGCATTTTATTCTTTCAAACTTTATGATTCATTGCACTTCATGTTGACACCGAAAAGAGGCTAATTGAGAAGTAAACACAAGCACACACCCAAAAGTACTTCCTCACTCTATGGAACCCTCCAAAGAGAATAGAAGCAAAATACTTGCAAGTCCAAAGACTTAGAATTTGGTTTATTATATATTTTTCACTTTACAAGATTAAGGCTATTTATAGGAGTCAATACATGATTTTAGACCACAATAATGTACCATGACTTTACAACTTCATTATCATTAACATTGACTCTTCAACTACAAGATTCTTTAACCCAAATTTTTGGATGAATCTACCACTTTCCAGAAAAAAAAAAAAAGGCATAACTCCCTCTAAAAATTTCCAAATGCTTCACCGTTTGGGCCAACGAGAAGTAGACTCGTAGGGCTTCGAATCCATGTATGCCAATCAGCCCAATAATTCCCTAGTAAAAGCAGTTTATTGACGAAACCACACTGACTGGACTATTTCTGCACAACTTTCATCTTCCTTTATTTGGTCATTTCCTTTGATCAAGTGAGACGTCTTGATTTTTGGATCAATGATTTTTATCATTTTAATATTTTATAACGTGTCAGAATTGTTGGTCCTAACTGATTTAGAGGGTTGAGAGGGAGGGGTTGTGAATACACCTTATTGACTATCTTTATCAATAACTCAATCCAACATTTCAATAAAGGAAAAAAATTCATTTTTAATCCTGCCCCAAAGGCACTATTCATTTTTAGTCCCGTTAAATTTTGATTTTCAATTTTAGTCCTGTAATTGAAAATTTGATCTAATTTAAGTCCTTTTTGGCCTGATTTTCGATTTCCCGATCAGATTCCAGTGAGTGTGCTACACTCGCCCCCAATCTGAACGTTTCAATCAAATTTTTGATATTATTTCATTTATACTTAATTACCACATCATATTTTCACTATAAATTAAATATAAAACATAAATCTCGATCAAACAAAAATAGAAAACGGAACAAAAAATAGAAAATTCAATTAATTAAACAAAAAACATAAAAATGTAAAATATAAAACATAAATCTCAATCAAACAAAAATAGAAAACAGAATAAAAAATAGAAAAATTCAATTAATTAAACAAGAAACATAAAAACGTGAAATCTCAGTTTATCAAAAATATGATGTGGCAATTAAGTGTAAATGAAATAATATCAAAAGTAGTGTTTGTGTGCATCAGGTGCATGGGTCATGATCCATGCAACTGGGTATACGGGTTGGGTCAGGTCAGGTTTAACCCGGATCCGCTCCCTTTTTTTTTATAATTTATGCCATAACCTTTATGTTGTAATAATATAACTTTTATGTTGTAATAGTGTAACCTTTATATACAGATTTCATAACCTTTTCACTGCATGACTTATACTTTTTTCACTATAAAAATTCATGTAATATAGCCCAAACCTTTATGTTGTAATACTATAACCTTTATGTTGTAATAGTATAACCTTTATGTACAGATTTCATAACCTTTTCAATAAATAACTTATAATTTTTTCACTATAAAAATTCAATATAGCCGAAACCTTTATGTTGTAATGATATAACCTTTATATTGTAATACTATAACCTTTATGTACAAATTTCATAACCTTTTCAGTGAATAACTTATACTTTTTTCACTACTCAGCACTGCAAAAGGTTATGTGCATATAACTAAAAGGTTATAAGGATAGAACTAAAAGGTTAAGTTCGCTAAACTAAAAGGTTATGTCAATATACAACAGAACTAGAATTTGAGTTAGGGTTTGGGCGCGTGGGGGCGCGTGAAAGGCACTTTCGGGTCGGGTTTACTCGATTGCATGGATCTACGATCCATGCACCTGGTGTATAGAAACAATTGTGTAAGGGAAATTTGGTAAAAATGACTCGTATGTTTGCCCTTATTAGGAAAATGACCTGTAAATATTGGCATTTTTAAAACTAACTCGTAAAATCAAAAGAATAAAATAAATTGTGCACTTTTCATTTTCTTCTCTCTTTGCCCAATTTCTCCACCACCAATTTTTTTGCTCTGGCCACCGTGACCCGCCGTTCCACCTCCAATTTCAAGTCTTCATCTTTCTCTCTCTTTATGAGTCTCCGGCAGACTAGGGGTGTTCGAAGAAGGATGGCTCTGTATAGATTGAGAGTGTGCGAAGATGGAGAGGAAGCGACGCTTCGATTTCTGAATCCCCACAACATCAGCATCCTCCAAGAACAAGGCAGGTTTTAGCCGTGTACTCAATCGGTTCCTTTTTCCTTTGTTTTGTGGCGGCCGAATGTTTGGTGCTTGCCGATTTGAAGCCTCCTTTTCGATTCGGTTCATTTGGGTTTCATTTCTTGCTAATCAAATGGTGCTCTCCTCTCGGTGGTACCAGACCGGTGTTTGCATCTTCCTGATTTGGGCCTTTTTGGCTTCGAACTCTCATTCTCCTTGTTTTTTCAATTTCTATTGACCTTGGTTGCTAAGATCTTGATGTTATATATACATTAATGTTTAATAGTTATATTCAATATTGATGTGTTGTGTATTTATAAATTTAATTTAATTATATTAAAATTATTTCGTTATATAACAATACGCGCAACGCGCGAGTACACTGCTAATTAATTAAAAAACAATAAATCATGGGTGTCAAAGATATAGATAAATCATAAGTATATCTTTTATTGTTAGCTAGATATCTTCTTTGTCGATGTATCGACGCTATCTTATATTCTAGGTTATGGCAATTATCACATCTCTATATGGTATCAGCCGGTTCTGGCTGTTAAACCCTAATCCCAGCGATCCAACGTTTTTTTTCCTGACGCCATCCTTTCTGCCATTTTCCATGGCTGCGTCGGACACACCCACCCCTACCCTTCCTCTCTCTACCATGATCCACATGGTTTATATTAAACTCACCTCCTCCAATTACCTTCTTTGGCATGCGCAGGTTGAGTCCCTTCTCTCTTGTCAACAATTCATGTCATTGGTGGATGGAACTGATACTGTTCCTGCGGCTACTATCACCATAGCCGGCTCCTCCGTCCCTACTTCCAATCCTGAATATGTTAAGTGGACTCAGCGTGACCAGATGGTGAAACTTTTTCTCATCTCCACGCTTACTGAGGAGTCCATGTCTCTTGTTATTGGTTGCAAAACCTCTCGCGCTGTCTGGGATGCTCTCAACCGCACGTACAGCCACAGCTCCAAAGCACGCGAGCTCAGTATTAAAGATGACCTCTTGTCAGCCAAACGCGACACTCAATCCATTGCTGAATATGGGCGCCACTTCAAGACGTTGAGCGATCAACTTACTGCAATCGGACGACCAGTCGATGAGTCTGATAAATCACACTGGTTCTTGAGGGGTCTCGATCCGGAGTTTTCCAGTTTCACGGCGGCGTAATTGGCTCTCGATCCCCTTCTTGATTTTTCCACGTTGTTCGCTAGGGCGCAAAGTCATGAATTATTTAACAAATCTCTTAATTCTTCTGTTACACAGGCTGCTTTTACTGCTGTTACTCGCGGCTCTCATTCTAACCGTGGGAGAGGCCCAAGCTCGAATCGAGGGCGTGGCTCCACTAATGGCAGAGGTCGCGGAGGCTCGAACAATGGCAGAGGTCGTGGCCGTAACTTTACTCCGAAGTGTTTTTTCTGTCGCGCCACTGAGCACGACGCTTTCGATTGTCCACGGCGTTTTGATCGGAGTTATGATCGCGCAGCCCGCCAGGCGAACTCGGCACACTTGGCTGAGGCTTTTTCTGCTGGCTGCTCTCTCTCACAACCGAATCCTTTAGATTGGTTTTTGGACACTGGAGCTTCGGCTCATATGGCGTCTGACACTTCGCAGCTTGACAGTGCATCCACCTACTCTGGCACAGATCATGTAACGGTTGGAAATGGTGTGAATTTATCTATCTCTCGCACTGGTTGTTTATCTATTTCTCAAAATCTTCATTTGCGATATGTGTTAGTTGTTCCAGGGCTTACAAAAAATTTGTTATCTATTAGTCAACTGACCAGTGATTATCCGGTTAAAGTTACATTCACTGATACACAATTTCGCATTCAGAATCAGGATACAGGACAGGTTCTCGCAACCGGTACTCGTGATCATGGTCTCTATCTGTTGAATTCTCCTGCTCAAGCGCTTGCGGTGGTGCGTCTAAATAAAAAATTGCATGGTTCATATGAATTATGGCACTCTAGACTTGGGCATGTTGCTCATTCTGTTATTTCTATGTTGAATAAACTTGGATTAGTTTCTCTTACTTCTGTATTGCCTTTGCCGAACATTTGCAAATCTTGTCAGTTAGCAAAGAGTACTCACTTACCTTTTGATAATAATGATAGACGTGCTTCTGGTATTTTGGATTTGGTTCATTGTGACTTGTGGGGCCCTGCGCCTGTTATATCTGCTGCTGGTTTTCGTTTTTATGTTGTGTTTGTGGATGATTACTCCCGGTTTTGTTGGTTTTATCCTTTACGGGCTAAGTCTGAGTTTGTGGATATTTTTATACAATTTCAAAAATTTGTGGAAACCCAATTCTCCAGAAAAATTAAACAATTTCAGACTGATGGAGGAACAGAATTCAAAAATAATCGATTGCAATTTCATTTTATTGTAAGTGGAATTCATCATTTAATGTCTTGTCCTCACACGCCTGCTCAAAATGGCCGAGCTGAGAGGAAGCATCGTCATATCACTGAGATGGGTAGTGCATTGTTATTTCATTCATATGTTCCTTCTCAATATTGGGTTGAGGCCTTTAGCACAGCCGTTTACATTATTAATCGGCTTCCCACTGTTGTTCTTGGCAAGACGTCACCTTTTGAGTTAGTATATGGTCGGCATCCGGCTTATGACTTGCTTTACGTGTTTGGTTGTCGTGTTTTTCCATGTCTTCGTGATTATACTAAGACCAAGTTCGAGCCCCGCAGTATGCCGTGCGTTTTCCTTGGCTACGGTTCACATCATAAGGGGTTTCTCTATCTTGACACAACCACTTCGCGAGTATATATCACACGTCATGCTAAATTTGACGAGTTGTGCTTTCCTTATTCAGCTTCTGATACCTCTCGACCAGCTTCTGTTTTGGACATATCTGAATTCAGTGATGTCGTGTCTTCTGGCCTGTTTGAGGCACCCCTTGCGCCTACTGCCACTCCACTCACAGTCACTGTGCCTTCGCCACCTTGCACTATATGTCCTATCGAGGATACTCCTTTGCCGACTCCTCCACTCGATCCTCCAGAGCAGCCATCTCCTCCCACCAGTCCTCCACTGTCTCCACTCACCGATATTGTACCCCAGCCAGCAGCTCCGTTGCGCACTCATCCTATGCGCACCCGTTCTCAGTCTGGTATATCCAAGCCGCGCTATCCTGCTGATATCACTCTTGTTGAGTCTCATCCTCTATATTGTGCTCTCACTGCTGTTCCTGAACCTAAAGGCGTCAAAATAGCTCTCAAGAGTACTAAATGGGTTCACGCCATGAATGAAGAAATGGAAGCTCTCCGTACGAATGACACTTGGGATCTCGTTCCTCGGCCACCAAATGTTAACATAGTTGGATCGAAATGGGTCTATCGAACTAAGTTTCTTGCAGATGGTTCTGTTGATCGCTATAAGGCACGTCTAGTTGCCCAGGGTTTCAGCCAGCTTCCTGGTTTTGACTTTACCCATACTTTCAGTCCTGTGGTGAAGGCCTCTACCGTTCGTATTGTCCTATCTCTTGCTGTTATGAAACATTGGCCACTCCATCAGCTTGATGTCAAGAATGCCTTCCTCAATGGCTTTCTTGACAAGCCTGTTTATATGCAGCAGCCACCTGGCTATATCGATCCACTTCATCCCGATCACGTCTGTCGCTTGAAAAAGGCCTTATATGGTCTTCGCCAGGCGCCCCTTGCCTGGTATCAGCACTTTCGTGCTTTTTTAGTGACGCTCGGGTTTTCCTGTAGTGCTGCGAATACCTCTCTCTTTGTTTTCCGGAGTAAGGACACCCTTCTCTATTTGTTAGTCTACATTGATGATATCATCCTAACTGGCACCTCCACCAGCGCCATACAAGCCTTACTTCTTCGCCTACATCAGGAGTTCGCTATTAAGGACCTTGGCCGTCTCGGATACTTCTTAGGATTGGAAGTTTTTTACCCTGCCTCTGGCCTGTTTATCAGTCAGTCTAAATATGCTCGAGATATCCTGCTTCGTGCCGACCTGCTTGATTCTAAGCCAGTTTCCACCCCCTTAGCACCTGGGGCTTCATTCACTGCCGCCGGCACTGAGTTCTCTGATGCAACCTTGTATCATTCTCTAGTGGGGGCCTTGCAGTATCTCACCATCACTCGCCCAGACATAGCTTATGCAGTGAATACTGTCAGTCAATTCTAGCAGCGTCTTACCATCGATCATTTCCAGGCTGTGAAGCGTATCCTTCGATATGTCAAGGGTACTCTTGGGCATGGGCTGACTTTCTCACCAGGATCTTCTTTCATCTTGGGTTACTCCGACGCTGATTGGGCGCGCTGTCTGGACACTCGTCGCTCCACCTATGGCTATGCCATTTTCCTTGGGCCCAACCTTGTTTCTTGGAGCGCGAAGAAGCAACCAACTGTCGCCCGTTCAAGCTGTGAGTCTGAGTATCGGGCTCTTGCTAATACTTCTGCAGAACTTATGTGGGTCTGCAATTTACTTCGTGAGCTACATGCCCTTCTCTCCTCGCCATCTCTACTGCTCTGTGACAACAGGAGCGCTCTTTTCCTTACTCAGAATCCGATTTCACACAAGAGAGCCAAGCACATCGACATTGACTGCCACTTCATCCGGGAGCTCGTTGAAAATGGTCGGTTATCCACATGTTTTGTTCTTTCCTCTCTTCAGCTAGCCGACGTCTTTACAAAAAGCTTACCTCGTCCGCAATTTGAGATGTTTCGGACCAAGCTTCGCGACTGCCACTTCATCCGGGAGCTCGTTGAAAATGGTCGGTTATCCACACGTTTTGTTCCTTCCTCTCTTTAGCTAGCCGACGTCTTTACAAAAAGCTTACCTCGTCCTCAATTTGAGATGTTTCGGACCAAGCTTCGCGTTGATTTCAATCCCACGCTCCGCTTGCCGGGAGTGTCAGAGATATAGATAAATCATAAGTATATCTTTTATTGTTAGCTAGATATCTTTTTTGTCGATGTATCGACACTATCTTATATTCTAGGTTGTGGCAATTATCGCATCTCTACAGTACAAGTAAACTCATATGAGTACTTTTCTTCGTAGTTGTCCCTTTCGAATGTTGAAAGCCTCCTCTATATGGCCAAACCCTATCTTTACCAAATTTTAGAAATTAGGTTTCTTTTTCTTTATACACACTCACATTTACCATTATATACAGGTAGGGCGTGGCTTATCATTTCTTATTTTAGGTGGTTTTCTAGGGAGAAAAAAGAGTCCTATTTATAGTAAATAAATTAAAGCATAAATATATATATATGGTTAACAGTAATTAACTACAATTATATCTCTCAACAATGGCATTGGCAACTGCAGTTGAGCCCATAGATGAGCTTCTTGAAGCTCAAGCTCATGTGTGGAACCACATTTACCAATTCATAAACTCCTGTCCCTAAAATGTGCGATTCAATTAGCTATACCCGATATAATCCTCAAACACGACAAACCGATGACGATTTCTGAATTAGCCAACGCGCTCCCCATCAACCAAGCCAAATCCAATGCCCTCTATCGCCTCATGCAAATTCTCACTCATTCCAAGTTCTTTAACAAGGTCAAGATTTGTAAGGATGGGGATGAGGAGGAGGAAGAGGCTTATTGTCTCACACGGGCTTCTCGTCTCTTGCTGAGGGACGAGCCGCTTAGCATGGGGCCATTTGCACTTGCCATGCTCGACCCAGTGAAGATGGATCCATGGCATCATATTAGTGAATGGTTCCATGATGAGGCCTCCTCACCATTTATCACCAAGCATGAGGTGACACTATGGGAGTATGCAGGGTCTGATCAAAAGTTGAATATGTTGTTTAATGAGGCTATGGCTAGTGATGCAGGAATTGTGACTAGTATGCTAGGTAGAGAGTGTAAGCAAGTGTTTGAGGGTTTGAAATCGATGGTGGATGTTGGCGGTGGGACCGGAGCCACGGCTAAGGGCATCGCCAACGCATTTCCAGGCATGAAATGTAGTGTTCTTGAGCTTCCACATGTTGTTGCTGGCTTGGAAGGGGATAAGAATTTGAGCTTTGTTAGTGGAGACATGTTTGAGTCCATTCCTTATGCTGATGCTGTTTTCCTTAAGGTATGAAAAATAATAGATTAATGAGTAGTATCAGGGTTAATATTAAAAATCAATAAAAAATAAAGTATGATTATTTTTCAATTTCCATTCTAAACTTTTTACTTTTTCTGTTTGCACTTCAAAATTCAAGGAATTTTTTAGATTTCAGTTTAATGTAATATTTAGTCCATTTTCCTCGTTAAAGTTAAAATTGATGCCCTAATTTTTTAACCAAAACACATGAAACATACGTCAAATTACTTCACATTTCAAATCAAATGAAAATCTTAAATCAATTTTCTGATTTTCATTCTATTCAAGCTCAATTTGACCAAAAATCAAACGAAAATTTCGACATTGGCTGAAAAAAAGCTTAAATATTGCATTAGATTGCAATCTGAAAAAATCATAAACTTGGTGTTGCAATCGGAAACTAATATGTAAGAGTTTATGTTGCAAATTAAAAAAGTCATTCAATTTGAAATTAACCCTTAATATTTAATGTGGTCTTGTATTTCATTTCACAAGTATCTATCAAATAGCTACATATATAATGTTAGAATCTTCATTAAACACATGATATACATTGATTACAAAACCTTGTGATGAAACGCCAAAAATCAAATTCGCTGTTACTAACATCTTATTATTATTGAGAATTAATTTGTAGTGAATCATCATGACTAGCTTTTCATGGATTATATGTAGTGGTTGTTGCACGATTGGAGCGATGAAGATTGTGTAAAAATACTAAGAAATTGCAAAGAAGCCATAACTCCAAGCAAGAAGAATGGTGGAAAGGTGATAATAGTGGAAATAGTGGTGGATGATGAGGAAGAAGATTATAAAGCAGCAGAAACGCAGCTCTTTTTCGATATGCAAGTGATGGTTCAGATCAATGGGAAAGAGAGAACTGAGAAAGAGTGGGCTAACATTTTCTTTGATGCTGGCTTTGAGTACTACAAGATTACGCATGTCTTAGGATTGAGATCTGTAATTGAGGTTTTCCCATTGTCAGAGATATAGATAAATCATAAGTATATCTTTTATTGTTAGCTAGATATCTTCTTTGTCGATGTATCGACGCTATCTTATATTCTAGGTTGTGGCAATTATCGCATCTCTACATGTACTCAACCACAATTTTTGTCCACGCAATTTCTTCTATTACATCTAAAATTTCATTATAATATTAAACATACTACTGTTTAACATGTGAGATAAGATTCAAACTGATAATTGTCAGCTTGTCTACAATCACAATTAATTGAAATGACAAAGAAAATAACTTCATCAATTAAATAATAAGTTTTCATAGGTGATTCTAGATTCCAAGTTGTGGATATTTTCAAACATTTTGTAGCGATTATATCTCACGAGAGATCAAAAATGAGTTATAAGTGATATTTATCTTTGAAACCATTTATGTTAGGAAAAACAAATGGAACTATCAAACAATCTTTAGAGGGTTAATTCAAAAAACTCTCTTGAATCAGTTATATGGATCTAGATCCATGCAATTGGGTTGACCTGGATCCGATCTAGATCGGCACATCTTTTTTTTATATATATTTATTTATTTATGCATTGGGCTTTATATTATATTAATATGACATTTATATTATATTAGTATGACATTTATGTATAATTATCATAACCTTTATGTAATTCTGTAACTCCCAAAAAAACAAATTTCAGCATTTTGTATCAACATATATTTATATGATATTACTTATACTTCTATATCAATATAACCATATATTTATTTAAATTACTTATACATTTATATGGTTTTTCTCAAATGCCCACCGTTGGCAACTCTTAATATGTCCATCGATGACGTATAATTATCACATCCCCTCGTTATATGAAAAGTAACATTCATAGATGTTCTGGATTTTTGACACATCAACCGTGGGCACATATTAATGTGCCCACGATAGGTAGGTGAGCAGGACTGTACATTTATATTATCATAACTAGTAGTTCATCCACGCGATACACAATTTATTATTTATTGTGATAATATATACAATTTTAATAATATAATTAAGTTGTATTCTTCACATCATCTTTCATTATTTCAAAACATGTACAATATACAAATGTGTATTTCCATATTTCTATTGTTTTTTAAAGTTAGATTTTATTATTTTAGAAAATTATTATATAAAGTAGAGTTTTGATTGAATTGAGTTTTACAATACGTATAAGAGTTGAGTATGTAGTGTAGATCATGATGACGATAACAATAACAACAATTGTTATTACTTCGTATAATTAAATGACATTACAATTTATTTATTTTTTGTTAAAATGTATGATTTATAGTTTATTTAAATACAATTGAATTAAATTTCTAATCTATTAATCCATTGATATAATTAAATTTCACATGATCATAATGTAATCAACCAACAAAAGTCTATGTTATAAGCTCAAACATATATGCGATTTATAAAGTCCAAATATAGATATATTAATTATTATTTATACTAATAACAATGATAGTTATATTATTTAAATAAAATGTAATAGTATAATCTATGCATAAATAAAATACATGTTTTTTTCTTTCTTTTGTAATATTCCTTATTATGAAAGATATATTTTTCTTTCATTTTATATATTTTTACTATGATATTTGATAGCTTATTAAGAAAGTCATGTATTATTCATTTTCTTTATAATTCTTTGGCAAGATACATTTAGGAGGAAAAGTGGGAAATTAGTAATTTTGCCAACTTTCCTTTTTTATATAGTATAGATGGTTTAATGTTATAACATAAATGTGTGAATGTTACAAAATAAATGTTATAATATTTATACTTTTATATTATACAGTTCTGCTCACCTACCCACTGTGGGCACATTAATATGTGCTCACATTAATGTGCCCACGGTTGATATGTCAAAAATCCAGAGCATTTATTAATTTTACTTTCCATATAACGAGGGGATAGGATGATTACACGTCATCAGTGGGCATATTAAGAGTTGCCCACGGTGGGCATTTGAGCAATACCATTACATTATATTACATAAATATGTAATACTTTTTACATCTTTTAGTTATGTTAGTTATACTTTTAGTTATCTAGTCATACCTCGTATTAGCTGTACTTTTATATACTACATAAATATATTACAATGTTGATATATAGGTATAAGTAATATCACATAAATGTATATATGTACAAATTGTGCAGAATTTTTTTTAAGTTAAAGTTTACTTAAATATTAAGATATTTGTATATAAAAGTCATACTAATATAATATAAAGGTCACACATGAAACCAAAAAATTAAAGGCAAGATTTGGAAATCTCTAAAATCAAACCAAATTTTAGAGAATTTCAAATAAGAATATCCAAAACCGAACCAAAATAAAAAATCTCTAGGACTAAACGAAACCAAACTTGGGTTTGATTCAGTTGGGAGATTCAGGTCTACTGGTTCGGATCAATTTAGAACAAATATTCAAAGATTTTAAAAATATTTAAAATCAAAAGGGAAAAAATAGGTAGAGAGAAAATTTATTATGGATGAATACAAAAAATTAGAAAAATAAATAACTAAAAAATAATTTAACATGTATCAACAAAATTTAATTTACTATTTATATTTTCTCAACGATGACCATTAAAATATAGTCATTAAAAAATTAAATTTAAATGATTTGTAGCGTTATAAATTATTAACTTAATTAAATAGGTATATTGTGTAATTTTATCAATACATATATATATGTATATAAATAAATGAGATGTATACATATAAATAGATCTTTAAAATCGATTCTTTGGTTCGATCCAATTCATTTTGTTCGGCCCTAATTCTTTTCGGTATTCAGTTCGGATTATTTAAAATCTCTAGAAACAAATCCAAAAATAAATTGGTTCAATTCAGTTAGGAGAAAGTCAAAAAATCAATAGATATTTTTAGTTTGAAACTTTTTCAATTTGAATTTGATGTAATTTCGATACTCTCCAAGACCCATGCACAACCATAACATTGATTAACTTTTCAAGAGATTTGGATAATGTAGTTTCCAAAATTACTCATTGTCACGATGAACTGGTAACTTAGTCAAGAAAAAAATCGGCTAAAATCTTTAAATACAATAAGGTTAGGAAATAAAATTGTTAATTTAATATTGTATAATTGTATACGAGTATTTTTAATAATTGTAAAATCTAAATTAATTACATAACGTCGTCTATATAGTATGAAAATTGTTGGTCCCAAGTGGTATAAGGTTAAGAGGGGGTGAATTAATCTTATCAAATTTTTAACTTTTACTCCAAGATGTTAAGTCCTTGATGAACAGGCAGCTAGTAAGCTTGCTGCTCGATAGGTTGCTGCTCGGGCAGTGACCTCAGGACTTAGTCAGTGATAATAATGCACAGTGGAAATAATGTGATTTTCGAAAAGGCTTTGATGCAGTATGCTTAGCTGAACAAATAGATATAAAATGCTGTAAGAACACAAGCAGATTTATAGAGGTTCGAGGGTGGAGTAATCCCTCTACGTCCTCTCTACTCCTTCTCAAGGAGGAACTTTGTTAAAGCAAGTTTAGTTTACAATAGACTCAACTAATACAAACTCTACTTTACACAAAACTGTTAGCTCTATCCACAAAGGTAGCTGCACAGTGACAAACTAAACGACCCACACAGGATCTCCATACAGGTTCCTTGACCCACATAAGATCCTTTCTCTTCTTCAGAGAGAATAACAACTTAGCAGAGTAAACTCCTGCCTAAGTGACTCCTAAACAGTCTATTTAAGTAAGATATGAAATCTTTAAACGGTCGAGTGCAGCAAGCTCTTTAAACTTCTGAAAATCACAATAGTAGCTGGCTTGCTGCTGTTTTGACTGAATGACTTAGATATGAAGGTTTTTAGCTTGTAGATGAGTTGCTTCGCGTAGGATATTTCAATTCACCGACTTTTTTCTTTGGTGCATTCAGTCTTCTATTTATAGGCATCAGTGGGAATTCTGCCCGTTGGGAGGGCAGTCCTTTACTTGGTGAGGTGTCTTGCTCTGATTGGTTCTGCTGATCTTCTAACACCTGCTCTGAAATGCCTTCATTTTGTTCTGTCATTGCCTTGTCCTTCTGCTGCGCGGTTTAAACTTGCAGTCTGATGTACTCTGTCCTTGCTGCTTTTTCACACATGGTAGTCACTGACTCGCTGAGACTGGAGTGACTCTACCGGCTAGTTAGGATGCACTGATTTTAATGTATCTGGTAGTTTCTTCTTTGAGCAAGTAAATCAGCTTCCTTGACCATCTACATGTTCCTTGCAGCATCCTTTGAAGCTTGGTTATTGGTTCCTTGTGACAGTATGCAGGTAGCAGGGACTTGGCATAGGTTCCTTCGCAGAGTCTTCTTCTCTTTCCAACATCCTTGCCTTAGCTATTTTACATATGGAAAACCTATTTGTATAGCTAATGTTCTAGTCTATTACACGTTTTGTCTCATAAAAATCTATTACAATTTATCCTATCAATTTCCCCCTTTTTGATGATGACAAAACTCCTTAACAGGATCAAAGAATCATATTTCATATAAATCTTGGAACAGAAATGCAGAAAGACATAAATATCCAAAACATGCATTAAGTTCACAAGATGTGAGCTTTCAAAAATCAGAATATTATAAATTCCATTGATCAGTTTCAGATACAGAGAGCATAAAACAAATAACATGAACAGAAAGATAAAAAGATATAGAGAGCATGATACTAAGACTTTAACTAGCTGGCTTTCTTCTTCCTTTCGAACTTAGTATTTTTCCACCAGTTGGCTATGGAGTCTTGGTAGCTGGGTTCCATCCTCTTCACAATTTCCTCTGATTCTTCAAACCTGAGCCAGAAGTCTTCACAGTATGGTATGAACTCCTTTCCCAGTCTCTGCTTTAGCTTAACTTGGATTGGAAGTCCACCTTTCTTGGTCAGCTTCAGAAACCTCTGCAAGGCTTCCTTGTTGGTTCGGAATCCCCTGAAGAGGGCAGATTCCTTATAGAGAGTCGTGAAGTACTTCATCAGCTCAATTCTCTTGAATCCTTCAATTTGGAAGAATGATGGATTGACATCAGTGGGGAGAGTGACCTCCGGAATCTTTGGGGTGACGAACTTGTCGCTCCTGGGATCCGGGTTGGCTTCCAGAAAAGTCTTGAGAGATGCACTGGCTGCGCTGTCAGGATTCTGCATGTTCTTCTCCAGCTCAGTCATATCAGGCAGCTTATGAGGTGGGAAGATTTTATCAAGAACAACCCTTTGATCTTTTGAGAACACGGCATCCAGGTTGCTTTTTAGCTCTGCCTCAGTCCTCCTCCTCTTCTCTTCTCTCATATCAGCACCTTTTCTGAAGCCTGGATGGATTGACCGTGAGACAGCTTCTGATTTCCTTTTCGTGCTGCTGTCTGAAGGGCCCCTTGGTCCAGCTCCCCTATGTCCACCATCTCCAGCATCATCTCTTCTTCTGCTCACCACCATCTGCTTGCAGGTAGCAGTATCCTGTCCACTTTTCTGCCGGCCTTCTAACCTCTTTTCCCCCTTTTTGTCATCATCCGCACATCCAACCGCAAAGCTGACCATAGAGTGAATTTCGGACAAGATGCCTGAGTGTTCTCTCAATGTTTGTGACTGGTTGAACTGCTCCTCATCTATTCGTCGTACTGCAGTGACAAGAGCTTTCTGGTTGGTTTCAAGGGAGATCATCCTCTCCTCTTGTCTGTTCAACTTTTCCATCACGCTCTTGACCACTTCCACAGCAGCATCCTCTTTGGGGGGTCGGAAAGCAGTGATCATCTGAGTGAGTTTTGACAGAGTTACGTTGAGGGAGTCCATGAAGGAATATATCTTGACAGAGTGTGAGCGGGTTTCCTTGTGGAGTTTCCTGCTTGCTTTCACCAGAGACTTCCCAATCTCTTCAATAGCTGTCAGAACCTCATCATTCGACCTGACAGATTCCTGGCCTTCTCCTGCTGGTACCTATTGAGATGAAGCAGAGGTTAGAGCTTTGAATTTTTTGGCTCCGGTATCACCCTGTTCACTGGGTGACCCATCATCACTGTTGGAAGGGCTACTGGATCCTTCATCTCCTGATCTAGTGTCCTTAGCTGGTGCCTCCTCTCTAGCTTCTTCTTCTCCAGCCTCCTTATCCTTATCCTCCTCAGCTTCCTTTCCCTTGCCAGTCTCCTCATCAGCCTCCTTATCAGCCTCCGTCTCCTTTTCAGTCTCCTACACTTCAGCTTCTTTTTCACCTTCTTTTTCTCCTTCCAACGCTTCTCCTGCCTCCTGTGTTTCTTCCACTTGTTCTACTGCAGCTACTTCCCTCTCAGTGACCATCTCGTCATGATCCACTGGTTTAATCGGTGTTTTCTGCTCCAACTCCATTGGAATAGCTACTGCAGATTGTTCATTTTCCACCGGGGCAGGTTCCTCCAGAACATCAATAGAAGCAGGTGCCTCCTTCTCCTGCACTTGTACCCCTCAGCCTTTACCTCCATAGGTGTTGTGGTCTCATCGACAGTTGCTGCTGCGGTTGATTCAGTAAGCTCTACGATAGCATCCAGGGATGCCACAACAGCGAGGGTTTCCAACTCTTTTACCTTGGGAAAGTTAGTTGGCGTCGAGCTCCTCTCCTTCATCGACGTCTGCACAGAGACCTCAGGTAGAATAATCAGGTTAGTAAGATAAGAGAATTTCTCACCATTTTTCTCCGTTGGTGATGGTGACCTCCTGCTGATAGGTTCGATCATAAGAGCTAAGCAAGAGGATCCTTCACCTATCTGGGGCTCTCTTACTGGCCTTCCCATCCTCGTCTTTGTCAGGCTTATGTCAGCAGCCTGCTTCAGCATCCTCTCGAAGGCTTCATCCTCTCCAAACCTTTCTATCTGGGCTGCAGCAAAACCCACATCATCGCCTGCCCTGACCTGGTCAGCAGCAGCATCCAGAATCACCTCCTCCCAGTAGAAGTCTGGTTGCTCGATGGCTGCTTTCCCTTTTAGGCTCCTGAGGCCAGGTAGCTGTTTAGCAGCTTCCTTCTGCTTCATGGCCTCACATTCAGCGGCGACTTCAGCATTTTCAAGATATTCAGACCACTTTTTCTTCCTAAGATCCTTCAGAAATTTCTTTTGAAGGACCTCCTCTAAGTCATCCATGGCAGACCAGTTCAAAGTCCACTCCTCCTCCTTTTCCCAGTTAGCCCACTGGATAAGTTCCTCTCTGGGTAGGTGCCTGTATTGCCACTAGATGGTGAATCTCTCCATCATCTTACCGAATTCTTTCTCCAACTTCGGTATGCTGATAACATACTCCAACACATCTTCCTCATCCTCTTCTTCTTCATCACCTTCTTCATCATGAACAGCAGCATCTCCTGCCTGTTCGTCCCTCAGTGGAGAATCAATCTCCACTTCCACTGCAGGCTTCTTAACAGCCTGAGTGGTGGTGTCTTCTGGTTCATCATCAGAAATGACCAGTCTCCTCTGCACATCCTGCTTGTGCTTAATCTTCTTTGGCACTTCAAGAGCTGGTGAGGGTTCTTCCATCCTCGAGCTGCTTTCCGGTGAAGATGAGTCATTGCTGGTCTGGCGGAATGTCTTTCTTATCCTGGGAGCGCCCTTGGAACCCTCAAATACATCCCTGGTTACTGGGGATGGCCGAGCAGCAGTCTTCTTGGCAAAGACTCTACCCGCACCGATGAACTTCCCTTTCTGGATAGGCTTCCCCTGGGACAGATCTATCTTCAAGTGACCCAGGAAGGTCTTCACGATAAGCCCATAGGTAGGCTTACCCACCTTCTTCTCCACCTCCTCCACCAGCCTAGAGAGCAGGTAGCTGGCCTAGTCCACCTTCTCCTTCTTCATGATGGCCATCATCATCCTGTACCTGAAATTGGTACATTTATCAAAGGAGCCAGAACGGTTCTCTATGATATGACAGCATATGTCATGCAACATCTCAAACTCAAGAAGGAAGAACTTTTTGCTGCAACTCCGGGACATCCCCGCCGTCTCCTCCCTGCCCGTGAAGATCTTCCAGTACTCTTCCAGTTCATCTTCTCCATACGTGGAGAGGTCAATGACGTCCATGCCATCAGTGGGGAGAGAGAACACCTCTTCCAACAGCCCGGTGTCCACAGTCACTGTTACTCCACCAACTTTTGATCGGATCTCTGACCGATCTTCAGAGACCTTAGCCCGCCTGTAGAATTTTTCAACCTGCTCCTCTGCATAAGGTGTCTTGTGGTAGGAGCAGAGTCTTAGGAGGCCTGAGATGTGAAGACATCTCAGAATGTCTGTCATCAACTCCTTGGCGTTTCCTTCTTCCTCCACCATATTAAGAAGAATCTCACGGTCCACCAGCCTGCCGTCAACGACCAGAGTCTGTTTTGGTGCCATTTCTGAGAGGGAGAGAGTAGTTTGGTAATGGAAAGCTTAAGAGAGAAATCGAAGAGTTAGGGTTTGCGGAATATGGAAAAGTTTAAGTGTGAGAGAAGAGTGAAGAGAGACTCCCTTATATTTGAATTTGGTGAGTTTTGATCGAACGGTCCAAACTTGTCTTGAATTTAAAAAGACCCTTGATCCATTGGCTGAGATTTTTGGCGCGGTGTACGTGTGCTGAAGTACTTGATGTGATATTTTGTGGATATTGAGGAGTTTTCTACAAAAATGGCTGCATGACGCGCGGTAACTGTTCCTCCTTTCACGCGCTTCAGTTTCTGGTTCCTGCAGGTACCTTGGTGACCAGTATCGTAGTATCCAGTAACTGTCCAGGGACCTTGAGTAGTAACCTTTAGGTCGCTGTTTTAGCCATGTCCTGCCTAGAGTTCCCCCTAAGATGTATAGCCATTTAAACAGAAAAGATAGAGTTATATAGATGATTAGCTCAGGTTGATTATGCCTAGCTCATTTCTTAGAAAAGAGAATCTTGATTCACAAAGGGGCTTTGTGAAAATGTCAGCTAGTTGTAGGTCAGTATGCACTTTCTCCAGAGATATATCTTTCTTCTCAACATGATCCCTTATGAAGTGATGTCTGATATCTATGTGTTTGGTTCTTGAATGAAGAACAAGATTGTGTGTGATAGCTATTGCGCTTGTATTGTCACATAGGATGGGTGTTCCTTTTTCTTCAATTCCATAATCCTTCAGTTGCTGTTGAATCCATAAGATTTGTGCACAGCAGCTTCCTGCAGCAACATATTCGGCCTCAGCTGTTGAGGTTGCTATTGAGGTCTGCTTTCTGCAGAGCTAGGATACTAGCTTGTTTCCTAGTAGCTGGCAGGTACCATTGGTGCTCTTCCTGTCAATTTTACAACCTGCAAAATCAGAGTCAGTATAGCCAATAAGTTTAAGTCCTCCTTCTTTTGGGTACCATAAGCCAACTTCTTGAGTTCCTTTGAGGTATCTGATGATCCATTTGGCTGCAGTCATGTGTGATTCTTTTGGAGCTGCTTGGTATCTGGCACACATTCCTACCGAAAACATGATATCTGATCTGCTAGCTGTTAGGTAGAGCAGTGACCCAATGAGTCTTTTGTATTTTGTAATGTCTACTGTTTTACCATCACTATCTTTGCCTAGGCTTCCTGAGGTTATCATTGGTATGCTTACTGTGCTCGCATTTTCCAATCCGAATCTTTTAATCAATTCTTTGGTGTACTTCACTTGATTGATGAAGGTTCCATTACTTAGTTGTTTGACTTGAAGACCGAGAAAGAAGCTTAGTTCTCCCATCATGCTCATTTCAAACTTGGATTGCATGAGATTTGAGAATTTCTGGCATAGTTCCTTGTTTGTTGATCCGAATATGATATCATCAACATAGATTTTAACGATCAGTATGTTTTCTCTATCTTGGATTCTGAAGAGTGTTTTGTCTACCTTGCTCTTCTTGAATCCATTGTCAAGTAGATACTTCGAGAGGGTGTCATACCAGGCTCTAGGTGCCTGCTTGAGTCCATAGAGGGCTTTCTTTAATTTGAAGACCATGTTTTCTGGATTGTCTTCCAAGCCTGGAAGTTGCTCCACATAAACTTCTTCAGCTAAGAGTCCATTGAGAAAGGCACTTTTCACGTCCATTTGATATACAGTGAGGTTGTTGTGTGCTGTGTAGGCTAGAAAGATTCTAATTGCCTCTAGTCTTGCTACTGGTGCAAAAGTTTCCTCAAAATCTATTCATTCTTCCTAACAGTAACCTTTCGCTACAAGTCTTGCCTTGTTTCTGACTACTTGGCCTTCTTCATCAAGTTTGTTTTTAAATACCCATTTTGTGCCGATTACTCCCTGGTGAGTAGGTCTTGGAACTAGATGCCACACCTGGTTCCTTTCAAATCCATTGAGCTCTTCCTGCATTGCTTGAATCCAGTTGGTATCTGCTAGAGCATCCTCTACGCAGTTTGGTTCTGTTTGAGAAATAAAGCATGCAAACATTGCTTCGTGGAGATTGCTTCTTCTTGTTCTTACTCCAGAGGTAGAGTCTCCTATGATCTGATTTCTTGGGTGATTCCTTAGCCATTTTCTTCTTGCTTCTTCAGCTTGTTGTTCATTTGGGTCTTCAGCCGGTTGTCCTTGATTATCCTGTATAGCTTGCTGATTAGGGTCAGGTTGAATATCTAATCGGACTTCCAGTTGAATTCTGTCAGGATGATATATCTCCTCTTGAATCACTGGTGCTTGCTGGTTTGGGGTTGGTTCCTGTTTTCCAAGTTGCTGCATAGGTACAGGTTGCTGATTTTGAATTGATTCAATAATTTGGAGACTTGGTAACTCCACATCAATATATTCAATACGAGTGTTAGTGATGTGAGTTTTCGTAAAGTCTTTATTGAGTTCATCTATATCAGCCTTTGTGCAATGTGGTTCATCAAAATCCACATGCACTGTTTCTTCTACAACAAGTGTTCTCTTGTTGAAGATTCTGAAGGCTTTGCTTACCGAAGAGTATCCTAAGAATACTCCTTCATCTGACTTTGAGTCAAATGCCTTCAGATAATCCTTTCCATTGTTGAGTACATAGCACCTGCAACCAAAAATATGAAAATGTTCAATATTTGGAGTGTAACCAAACCATAGTTCATACGGAGTTTTATCAAAATCCTTATTGATAATGCATCTGTTCTGGGTGTAGCATGCTGTGTTGATTGCTTCTGCCCAAAATCTCTTAGGTAACTGTGCTTCAGCTAGCATGGTCCTCACAGCTTCCTTGAGGGTCCTGTTTTTCCTTTCTGCAACATATTTTGTTGCGGCGTTCTTGCTGCTGAGTACTCATGTTTGATTCCATTGTTTAAGCAGTACTCTTCAATGAACTTGTTTGTAAACTCGGTGCCTCTATCTGTTCGGATTTTTATAACATTCAGGCTCTTTTCGGTCTACAACTTCTTCAGTAACTCCGGCAACCTCCGCTGAGTATCAGACTTCTTTGTTGAGAATAGGGTCCATGCGAATCTTCAATAGTCGTCCACCACTACAAGTGTATATTTTCTTCCGCTCATGCTTACTGGATCTACTGGTTTGAATAAATCCATGTGGAGTAGATCTAGCACCCTTTCAGTTGACCTTCGAACTTTGTTTTTGAAGGAGCTTTTGGTCTGTTTTCCCTTTTGGCATGCTTCACAGAGACTTTCTTTCTTGTATACCAGGTCAGGTAATCCTCTGACCAGCCCTTTTCTGGCTAACTTGTTGATTGATTTGAAGTTTAGATGGCTCATCCATTTATGCCAAAGCCAGCTAGCTTCTGATGATCCTTTTGCAATGAAGCAGGTGGCTGTGGTTACTGAGCTCCAGTTAGCTACATAGATATTTCCTTTTCTGGTCCCTGATAGTTTTACTTCATTGGATTGACTATCCCTTATCAGGCACTTGTTGTGATTGAATTCCACTGAGTAACCTTTGTCACAAAATTGGCTTATGCTGAGCAAGTTATACTTCAGGCCTTTCACATATGAGACATCCTTTATGTGAGTGTTTCCTTTGATGAGAGTTCTAATTCCTCTAGTGCTACCCTTAGAATTATCTCCAAAGATTACTTTGGGTCCTTTGCAGGGTTGTAGATCACTGAGAATTCCTTTGTTTCCAGTCATGTGTCTTGAACACCCGCTATCAATGTACCATACTTCCTTGCTGGTTTCTGTTGTAGGTACCTGCAAAAATAGAGATTACTAGTTTTTAGGTACCCATACATGTACGGGTCCTTCTTTGTTAGTACATTTTGGAATCCAAACTTGTCTCACAACAATTACTTTGTTGTAGACTTGGTGGCTTCTTCTATAAGCGGTATCCTTAGGATACTATTTTGTATGTACGAACCGTGTGTAACCATCACTTTTAAAGTGAGGTCCTCCACCATACTTCCCTCGAGCATAAGCTCTTTTTGGTTTAGACATTATGATCCTAGTATGTGTGGAGTAGAGGTTTCTGTGCAGCATCCTTGCAGGTTGCTATTTTCTTTTGTTTCTACCAGCAGACTGATTCCGTTGTAGCCAGCTTTTGAAACAGGCTTACTCCCTGTGGATGTGTACATGGGTCTCTTCCCCTTATCTATTGCTTTCTCCAAGCTTTTCGTTGAGTTATCAGATAACGCTTTTGCTATTGAGGTTTCTGCTTGAATGAAAACAATAGTTTTAGATGAGCTTGCTGTTTCTTGAGAGGTTCTAGCGCGGTATCCTAGACTTGTCCTATCAAAGGGACTTCTAGCCGACATAAGGCATTCTTTGGCTTCTTTAGCGGATTTGCTAAAGGTTCCCACAATTGCTTGAAGGTCATTTTTCTCACTCTCAAGTTTGGCGATTCTCAGGTTAAGCTTAGATGCCTGTTCCTGGACGTCACTGCACTTTGAGCTACTGAGCTCATATGCAGATAACTTTTCAGCTAACTATTTGTTTTCCCTCCTGAGCATCTCATTTTCAAGTTTCAGCTCCTCATGAATTGAGTTTATCTGTTCGAAATCGCTTATGATTTGTTTTATGGAGAGGCTTTTGTTTAGCTTTTCTTCTTCCTGCAAGGATTGGATTGGATGCATTACCTCATCATCCTCGCTGTCATCTGCTTCTTGTGCCATCAGGCAGATGAGTGCCTCGTCTTCTGATGAAGAGGAGTCACTGTGATCGTCAGAGGAGTCTGCATCCTGCTGAGCCTCCTTAGAAGGTTCATTTCATTTCTCCATCTCACTGAGGAAGGCTTTGATTCTTCTCCTTTCGTCTCTTCGTTTCTCCCTTTTTTAGGAAGACTCTCCATTGTGATATCGGTTGACCTTGGGATAAGGACATTCTCTGGCATAGTGTCCTGGCTTTCAACAGTTATAGCATAGATCGGAAGTATCCTGATTTGGTTACTGGAGGCTAGGCTGTTGAGGAGGTGCTTGGTTTTTCTTGAAGTCACCTCTCCTGTTGTACCTGATGAACTTTTTGAAGTTTCTTAGAAGGAGGGCCATTTCTTCATCAGTGTTTTCAACAGATAGCTCTCCTTGCTTACTATAGGTAGCTCCAATCTCTCTCGTGCTCCTGGCTGTCAAGGCAGTTACCTTCGTGCTGGATTCTTCTGCCTCTTTCTTCCTTCTGTTGATATCATACTCGAAAGCTTTTAGATCAGAGATAAGGTCAAAAGTACTCATTGATTTCAAATCCATTGAAACCTTCATGGCGGTAGTCTTGCTATCCCACTCCGCAGGTAGTGCTCTTAGCACCTTCATATTTTTCTCCTTTTGGGTATAGAACTTGTCCAGAGATTCGAGCTCATTTACAATATTTGTGAACCTCAGATCCATCTGCTCCAAGGTTTCTTCAGGAAGCATTTCGAACAGTTCGAATTTTTGAGTTGCTGTAGACACCTTGTTTTCCTTTGTAAGCTCGGTTCCTTCACAAATTTGTTCGAGCTTGTTCCATATATCCATAGTTGTTTTGCATGTCTTGACCTTACTGAAGGTTCCTTTGTCCAGAGTGACAAATAACGCATTCTTGGCTATGTTATCCAGGTTGGCTCGCTTTCTGTCATCAACAGACCATTCTTCTCTAGGTTTATCAATAACAGCTTGATGAGGAATGGCTCCTGCATCACCAGCATCTATAGCTCTTGCGAATATAGGATTGGGCTTGGTGATCCTTAGGGGTCCATCAGTGATGACCATCCACATTTCATCGTGCATGGCTGAGAGATGTGTCTGCATTCTAATTTTCCAATCATCATACTCTTCAATAGAAAACATAGGAAGCTTATGTGTATCCATGATATGATGAAGAAGATGTATGTAGGTTTTTGAAAATCAGGGATCGGGGATTGACCAGACAAGTTGGGTTTTTAATCCAACCTGCTCTAATACCACTTGTTGGTCCCAAGTGGTATAAGGTTAAGAGGAGTGGGTGAATTAACCTTATCAAATTTTTAACTTTTACTCCAAGATGTTAAGTCTTTGATGAACAGGTAGCTAGTAAGCTTGCTGCTCGATAGGTTACTACTCGGGCAGTGACCTCAGGACTTAGTCAGTGATAATAATGCACAGCGGAAATAATGTGATTTTCGAAAAGGCTTTGATGTAGTATGCTTAGCTGAACAGATAGATATAAAATGTTGTAAGAACAAAAGCAGATTTATAGAGGTTCGAGGGTGGAGTAATCCCTCTACGTCCTCTCTACTCCTTCTCAAGGAGGAACTTTGTTAAAGCAAGTTTTGTTTACAATAGACTCAGCTAATACAAACTCTACTTTACACAAAACTGTCAGCTCTATCCACACAAGTAGCTGCACAGTAACCAACTAAACGACCCACACAGGATCTCCACACAGGTTCCTTGACCCACACAAGATCCTTTCTCTTCTTCAGAGAGAATAACAACTTAGCAGAGTAAACTCCTGCCTAAGTGACTCCTAAACAGTCTATTTAAGTAAGATATGAAATCTTTAAACGGTCAAGTGCAGCAAGCTCTTTAAACTTCTGAAAATCACAATGGTAGCTGGCTTGCTGCTGTTTTGACTGAATGACTTAGATATGAAGGTTTTTAGCTTGTAGATGAGTTGCTTCGCGTAGGATATTTCAATTCACCGACTTTTTTCTTTGGTGCACTCAGTCTTGTATTTATAGGCATCAGTGGGAATTCTACCCGTTGGGAGGGCAGTCCTTTACTTGGTGAGGTGTCTTGCTCTGATTGGTTCTGCTGATCTTCTGACACCTGCTCTGAAATGTCTTCATTTTGTTCTGTCATTGCCTTGTCCTTCTGCTGCGCGGTTTAAACTTGCAGTCTGATGTACTCTGTTCTTGATGCTTTTTCACACATGGTAGTCACTGACTCACTGAGACGGGAGTGACTCTACCGGCTAGTCAGGATGCACTGATTTTAATGTATCTGGCAGTTTCTTCTTTGAGCAAGTAAATCAGCTTCCTTGACCATCTACAGATTCCTTGCAGCATCCTTTGAAGCTTGGTTACTGGTTCCTTGTGACAGTATGCAGGTAGCAGGGACTTGGCGTAGGTTCCTTCGCAGAGTCTTCTTCTCTTTCCAACATCCTTGACTTAGCTATTTTACATATGGAAAACCTATCTGTATAGCTAATGTTCTAGTCTATTACACGTTTTGTCTCATCAAAATCTATTACAATTTATCCTATCAACAATTATGAGAAAGTTACCTCATGCACAAAATAAAAAATTCACTCATCGAATTATAGGTTCTTAAAGGGATAAATTTCATAACAAGATCTAATTTATAGATTAATTTTTAATTTTAAATTCAAATTTTAAAATATCTCAATAAGGTGCTCAAATTAACCATTTTTCTCAATTTAAGGCTTGAAAATTAGATTGAGATCTCAATTCAAGACAAAATTCAATTTTCTTTTTATCTTTTTTTTATATATTTATAGATTTATCTATATTTCAATATGTATTTATATTTTATATAAGTTAAGATAAGTGATAGGACAAAGTGTAATAGATTTTGATGAGACAAAATATGTAATAGACTAGATCTTAGCTATTTGGTTAAGTTTCCATATGTAAAAATAGCTAAGGCAATGATGCTGAAAGATGAAGAAGACTCTGCAAAGGAACCTGCGCCAAGTCCCTGCTACTTACATGTCATCAAGTTGTTGCGTCTTCTGAAGAGGACCGTGTCCAAGTATCAAAGGATGCTGGAAGGTATCTGAAGAATCTCAGGTCAAGAAAGCTGACTCTTTCGGCCAAAAAGGAAACTCCCATATACATCAAAATCAGTGCACACTGATTAGCCGATAGAGATACTCAAGTTCTAACCAATCAAAGAATGTCATTTGGAAAAGCAGCAAGGATAGAGTACAACAAACTGCAGAACAAGGACGTGCAGAAAAAGGACAAGACAAGCGTAGAACAGAAGGAAGGCGCTGCAGAGCAAGTGTTAGAAGATCAGCAAAGAACCATTCAAATCAAGACACCTCATCAATGAAGAACTGTCTTTTCAACGGGCAGATTTTTCACTGAAGCCTATAAATAGAAGATTGAGTGCACTTGAGAAACAACAACAAGAACTGAAATATCCTACGCGCGAAACATATTCTCTAAGAGCTCAAATCCTTCAAGTCTCAGTCACTCAGTCTAAATCAGCAGCAAGCCAACTACCTTGTGAAACTCAGAAGTTCAAAGAGCTTGCTGCATTCAACCGTTGAAAATTTCTCTATCTTTCTAAAATAGACTGTTTAGGAGTTGCTTAGGTAGAGGAGAATCTTGCTAAGTAGTTATTCTCTCTGAAGAAGAGAAATGATCCTGTGTGGGTCAAAGAACCTGTGTGGAGATCCTGTGTGGGTCACTTAGTTTCGTCACTGTGCAGCTACCTGTGTAGATAGAGTTGACAGTATTTGTGTAGAGTGAAGTTTGTATTAGCAGTGTCTATTGTAAATCAAACTTACTTTAACAAAGTTCCTCCTTGAGAAGGAGTAGAGAGGACGTAGAGGGATTACTCCACCCTCGAACCTCTATAAGCTTGCTTGCCTGTGTTTTTATTGCTTTATATATCTATCTGATCACATTAGCATCCTGCATTAGAAGTCAACCTTCGAAAATCACATTATTTCCGCTGTGCATTTTTAATTCAAGCAGCAACCTATCATGCAGTAAGCTATCTAGCTACCTGCTCATCAAGGACTTAACATTTTTGGAGAAAAATTGAAAATTTGATAAGGTTAATTCACCCTCCCTCTCTTAACCTTATACCACTTGGGACCAACAACAAGTTAGTGTAATTTTGGAACGATTTTCATCCGACTTATATTAATATATATATATATATATATATATATAATGCAATTCATAATATTAAAAACTCTTTATTTTCTTAATTTTATGAATAAAAATATAAAATTCGATTTTAATATTAACCAGCTTAATATAAATTATATTACATGAATTGAATTAATTATATCTTTTTTCTTAATTTTTTTATATAAATTAAGACAAGTTGGATGAAGATTGTTCTTAAAGTGCACTAATTTGTCATAATTTCTCCAAAATAGGAATGCATATTAAAATATAAATAAATTTATAAATATAGATAAAAGGGAAAGAAGAAAAGGAAAATGAGATTTGCCTTAAATTAAGAACTCAATTTAATTTTTAAGCATTAAATTAAGAAAAAAATGTTTAATTAAGCCCCTTATTGAAAATCATTAAAATTTAAGCCTAAAATTAAGAACTAATTTATAAATTAGGTCTTGTTATTATCCTTAATTCACTATGCTATACTCCATATAAAAAATGAGCCTCGTTTCTACAAAAATGATTTTTTTTGTTTTGTTGTTTTGGAACAAACGAAAGCACAACCTTTGTAAGCTGTGAAATCTCACTTATACCCTTTCACTTATTCATTAATATTTATCATTTAAAGTTATTTTTACAACTAGTTACGAGTTTTTTATGAGGGCTTTAAAATAAAAACGAACTTTCTTAAAGTGCACTAATTTGTCATAATTTCTCCAAAATATGAATGCATATTGAAATATAAATAAATTTATAAATATAGATAAAAGGGAAAAAAGAAAAGGAAAATGAGATTTGCCTTAAATTAAGAACTTAATTTAATTTTTATGCCTTAAATTGAGGAAAAAAATGTTTAATTAAACCCCTTATTAAAAATCATTAAAATCTGAGCTTAAAATTAAGAACTAATTTATAAATTAGCTCCTGTTATTATCCTTAATTCACTATGTTATACTCCTCCATATAAAAAATGAGCCTTGTTTCTACAAAAATGATTTTTTTTTTTGTTTTGGTTTTTCGGAACAAACGAAAGCACAACCTTTGTAAGCTATGACATCTCACTTATACCCTTTCACTTATTCATTAATATTTGTCATTTAAAGTTATTTTTACCACTAGTTACGAGTTTGTTATGAGGGCTTTATAATAAAAACGAACTTTGACTATGAAAACATAACTCTTTTATCAATTTTTTTTGCCGAATGTAATATGTATATCATTTTGGGTTAAAAAAACACTTTTCCATCTAAACTATACATGATTTTAGATTTTTTTTTAAAAACTTTGAAATGTTTCACTATGTTGTATGAACTTTAAATTTGATGCATTTTACAGTATCAGACAATTCTTAGTCATACACGTGTTCGAAATCAAAGGTTATGATTCGTCTGATATCGTTAAAGACATCAAATTTAAAATTCATATGGCAAAATGAAATATTTAAAAAAATTACTAAAAAATGTAAGATCACATAGAGTTCATATGGAAAAATATTTTTAATCCTATCTTATTGGACAAAGGAAGTATTTTGTAACAAAAAGTTCACATAATTCAAAATATTACTAATCACGACAACTTTTGATTACTCACCAAGTTAAACATTAGATTAATCTAATTAAAGGAAAGTTGATAATAATATCTTATATATTATCCCTAATTATTATTGTACTCTTAGTTTTTTTAAGAATACCCTATATATTAATGTATGTTACCAAAAATATTCATTTATCGATAGTAATTAGTAAATAGCCGGCCACAATCTGCCGTGACCGTTAAATATACATATATAATTGATTTATGAGTTTTTTTTAATCCTATATCCATGTCATCCGAGAAAAGGATTTTTCGCAAAATGTACATACAAGCATAGGTGGATATATAAAAATAAGAATTTATTAATTTTGAAAGTCAGAAAATTATTTTACAATTTCAAAAAATCAACAAGTAAAATCTAAAAAAAAGATTAACTATATAATAATAATAATAATAAAAATAATAATAATAAATAAATAAATAATAGTCATAGTAATAATATGTTCTAAAAAGCTATTGCCTAAAAGTTTATATTGACATATAAATTTTAAAATATTATCTAAGTAAAAAAATATATAATAAAATTAGAATTTGTTTTTTACAAAAAATAGAAATTGTTAAATATCTAAAAAAACCATAAACCCTAAATCAACAAAAAAATTCAATTTCCTATTTTTTAATATAAAGATATCTAATTTAATTCTCATATATTTGTAATTGCTTTAATTATAATTTAAATTATTTTGGTCATTTGAAATTCTAACACATAACGTCCATAATTTTAATAAAATTATATAATTTTTAAGCATTTCAATTGAATTTATTTGTTTATTTTTGGATATTTTAATATGATTCTTGAACACATAAAATCTATTTTTTTCTTGGTTAATAGATATTTTGAAATAATGTAAAAAATATATAATAACTATGATAAATCATATATTAGTTATTATGAGATTATGAATCACAAACTACAAAAAGTTTGAAACACAATTTTCAGAATTATTATTATTTTTTTTATATTGGTAATTAACATACTTTTTTAGATGTTATTTGTTCATTTTAGATTATTGAAGATAATTTAAGCATAGTTAATATAAAATTTCTAATTTTATAATGTTTTTATATTTAATTAAATAATATTTTAAATTTGATGTCATTAATTCAAAAATTCAAACGTAATTTCCAAATAATAATAATAATTATTATAATTATTATCATTAATATTTTTTTAGTAATTTAAAATATTTTATGATTTTTTAAACAAATATTTGTAATTTATATATTTGCTAAATAAGTATTATAAATTTTATTTTTTCAATTTAAAATTTCAAAAATATTTTAAAAAATTAGTAATAATGATAATTACTACTGTATTTCAACATTTTTTTTGGATTTTATTTGTTTATTTAGAAATTTAAATATTTTTATGATTTTTTAAATAAGATTTTCAGATTTTATATTTTTATAATAATAATATCTTCAATTTGTTTGTTACTTTAAAATTTTCAAAAATAATTTTCTTAATAATTATAGGAATTTATTATATTTAGTGAAATTTGCAGACTTTACAATTTCTATCGAGTGACACAGAATTAGAAGGAAAACTTGTGTAATAACTGCCCATGTCAGTATGTCACTAGTTATTAATGATTGATATTTTTGGCAAATCGTATTAACACAGGATATTCTAAAAAACTAATAAAATTTAAAGGTAAGATCATAATTATAAATAATATACATGTTATTTTCATCAATTTTCCTTTAATTAGGTTATATATTTTTTTTTGGAAAAAATTCATTTTTAGTTCTGTGTCTTCTGCCTATATGCGTTGTTTGATTTTAGTCCTGTAATTCTGTTCAATTTAAGTCCTTATTTAGCAAGAATCTCAATTTTCCGACCAATTTCTGACGAGTTAGCCACACTCGCCCCTAATTTTAATATTTCAATTATCTTACGCTTATATGTGGCGGACATTTTCATACGTGGAGTTTATTTTTGAATTTATTTAGCACAATTGTTTCTATACACCAAGTGCACGGATCTAACTGGGTCAACCCGACCCGATAGTGCCTTTCACGCGCCCCCACGAGTGCCTCACGCGCCCCTACGCGCCCAAACCCTAACTCAAACCCTAGTTCTGCTGTATATTGACATAACCTTTTAGTTTAATGAACTTAACCTTTTAGTTCTATCCTTATAACCTTTTAGTTATATGTACATAACCTTTTGCAGTGTTGAGTAGTGAAAAAAGTATAAGTTATTCACTGAAAAAGTCATGAAATTTGTAAATAAAGGTTATAGTATTACAACATAAAGGTTATATCATTACAACATAAAAGTTTCGGCTATATTGAATTTTTATAGTGAAAAAACTATAAGTTATTTATTGAAAATGTTATGAAATCTGTACATAAAGGTTATACTATTACAACATAAAAGTTATAATATTACAACATAAAGGTTTGGACTATATTACATGAATTTTTATAGTGAAAAAAGTATAAGTCATGCATTGAAAATGTTGGGATTTCGATGTTTAGATTTTGATGAGACAAATCACACATGTAATAGGAAGTTTTGAGTACCCCATTTTTCACAATGTTTAAGTGAATATATAGACTAGGTTGAGTTTAGTGTTATGTGCTAAGACTGGAGGATTGGCAAGGATAAAGCTATATCTAAGCCCTTAAGAAAAGATATCGCTCTAAGAAGGTAGATACAGCAACGCCATTACAGGACAGAACATCTCTACAGCAAAGAAGGAAAGAACGGCGTGCAACATCGCTGCAAGAAAAGGATACAGGAGTACTATAAGAAGAAAATGATACAGCAGGACTGCCAGATGATACTGCAACCAGGTCTAAGTTACCGCAGCACTGCAAGAAAGTATCAGCTGCACGAAGACCTAGGATACAACGCAAAGCCTACAGTACATATAAACCATTCAGCGCCAATTACAAAACGAAGTATCCTGCAATCCTAGGAAGGATAAATGTAGTACGAGGAACAAAGACTCATGCAAGAATAAATAGAGCCGTTCCAGAAAAGATCAAAGTTACAGACACAGAGCCAATACGAAGATGTCACGTGGACTGACGCGTTGCAGAAAACTGCGAGCCGCAACTGCTGCATTAAATGCTCCGAAAGAAAAGGTCAAGTCGCATTAAATGCGAACCATGGCTTTGGTCAGACTACTTCAAATTTAAAAGAGAGATGTATAAATAGAGGAAGAGATACACTGAAGCTGGTTACTGAAACTACTGATTAACTGAACCATTTACGCAAAACTCATAGAGCTTACAAGATCCAAGTATCCAAGTCTACGATCAGTTTCAGTCACTCAACCTCCCGAAGTGAAGTAAGTTCAAGCTGAAGGTTTCCTCAAGGATTCAGAAGCTCACTTCGAAGCACCAGTTGAAGAAAAAGCTTTTATCCTTTTAACCTTGTTGCTGTGTGCTTAGGTTGTTTTAGTGGTGTCGAACAATTGATAGGAGAGATCCTTGTTGTTTGTATAGTTGTCTAGAGTTAGGCAGCTTCCCTGTGTGGGAGTGTGGAACCCTGTGTGGGTTAGCCTTTGAAGTTTGCAGTTGCTGTGTGTACGCTGGATTTCAGTAGGTTGTTACTTTGTAAAGTTGATAGATTGTTAGGGGTGTCCTGTAATTCAATCTTGCTTAACAAAGTTCCTGCTCGAGGAGCAGTAGAGTGGACGTAGAAGGATTACACCACCTTTGAACCACTATAAACCATAAGTGTTTATTGTTTTTTATCTGTGCTTTAATCTTCTATTTCTTGTTGTCTCATAAGCATAAAACGTTTTCTGATAGAAGCATATTTGAGAAAATCAGCCTTGTGTTACAAAAGTTATTTTTCCGCTGCGTATAAAACTCCAAATTACAGCGTGCAGCACTGTATCCTAGTGCTGTAAGCAGTAACTATCTGACGCTGCAAGTTCAAGTAACTTGTAGAACAGAACGGTTTGTTTAAAGATTTGCAAAATCGACCAAGGTTCATTCACCCCCTCTGAACCTCGGACACCATTTGGGACCAACAGAAAAGGTTATGAAGTTACACTATTACAACATAAAAGTTATATTATTACAACATAAAGGTTATGACATACATTATAAAAAAAAGGGCGTGAATCCGGGTTAAACCAGACCCGACCCAACCTACGTGCTCAGTTGCATAGATCATGACCCATGCACCTGGCGCACACAAACACTACTCTTTATTTAGTTGCTAACTCATGTGTCATGTTATTTATTAAAACAATAAATAGAGTTATAAAATATTACTTGCCACATCATTTGAGTGAAAATTTTTATTTTATTTTTGCATAAACTGCAAAATAAAAAAACCAAAATCAATGAAATTGGGGGCGAGAAGGATGTATTGACTAAAAGAAAAGGATAAACTATAAAGAGGAAGTACATTGTGATTAATGAGAAAGAAGTGTTTTTTTTTCAATTTATAAATTTTCTAAAATTTAAACACTAAAAAATTGGGTTTGTTGTTTTTTTTAAAGAGTTTTCTCTAGGATAGGGATCAAGACAAGATTTAAAATTGAATATAAATTGATATTATACCAGAAGGTTAATGTGGATCATCATAGATCAACGCGATAAACATTGGTCAACCGGTAAGTCCATAAAAGTCAACATAGTTATAAAAGTTTGTACCTTGTGTATTGTCATAAATGATATGATTTCCATAATTTCAAGCATATAGATGAACGGATAAACGTTGGTCAATAGATAAGTCCATAAAAGTCAACATAGTCATAAAAGTTTGTACCTCGTGTATTGTCATAAATGATATGATTTCCACAATTTCAAGCATATTTATAAGTTGAAGTCAAAGGTTCTCCACATCAAGTAAAAGTCGGAACACAAAAAAAAATTCAAAAAAGCTGACATTCAGTACAACCATGCTTGATGACACGATTGGCCATGCTAATTGCTCAGCTCAACTAACATTTTGAGATGTACAATCATGCTTCAAAACACCCTCCACTATGCTCGACCTCAAATTTAGAATATTTTCATTCCAGTGTTCATCGAGCACGTAGTGCTTTTGGTAGCACATCATATTTTCTTTCCTTTGTTTATCATTTTTTCATGATTTCCATCTCGTATAATATTAAAAATTATCGATAATATTTTCTTTCTAATGTTGTAGCATATCCAAGCATGATCGGCCGTTCTAACTAGTTGCTCAACTAATATTCTGAGATGTACAATCACACCTCAAAACACGGTCAACTATGTTCGACGTCGATTTTACAATATTTTCTTTCCAGTATTGTAGCACATCCACTATGCTCACATCGATTTTACAATATTTTCTTTCCAGTGTTCATCGAGCACGTAGTGCTTTTTGTTAGCACATTATATTTTCTTTCGTTTGTTTATCATTTCTTCATGATTTCCATCTCGTATACTATTAAAAATAATCGACAATATTTTCTTTCCAGTGTTCATTGAGCACGTAGTGCTTTTGGTAGCACATCCACTATACTCGACATCGATTTTACAATATCTTGTTTCTAGTCTTTGTAGCAAATAATCGACAATATTTTCTTTTCAGTTTCATCGAGCACATATTTTCTTTTCAGTGTTCATCGAGCACCTAGTGCTTAGCACTATACTCGAGGTCGATTTTACAATATTATCTTTCCAGTGTTGTAGCACATCCATTATGCTTGACATCAATTTTACAATATTTAATTTCCAGTGTTCATCGAGCACTACGAGCATCAATTTTACAATATTTAATTTCCAGTGTTCATCAAGCACAGAGTGCTTTTGTAGCATCATTTATTAATGATTTCAATCTCGTATAATATTAAAATAATCGATAATATTTTTTTCCAGTGTTCATCGAGCACGTACTATTAAAAATAATCGATAATATTTTCTTTCCAGTGTTCATCGAGCCCGTAGTGCTTTTGATTGCACATCCATGCTCGACGTCGATTTTATAGTATTTTCTTTCCGGTTACAATGACCCCAACCATATACGAAGTGATAATGTTACACCAAAAACATATATATATATATATATATATAGATTATATACATATACAAGATTATATACATATATGAATATATATATATATATATATATAGAGATTATATACATATACAAGATTATATACATATATGAAGTGATAATGTTACACCAAAAATTATATACATATACGAAGTGATAATGTTACACCAAAAACCAGAGATGACCTGAATATATAGAGATTATATACCATATACGAAGTGATAATGTTACACCAAAAACCAGAGATGACCTATATATATAGAGATTA
Source organism: Scutellaria barbata (assembly GCA_028654395.1). Lineage (NCBI taxonomy): Eukaryota > Viridiplantae > Streptophyta > Magnoliopsida > Lamiales > Lamiaceae > Scutellaria > Scutellaria barbata. The sequence continues at coordinate 16,898,277 of CM053652.1, read as the reverse complement.
TATAGCCCCAATAATGTATTAACTATCTCGATGCGGCTAAGTACGAATATGTCCATGAGCAGATGAGGATACTTCTAAGTGGAGCCGTTGAACAACTTGTTCTGTGGGCGTAATAATTTATTAATCGATGGGGTTGCTTTTCAGAAAGTTACTAATAGGATGAAGAATGAACACTTTTTTTCATGATTTCTATATCGTATAATATTAAAAATAATCGACAATATTTTTTTTTCATGATCGGCCGTTCTAACTGTTTAGCTCAACTAACATTTTGAGATGTACAATCATACTTCAAACACGGTTAACTATGCTCGATGTCGATTTTACAATATTTTCTTTTCGATATTGTAGCACATCCACTATGCTCACGTTGATTTTACAATATTTTCTTTCTAGTGTTCATCAACCACATCCACTATGTTTAGTGTCGATTTTACAATATTTTCTTTCCAAGTGTTCATCGAGTAGTGCTTCTCGTAGTATCATTTCTTCATGATTTTCATCTCGTATAATATTAAAAATAATTGACAATATTTTCATTCCAATGTTCATCGAGCACGTAGTATTAAAAATAATCAACAATATTTTCTTTCCAGTGTTTATCCAGCACATAATGCTTTTGGTAGCACATCCATGCTCGACGTCAATTTTACAATATTTTGTTTACAGTTACAATATTCTCGACATCGATTTTACAATATTTTGTTTCCAGTTACAATATTTTCTTTCCAGTTTCAATGACCCAACGATATACGAAGTGATATAATGGTAAACCAAAAGTCAAAGATGACCTATATAGATTATATAGCCCAGCTTGCAAGCAATGATGTATTCACTATCTAGGATGTAGCTAAGTACGATTATGTTCATGAATAGATAAGGATACTTCTAAGTGAAGCCGTTCAACTCTTTTTGCAAATACATGAAGAAGATCGAGCTTTGAAACATCTTTAACCATCGACAACTTGTTCTATGGGCGCTCGACAACTTGTTCTATGGGCGCAATAATTTGTTAATCGGTGGGGTTGCTTTTCAGAAAGTTACTATAGGATCAAGAATGAACACTTTTCTTCATGATTTCCATCTCGTATAATATTAAAAATAATCGACAATATTTTCTTTCCCGTTCTAACTGCTCAGCTCAACTAACATTCTGAGATGTACAATCATACTTCAAAACACGATCAACTATGCTCAAAATCGATTTTACAATATTTTCTTTCCAGTGTTGTAGCACATCCACTATGCTCACGTCGATTTTACAATATTTTATTTCCAGTGTTCATCGAGCATGTAGTGCTTTTTGGTAGCACATCCACTATGCTTAACGTCGATTTTACAATATTTTCTTTCCATTGTAGGATATCCACTATTGTCGATTTTACAATATTTTCTTTTCAAGTGTCATCGAGCACGTAATAGGACCAAGAATGAACACTTCAAGAGGAATTGAGATCTTCTTCACAATCTCATCAAAGAAGACAAATTTGAAGGTTACATCACACGAATTCCACCAGATTTGAGGAGATTGCTCCCTAACATGAAGAACTACGCTAGACTTTCTCCAAGCATTTTTTTTTCTGTGTTTTGAATTTTATTTTAATTATTTAGATAATAATATATATATTTTTTTATACTTTTTAGTTTTGAGGATGAGAAGTATATGAAAAATCATTTGGCTGTAATGACTAACATCCAAAGAATTTATTTTGCCCGAAACTGCTATAGGAAGGAAGAATCTTTGATGTCCATGGGGTTCAATTTTGATTATGAGAGAGCACTTCTATATATGGGTAACTTCTCATCGTGGAAAAGTTCAATTTTCAATGATCCTAACAAACCAATTTTCCAGACGGTCAATCGATGCTACAACTCGGGGGCAGTTATACAGATTGTAGCAATGATTGGACAATTGTCAACAAAAATTTGTTGAGATGTTGCCGAAACATGGCCACTCATCTTAAAGACAAAAGTACGATGCGTTTTGGAGATCATGACATAGATGTTATGATAAGGTCAACTTTCGAAAATGCACTGATGAGGTTCCATAAAGCCCTGTGGGATGTTAATTTGATTACCTGTGTGATTTGGGTACACTTTTATAAATGTGGTGTTTCACTTTGCATTCTTCAATTTGATGTATAGAATTTGATTAGTTTTCATCCTTTCAGTTGCAGTGGTTCCAAAGAGAGAATGTAGTTGAAATAAGGGATTTCACATATGCACACAGTAGAGTAATGTTTGCATTTTTATTGTTTTTTTTTGTGCTTGAGATTTGTAATTCCCGATTACACTGTGAGCATGTTGAGCCTGCTCAAGAATAGTTGCCAGCCCGAGATGTTGAACTTAATTTTGATATTTGTCTCGTTTAATAAAATTAGCCCACATTCTCAGGTTTTCTATTAATCACACATGATCTATTGTGTTGATTTTTTTCTAGTGACATCTTGACTATTTTTGGAGTCTTATTTTTGCAAAAGAAAACATCTGAACTATACATCCGTTATACATCCGTTCTTCTCTCTGATGTTGGCGTTGTTGTGGACGGGGTTTTGTAGATGAATTCGCTTTAGTTACAAAATTAAAGTGGAAGTTCTATTTTATTGTCTCTTCATATCTTCTTAGGGTTTAACCCATATTATTGTGTTTTCTTTAGGTGTTGCGAGAAAAAAGAATTTCGGATGATAATATCCAACATTTCAGAAAGCTGAACTACTATGCCAAAGGAAATGTGAGGATGCACTATATTCATTGCTGGTGCGAGCGCAACATCAGTGGAAATGGCTAATATTATATTAAAGGGCGATGTGATTTCGATTTACTATAGAGCAAATAAGATTATCTTAAAGGGCGATGTGATTCGATTTACTGTAGAGCAAACATTTCAGGGATTTCTTTGTGATGGCAAGAAGAATGAAGCTCAGAAAGTTGCTGGTTTGTACTTATTTTGTTTCTCATACATTATGGAAATTTGTTGATTCTTTAGGTAGTTAAAATATATCTTTGTGATTGTTTTTTTCTTGGTTGTTAGTTCTTGTTTTATTTAATTTCTTATACTGGTCATCTATGCCAGTGGTGCATTAATCTAATTTTGATGAGAAACTTCTAGAATGACTTGTTTTCGCTTCCAGTTAGCTGAACCCCTGCTACTTTCTACTTGTTTCATAAGAAAAACTAGTATTGCTTCCCTGTCTTTAATCTGAATAATAGCAAAACTAGTTTTTGTTTTGTCCAGCGCCATTCTACGAGCTGTCAAGTGGAACTATCACACCTAATGGAGTTTAACTAGACTTTGTTGATTAGGAAACTCGTTTCTATGTGATTATTAGACTATTAACGTTTGAATATGTTATAGGAGATCAAAAGCTGTCAAAAATTAACGTTTTGAAACATTGAACATATGAGGATGCATAACAAGATTCTATCTCCTTTTCTCTTGCCTTTATTTCATGGCATGCCATAAGAACTGCAATTTGCTGTTTCTTTCAGTACCAAAAATCTTTGTGGTGGAGATCATATGTTTTGTTTCTCGACTCTCTATGCATGAGGATTGTCATGTTACATTGGCAACACAACAAGTTATAGCTTTATCAACATTATTTTGCACGTAAGCCCTTATATTCATTTTTCTTTTAGAAATAAATCACACTTTCTATTTGGTCCATTTTTATGTGATTTGAGGAATGTTCATCTTGCTTTGGTTTAGAATGGCAATGGACAGGTTATTCCAGACCCAAGAGTACCTATCTCACAAACTCTTAAGAACACCTGAGACTGGCACCCTCAAATTCAAAAAGTAAGTTGAGCCATTCATTTACTTGTTTTAAGAAATTCAGTGAGACAATCCCGAAGAAACTATTATTGTTACCTTCAAAGCTGTGATAAACGATGATATCATTATCAGATTAGCAATCGTGGCACACTTAATGTGCATGCTTCAGGTTCAAAAGTCATAATAATGTGCCTTTCAATCTTTGAAACGAAAAGGTGGTGGAAGATATCATGAAAGGCATGAGAGTAGAGCTAATAGCTATTCAAATTGCCTTTATTTGACTAAAATATGAGATGTAGATGAATACTTATAATTAGATTCTTACTGCAATTAGATTCCTAACAGTTGTAGCATTTGGTTTTTGATGACATATTTGGTCTTTTATCTAACTTGAGTAAAGAAGGAATATAGCTTCTTTTCTTGTCTTGTCTACTGCATGTATGATTTGTCAGAGGTTTAAATTTATTGAGAAATATTGACTATAAAATTTTGTAGTAAGTTCACATGTTCTACAATAACTAAGAAAACTATGTGGAATTTGAATCAGAGTGAACAAAACATAATGAGACGATCTAAGTTGATATATCTTTAGATACTAAGATATAGGGACGGACCCACAGCCATGGGTGGGGTGGCCCTGAGAATTTATTTTGACCCCTTCAATTTTTATTTTTATTAATTTTTAACCCCTTTAAAAAATATTTTTTTACAATTGACCCCCAACTTTTGTTCCTGGTTCCACCCCTAATAAGATAGGATATATAAAGAATTTAAATGCCTCATGTATCAAAACTTTTTTTAGCATAAGGGCCTTTGTTCTATATGAATTGATTCATTAACACATAGATTGACAAGTTCAAAGGCGATTTGTTCGTTCAATCATTATCATAAATTTTAATTGACCTAAAAATGTATTGGTTTGAACTTTTTTATCTGAAGTATTATTAGTTGAATCGTCCATTTAAATCAACTTTAAAGTACATAAGAGCAAACCTCCAGGTATATATTAATTCTGTGAGCCACATTAATTCATGAATATATCATAAGACTTAAAGAAGATATGATTTAAGTTGAATCAGATTAGTTTGACGATGGATAAACGTAGACTAGAATAAAAAATTATTAAAGCCAAAATCTCGTAATAAATGAGAATATAAAAGTTTAACCGTTGGAAGATAAGTTAACATTGAGAATCTAAATGTACAAAGAAAATCTCCAACTAATAAATAAATAAAGGAAAAGCCTGCAAATTCCAACCACTATATTAAATAAATGAGACCATCATCCTCCAGAAGAAAAGATAAGATTAGTAACGGCACAGAAAAAACTGAATCAATAATAGTATGCACGTGTTTTCTTAATTTTATGCTTACAAGTCAGCAGACTGTTTGACCAACAGACATACATGTGCCTTTTCTTAATTTTATGAAGATAGACCATACGTTACCTATATCTTATTTCAGAGAGAGGTGTTACTTGTGAAATTTTGCTATTGGATGTTCAATGATGGAAGGAGTGGGGTGCAAATTACCTCCGTAGACTAAGAATAGTGAATTTAGGACATGATTTTCTTTGCTTCTAGCTTGTAATTTTGTTGTCCACCCCTTCAATTTAATTCTTTGATATGTGCTACAAAAAAATGTTAGTTGAAGTTTCCTCGTGTTAAGTTTTGTTATGTAGGATTTGATTTGCTTATGATTTTCTAGTCAAATTCACCCTCTCATAAATGATGAACTTGTAGTCAGTGGACCTCGTCTGAAAGACATACAGGTTGGCATCTCCTTGACATACGGGACATGCTCATCATGATTCATTTGACCTCTTACTGAAATTAATAATTTTACCTTGATCATGGTGAGACCATTAATAAGAAGACGACACATTTTATCTCTTTATTTTCAATAAATTCTTGGTATGGTTAGATGTAGTGAATGATTCTTGAACTTGTATCTGCAGTTAATTGTTGGGTCTTAGCGATTTCCTACTCTCTCTTTCTTCTCAGGATATTAGTTAGAAGTAGAAATGATATGTATAGCAAAAGAAGGATTTTAAATATTCTCTGATTTGATAATCATCATAGCAAGTTTTGCATGGTGGAGTAACAAGATTGTCCTCTGGGTTCAAGACGTAGAAGCTTCTCAATATTTGAAAGGGCAAAGCAGTGTCAAATTAGCCCCTTTCATGTGTTTATGTATGAAGTCATACATGAAAGCAAAAATCGACATAGGTAACGGCCATATGCATGCTAGTTAGTGATGTCCCGATCTGCCGATTTTCATTGATCTGTCTTTTCTAGTCTTTCTCCTTCCTCACTCTAGAGAATATTGAAACTTGGTCCGGAAGGGTCTCTCTGTAAGCATTGAAAAGATTGAGAAAAGTTAAAATGGTTAATACTACAGTCTACATGTGTATTTTATAATTACATTGTTTTCTTTCCTACTTAGTAGTTTAAGTATCATGCTCCGTTAAAAAAATTTGTAGGCCTTAATTTTGAATTCTCTGCTCTTGTAATTTTGCATGGCATTCTCTGACTACTCTGTCCTGAGGCAAATTCAGAGGGGCACAAAATGCTATAGTGCTCCCTAAGTCCTTTGTATTTCTGAATTAGTAAAATTAGTAATGTTGTATCAATGACAGCCAGTCTCTGCTTTTTACAGAAATCTTTTTAAGCACTAAAGATTTTTGTTTTTCATATTTTATTATAAGAGATCAAATCCAAACCTACCCCATTTCCTTATATTTTTTCCCCAACTACCCTACCATATAACAAAATGTCCCTATATACCCAATTTCATAACAAAATATCCCCATCTACCCTTTTTTATGATAAAATACTATTTTACCCTTACTAACTATCAATAATTTCCAAAAAACCATGCTTGCCATTAGCCAATTTTTCCTTTTTCCAATCTTTACATTTATTAGATCCGGATTATCCCATTTTGATCAATATCAGGCCCAACATGCTTCCGTAAATAAATAAAACTGAGTTTGAAACATACCTCGCCTTTGTTTCTTAAATTCCCTTGGAATACGGTTCAGGTTTTACGGATCAAAGATCCAATCACTCGCCCGCAGTCTATGGTTCTGAAATCAATTCCTTTGGAACCCAGATCGTAATCCTTCTTAATGGCTACCTGCCTTCAAGAAGATTACGGAGAGACTCACTGCTGGATGAATTTCACTCAAAATTATAAATTTTTGGACAGAATGTCGGAAAGCAAAAGCCTTGTTTATTGAAGAAAATAAACTAAACTATTTTACAATATAAATTTTTTCCGCCATTGGAAGAGAAACTTGAATTAGCCTATCATGGCTAATACTCGAAAAGGGGAAACCCCCATGAACAGGAAAGCTTGAAAGCTAAACTATTACAGACTAGAGAGAAGATTTCTCGAAAAACTTATGAAAGGAAAAGAAAGAGTGTGTTTTCGATGATCTTCTTCTGAGGCTGAAGGCCTCCTTTTATAGACATCAATGTGCTCCTGTGTGGATCAATTATTGCCTTGCCAGCTTGCATTCCACTTGGTTAGTGGGGAATGGGCCAACCTTATTTTATTTCTCACCTACCGTTTGGTAAGTGCATCTACTACCTTCGTTGTCTTCTTGCGTCGGCAACGAATCTCTTGGTGAGTGGAGGGGTCCTCCACTTTTGTCCTTTTTAACCAGATGCTGATTCTTCAAAGATGGCGGGACCTGCCACTATCCCATGTCTGAATTAGCATCCAATGCTGATTATACTGCATTCCTATCCTATTACATTGTTTGGAATACAATACAGCTTGTTTACTATCGAGTTTAATTAGACCCGTTTCATCTTATTACATTTTTTGTTTTTATTTTCTAAAAACCCCTCCCCTTTCCCTTTTTCTTTGGGTGTTCGGGTTTGTCCTGTTTTACTTTGAACCCTTGCCCAAACAAAGGTTTCTCTTGAGTTTGACAGTAAGAACAAAGTCGTTCTTCCCATCGTCCGATATGTATCATATTACATATCTTTCTTCTAGTTTGTTCCGTTGTCGGAACCTTGTTTTCCCAGATCAATTTCCTCTTGTTTTCGAAGAGGCTTTCAGCAAATCTGGTGGTATTTCCTGTCATAAAGTTTAACAGGAATGATCCATTCGCGGAATTATGAAATATTTTGAACAGATATTTCACCTTGTCCATCTCAGTGAGACAGACCCAAAGTCCTCATGCTCGCCTTGTTGAGATGTCATCTTCTGTAAGGGCGACAACTAGGGGGCTATTTGTTGGGGGTGCTTTAGCTCGGTTCATTGCCCCCGTATCAGGTCTCTGCAATTTTATAAATTGGAAAACTGAATGAGACCCTTTTCCTGTGATTTCTGGAGCGGCTGAGATAATCTTCAGCTCCAGTACATCTCCTCGACCCAAGTGTGGGTTATTCTGCCATGAATCATACACAGCAGTAGCTATCCATTCCGGTAGTTTGGAAATCTCCGAAAAACTTGGTGCGGTAGTAAATACTGAAGCAATAGCTCCAAAATCAAACCATTCCCGCACGTCTTGAGGGTTTACACCCGGGAGCATCCAAAGTCTTGGATATTTGCCAGACCAATCGGCATTGATTCTGCTTGGATTGATCCCATTTCTTGTAACTAATTTCTCCCATGTTCTTTGGTAAACCTGAAAAGGAGAAACAGCTTGGTTAGTGTTAACCTGTCTTGGGCCAGTCTTGGGCCTTAGGTTAACCTCTCCCTCTTTTTCCCCAGAGGTGCTGGGTTGACTCGGGTTGCCTGGAATTACTTCCTGATCTTCCGAATTAATATTTTTATCAGAATCCGATAAAACACTTGGTTTGGCTTTATCAGCCTTTTCACCGGTATCCGATAAAAAACTCTTATCAGCAAGATGTCCTGCTTCGGGTATAAAAGTACCCTGCTTGGTCATCGATGATGAGCCTTTCTCGTGAATTTCTTTCTGTATCACCGATGGTGAACATGCCTTGTTAAGGGGTTCTACTAATGCATTCCACAAATCATTATTTGAGGTTATTGCTACATGTAGAGTTTGTTGGACTTTGTCCAAATCAACTTTTTGGACATAAGATGCTGCTTCGGCTCTAACCCTCAGCAACTCAAATGCCTTGTAAAGCTCCTCAAGGTTTTCCCTCAAGTGCCTTGCTCGTACTGTGATGGAATCTGCTTCAAGGATATCCATCTCTTGTAAGGAAATCTGCAAGAACATTCTCATTAGATTTCACAATGACAATATCAAATAAATAATATTGGCATTCTGCTTGCCACCTGATAATACGAGCTTTTTCAATTTTTGATTCAAGTTTATTTTTTAAAAAAGCTTTAACATTTGTATTATCAACTTTTAATATAAATTCTTTGGCTAATAAGAATAAAGGCCATTTTTTGAAAGTCTTCCAAACTGCAAAGAATTCCTTCTCGTTAATGTGCCAGACTCTGGCTTGTTGTTCTGTAAACAACCCTCCTGTATATCTACATGGTTCTTCACCCGTAGATGTTTTTCTCATGAGCACGGCTGCCCATCTGAAATCGTTAGCGTCTGTGTAGACCACTAACTGATCCTCATCTTGAGGAATCGCGAATTTTGGTAAGTTACTACAAACCTGTTTTAACTCACGAACCCTTTGGGAATGAATGTCTTCCCATTTCCATTTGGTCTTCTCATCCTTTTGTAATAAAGGACGGAAATCCTTGCGATATTTTGCCAAGTCTTTAATAAATGAACCTGCAAAATTAATGACTCCTAAGAAGCTTTGAAGGTGCTTCTTATCTTTAAGAACATCTGGAAAATTGCGGATTTTCTCCACAATATGTCCTTGTAGTTTCATTCCTGCATGGTCAATAATAACACCGAGAAACTCGATTCTATTAACCACGATTATTGCCTTCTTTTCAGAGAGCACTAATCCTTCATTATGACATGCTTCTGAAAATATTTCAAGATGCTTTAAATGCTCTTTCATATTTTTAGATGCTATTAAAATATCGTCTATGTAAACAAATATAAACTCAAAATAATCTTTGAAATGATTATCCATTTTTCGTTGGTATATCTGAGGGGCATTCGCAAGACCCATAGACATTACGTTCCAGATATACTGACCTTGTGGTGTAGAAAAAATAGTTAATTTCTTAGACTCCTTTTCTAACTTGATCTGGTAAAATCCAGACTTGCAATCAAACTTTGAAAACACTCTTGACCCTTTGATACAGTCGATTAAGTGTTCTCTACTTGGTATATAATAACCATCAAATTCAGTAATCTTATTAATCCCTTAATAGTTAATTACTAACCTTGCTTTTCCTCTCTTTATTTCACCATGGTTTCTTACCAAAAACCCTGGGCTACTATAAGGAGAAATACCTGCTTCGATCAGCTTGAGATCAATATGCTCTTTGATAATCTTCTACATATCCTTTCGATCTTCAAGGTTCATCTGAATCGGCTTGTATCGAACCAACTCGTATCGGTATTGTTCTTTTACCTTCAACGTTGCTTCGATCTGGTTTTTGTCCCACCAGGCTAAAGGATTTTCATTGTAGTTCCTCTGGATTAGCCTTTTAACATTTTCAAGGGAAAGTAAACTTTCCTCGTCCATGTCAATCTGGGGTGGTCCTTCTTGTAAGGCATTTTTCAGAAACTGAATAGCTTCTTCGTGTGCCTCCTCCATTCCCTCTTGTCTATATGACAAAAGAGCTTCACCAAATTTCCACTTATCCTGCATTTTAGGATGAGTTAACTTGGCTTCATTATCACCACGTTTGCTGCGAAAATTAATAGGCATGATCCTATTAAAGGCCTTTTCTCGCCGCAAAACCTGTATCATACTACCACAGTTAGTAGTAAAGGTTAACAGGTTCTTGTGATTATCCTGCTCATATTTTGCAAAATTTTGGATAAAATTATTACCCAACAAAATATCAGCACCTGTATCATGAATATAGATAGGTGGCATTCTTACTTTATACCAAGGTGTATCGAATGCTCCTCCGATCATTATTCGTGATTCTCGAATACCTTTATTGAGTATTAGGATCTTTTGGGAGAAGTCCCTTCTTGCAATAAGGGGTAATTTTTCCACTGTTTCGCTGGGAAAAACTCCTGGCTTTGCTGTGCAAATGCCTGAACCTGAGTCAATATAAGCTGCAAAATATTCCGTCTTATATTGATCATATAATATCCCTACAGATATATATATAGAGAAAATACTTGTCATTCAAAATCGTCTGGATAGATTCCTCTTTTCCATGATTCTAACAAGTTTATCCTTGAGCTTCTTACATTATGCTCACGGATCAACTCTTGAAACCTTACCTGATGAGTCTGTCCATTATCTCGCATTTCTCTTATGCGTTCTATCAACTCATCTTTCACTTTTCTGAGATCCTGGATCTCATTATCTATACACTTTCCTGGCATACTTTAGAACCCGTCTGGATTGTTTGAATAAATCCCTCTCCTCCAGCGTTCTAACATGTCTATTCGTGCGTTTATTTGATTTATTTTTAACGCAGCCTCTTGTATACTTATGACTTCTTGGATACTCCTTTATTCTGGCAGATTTTGCTCTCGTAAAGATCTTAACCAAGTTCTTGTTTGGATTCTTTGTATCCTGAGATCAATGATCTCGTCATCCTGCTTAATTCCTGGCATAATGGTTTTATTCTACCCTGATTGTATGTCCATCAAGGTCGAACTCCATCCATTTTCCTTCTCTTCTCCAGGGTTTGTGTTCCTCCAGGAAACTTAACCCTAAGGTCATAACTCCTTTAGTTATGCATACTCTTCCTGTAACAGATACATGATAGCCTGCCATTTCTAACATGCCTTCATATATATTAATACTTGGTTGCTGTAAATGATATATCTCATCACAAGGAAACAAATTATCAGTTTTAGATATATCAAAAACAATCTGGATTTCTTTCCATTAATTATTAGGGCATTTTATTTTAACATTTCTTACCCTAATCGTTTGTGGATACAAATCTTCACCTGGTTCTTTTCCTTTTAGGCTAAGAATCCTATTTTCGGAAAAGGACAACCTGTTACTAATTTCAGAGTCGAACCTTAATGATCTATTGTTTAGAATCGGTTGATCTTTAATTAGTATATTAACACCACCTAACCTTGGTATTTTAATCGGGTTTGGTGTCATAACTTTGGCAAATTCCTTGAAAATTCTAGAAATTTCTATATACTCTTTCCTAAGAAATATATCTGAATGATGTGTATTGGAAAGCACATATGCAATTCTATACGTGATAGAATATGGTCTATTTCCTTCTTTCATAAGATCAGGTCTTTTAAAATCTTGATGAAGGGTTAAGACTCTACTAAAATCTTGGTCAGTTAGGTTGTATGCAATCCTAGGATGAATGTCAAACATAAGTTTGCCAGCATACAAATTACCTACTATAGTACCAAGACAACTTTCACTTAAGTTATTAATTCTTCTGTCCATTACAGATAAATGTAATTCCGAATCAATTCCTTCTTTGAAGGTAGCTTTAATCACTACTTCAATGGTTCCAATATGGATCCATTTCATTGTGACCGCTACTTCTTCCTTGATACGACTCAATTCCTCAAGAATTTCTTCTTTTGGAATAAGTTGTATCTCAATTTCATTACCGGTTAATCCTATTGGAATAGAGAACTCACCTGAGTTCACTCGGTAGATGATGTGATGCTTGCGCTGTCTTATTCCGATCTTGTCACAAAATCGATTAAGACTTCCAATCTTAAATCCGTCATAAGGACTTAAGGCTGAATCTTGTTGCATGATTCTTTCCATCGTCTTGTTGGAGATGAACATTTTTGAAAAGAATCCCGATAGACTGTCCGACGTTTGGAGTCTATCTTCCTCTTCGCCGGAGCTACTCGTCTGATTCTGTATATGATCCATCAGATCCTTCGGAATCAGATTCGAACTCTTCTTCATAGATGCTTTCATCTGAAGAAATGTCCTCGAACTTGTAAACTGGCACCAAATCCCCATAAAAGATAGCATCACGGATGTCTTCTGTGGATTCGAACTGGCGCACGTCCTTTTGCTTTTGTGGGCAATCGGGCGAAATATGGCCTCTCGCACCGCACGTCCAGCAGTTGCAATCCTTGAAACTTTCATTTGCTCGAGTGTGAGCTCGTTTGAAAGTTCTTTTCCTGGTTGTTACTCCTGTTGGCTTCCCTGTGGATCTAGATCCCTGTGAAGAAAACCTGGAAGGACCAGACTTTTGACCAGATTTGTAAGATCTAGCCTTTGATTTGGACCACCATGATCTTCTTTGTTTGGAAGGTCTCTTGTATGATCCTCCGGACTTAGATTGAAACCTTCCTTTGAAGTGTTTCTTTCTCTTTCTTTCGCAACTTGGTTCTCCAATGATATTAGGAAAATCATTGTTGTCGCAACAAAGAGGGGTTCTTTTCACCATTCCTCTTAGTTTCTTCTTGTTCCTTTGTAGTGTCGCTTGTTGACACCATTCTCGTATACTGTCCTTAAAAAAGGACATCCTTCTGGCCACTGAATCGACTCGGCCTGGAGGTACCTTGTAGGAATTCCTCAGCATTTCTCTCCATGGACTGCATATCTTGGCAAAGAATAATTCTGTTGCAACATTCCATGGTATATCTGTTTCGAAGTAATATTTGCGGAACCAATATATATATTCATCCGCATAACAAATATTACTTAATTCGAGAGCAAATAAAGCTTGCGTGTACTCTCTTTTCTTTTCGTCTTTTCTCTCCTCAAAATATCCATCTCCAAGGAAACATATTTTGAGTAGATGACCCATCTTATCGATGACCGTGAGAATATCATCGTGGGATAAGATCTCTGTTTTGAGGGAAACTTCTGTCATTTCCCATGCTCTTTTAGCCGAACCTTTCAAACTATTTACCAATAGGTGGCAAAAATGTTGGTTATCAACGTCCAGCGTTGTTGAAGCAACCTTCATGGATGCCATCCATTCCTCGATCAAGGATTCCATGTTTCTGATATCGATGATATCCGTTGTGAGCATCAAACCAAACGGATGTGTTGGTTCAAGCATCGTTTTTTGCCCAAGGTTTATTGGAAGTCACCTTAGCACCACCTGTTCGCCTTTGTCGAGCTATGTATTCCTCATAGTCGACCCCATCCTTCTTCCAAGCTGGTTGAGGAATCGGTTCGGGGGGAACGGGTACATTAGGGACCGCCGTACTCGTGCTTGGGCTTTCCTCTTCCTTTTTTGGAATAGGCTCATTCATCCTGAGATTTACCAGATCCACAATTCCAAGGTTGGAAAGGGATTCAGTTAATTCTGCAAGATCTACCCTTGAGACTTTCATCCAACTTGTCTTATAATGTCAAGTAGGAGTTCGTCATTACTTTTGGACTTCGGAATTTCCGTAGCCTTTCCCATGGAAATGATTGGTATATCTCCGAATGAATCTTTGAATCGTTCATTCATTGATCTACCAGTTCCCTTTGGTAACCTTTTCTTCAGATCTGCAACTTCTTGTTTTAGATCTGAAACTTCTTGTTGGATCTCGGATAGAGATCGGATCATCTTCTCCATCTGTCCACCATAATAAATGATGGTCTTTTGGATCTCCCCAAGGTCTTTGGTGACCTTAGATGTGTCTGGAACAATTATGTTCCAATCTTGGCTGGATGTCATTTAATGATATCCTGCACTTGTGTTATCTCGAAATATTTTCGGATACATTTTCTTGATTTTCTCTTCCGTTAGGCACAAGAAAATAATATTGTTCAACATAATTTAATTTATTTCTTCAATAAAACCAGGCTCTGATACCAATTCTTGCATCGGATATATTTATCTCTGATACCAATTCTTGCATCGGATCTCAATAAATATAAATCATGGAAAAATTCAATTAATTTGTGTTTCCGAATAATAATCACCCAGTATATGACATTGTTACACCTTTCAGACCAGATCACAAGTATAAATACAAGTGTTTTTTAGGGCACGAGAAAGGTTTCCAGCCAAAATACCAAAATAATTATATCCGGGTTGTGAAAACATGATTTAGCAAGATGGTTTGACATTCATAAATTAAGAGTGGAAATTAGGGGTAAATTGGTCTTTGACCACTTTTGGGGTATATTGGGATAATATTATAGTGAATGGGATAGATTGAGGTTATATTATAAGGTTTTGGGGTATATGGAGACCTTTTCTCTTTATTATAATTGTTATTGTTTGTTATATTACTACATTAGAGGAAGTATGATTTGTAAAGTTATGATATAAAACTCATACTACTTTTTTCTTATAATCTTTAAAATCATAAAATGATTCATTTCCTTGTGTTGTGATTTTGGTTCTGCTTTTTTATGTTGATATTTACTGCATTGAACTGTCCTAAATAGAAAAACTATATGTGTCTGTTAGAAAAGTTGAGTATCATGAGTATCTGCTTTCTCCATGTTATTTCTACATGGAGAAATAGATTTCAACATGTAAGAATATTACATAAAAGTCATATTAATATAATATAAATGTCATATTAATATAACATAAAGGTACCACATGAATAAAAAAAAGGCAAAAAATAAAAATACGCAGATCCGGATCAACTCGGGTCAACCCGATTGCAGCTAGTGCACATAAGACTAACTCTTGATTTGATTCGATTTTGGATATGTTTCCTTATTTGTATATCTTGAGTCTGAACAGATCTTCTTAAAGTAGACTTTCTTGAATACTTAAATTATATTGAATTCGCAGATCCAAGCCCTTGCTAGCTTAGTGAGCTCGGACCGACTCGGTCACTTTTGGTCGACCTCTTCAAGTTCACCACATGTCTGGTTCAACTAAGTTTGGGTTTGGACTACAACAATATATGTACAGTAATATTTCGAAAATCAACCTACTTAGACTCTCTTCGAATCAACTTAGTGGGCAAACTTCATAGGACATTAATTTACAAGTGCAAGGAGGTCAAAGATATTATCAATTTATCAGCATCTGATAATCATTTCAATGGTAGCATACAAAGATCAATTGGTTGGTTAACAAAGCTCCAAACCTTCAATATAGGGTTTAACAGTTTCCAGGGTACCTACCTATATATGTAGTTGAAATTAATTCTTTATAATAAATAGCAGTCAATGTACAAAAACTGGAATTGCATGCGTGCCCCTCACTACAATATTCTTAATTAACCAACAGTTCTTATAAACACAAAATCGATCTATACAATCATATATACATGCTATAGAATTTTCAGCAATTATAGTCTTGCCTGACCAATCTCACCCTAAATCGATATGTACATTATATATATATATATATATATATATATATATATATATATATATATATATATATATATATATATATATCATTACACCATAATTATGAAAATATTCTTTAATTTTACAATTTTTTTTAAATGTCCAGTAACTTTTAAAATATTATTAAAAATGCCCCGCGACAGACAGGCTATTGAAGGTACACCAACCGGCCACAGCCTGATTTGACAATCAAATGACATGTACATGGAGATCAAAAAATTGATGTGACTTGATTTTTCTGATGTGTAATTGATAAATTCTTTAAATATATTTTCTGATTTGGGTCAAAATAAGAAATGTTAAAAAAAATCTAGACATAATGTATATCTATATAAAAATTATTATTAATACAAATAATAAAAATAATAATGAAAATTTTCAAATTATCTTTAAAACCCTAAAAAGTATTTTCAAATTTTAAAAATTATTTAAGCGAATTGTAAGATATTACGAAGGAATTTTAAACCTTTTTGCATGTGCTATATATATGGACGTGCACATATAGGGTCCGTACGGACCCTATTCGTAAGTATGTTCTTGCTGAAATTCTCGCTTTCTGCTTTTCCTGGAATATCCCTATGGGTTTTGTTCTGATATTCTAGGAAAAAATTCATTTTTGGTCATGTAGGAATGGGCTCGGGCCGATTTTGACCCTGAGGTACGAAAGTGGCCCAAATTTAATCAAAGTTAGCCTTGTTCGTTAGTTCAGTTGATCAAAGTTAGCCCTGTCCGTCAGATTTCATTTTTAGCGCGAAAACCAGTTTGATTACAATTTTCCCGATTTTTTTCGAAACAACAGCTAGTTTACAGCCTTTAAAACAACTGAAAAAGCATTTCCATACATATCTACATAAATCTAGAGCACATATTAATTACACAATTACAAAAAGATGACTCATAACCCCACCTCATGTGCAAAAAGCCAAAATAGAGAGTGGTTGGAACTTCAATGTTCAGAAACGAAAGCAAAATATCAGTGTATGTTCAATACAGAAGCTAAACATCAATGTATGTTCAATACAGAAGCTAATTATCCTTAGCCTTATCCTTACTCTTGCTAGTCAACAGATTATCTAAACTTGATAGATTGATGAACTTCATACCTCATTGCTTAATAACTGGAATAGCATCTTTTGAGGATGAAGGCCTAGGTAACATCATTCTTGGTGGAACCCAATTGAAATGATTGAACTGAACTATTGGTGGTGGTCCTCTGATATTCACTCTTCCAGGGAGATTAGGTGGTGGAACCTAAGAAACAGGATGTATTAACTTGAAGAACTTTTATGTATTTTACCATGCACAAGTTACATAAACACAGATACTTACCCTAGCACAAGTTTGTTGCATGAGGGACTCTGATGCATGGACTATATTAACTGTCTCCACATGTGTGTCCTTCTGCATAAAAATTACTTATTAATAATCTTGATATTATGTTAAAGAGTAAAAATTGGAAATCTTACATGAACATTCAATTCATCATCTTGAGTGTGTGGTGGTGGGCTGGGATAACCACTTCCTTGAGTTAACTCATCTGACATTGGACACATTGGGCTATGTCCATGTTCATTTACCTAATTGACAAAAACAAATTATTAGCTAAAACATCAATGATTGCTGACAAGGATTTCAAATAAACAAACAAAGTTTACTACCTCAACAGCTATTTTACAGCCTTTAAAACAACTATTTTCCCTGTTTCCTATCACTCTAAAAACTGAAGATTTAATACAAGAATGAGCTTATTACAATCAAAATCATCATTAATTAGCTTCAAACATGACTAGTGCATCAGTGATGCACACTAAATCCATAATATACACTCTACAACAATGTGATTTGAATCGAAGCAAGATACACTTACTCGTACGAGCATTTCTTATTACCAAATCAGACACATATACTACCTCGCAATTGCCAGCTCCCCAATCTCATCATCTTCAAAAACCATGTCTGAGCTCTCTCTCACTGATGCATTTGGCCTTAATTTAGACACTACCACCACCAAGAACCATGGCCCGTACATTAGGCCTATGACTATCACCTAATCGAAGAATCTCTAATCTTAAACTAGACACCCTTTTTGCTGATTCCATCTTTGTTTCCAAACCATCATTAGCCTCACAATCAGGGCTGCCCATCAACTCCATCAAATTACACCGAATCCCCAAATCCGAGTACAATCGTCCTGTTTTCTCTATGCTCTCCCAACTCTAGCATCACCATCATCAAGGCTCCTAGTTTCACCAGCTTTAGCCATTGATTGAACAGGTCTACCCACATTCTCCACCATCAAACAAGGATTAGCTAAGCCATTCCAAGAATGAAGAGGAATCAGTTTACTCAACTCACTCAAACACTCGACCACCTCCTTCATAGATGGCCTTCTCTCCCTACAATTCCTCACGCATTTCGCCGCCACCACCACCAACATCTTCCTCACCATTGCATCCTTAGGAGGTGCAACTCTTGGATCATAAACAGCCAACAGTTTCCCTCTCCTTATCAAGGGAATACCCCAATTAACAATCGAAGGTGGCGAATTCCCCAATCACAAAGAACAAGAAAAAACCCAATCCCAAATGCAAAAAAATTGAATTGCTAACTAACCATTCATATCTGTCCAACCATCGATTTCCACAAGGGAGCATTCACTTGCGATTTCCGCCTCACCATAGCTCTTCTCAGTGATTTCAGCTTGGGAAATAGGCTTTGAGATTTGGAGAAGATTTGGGGAAGATTTGGGGGATGATTTGGGGATGATTTGGGGATTAGGTTAGCAATTAACCTGATTTGGGAATTAGGGCTTGTTGTAATAGGGAGAAGACATTGTGTTCCCGCAACAAATTCAAAGACTTAACGGGCACGTGCCTTCCACGTGGTATCTCTGTTAAATTTTTGACGGAAATTTGTGGAGGGTCAAAAAAGAGTGAATTTGAACCAAAATCGGCCCGAGCCCATTCCTACAGGGTCAAAAATGAAAATTTCCCGATATTCTAAGCTATCAATACTTTTGAATTTCAAACTCTTTGACAAAAAATAAAATAAAAGTATAATTCATAGCATCTTGGTAAAAAATTACTAATGAAAACAGAGAAAAAAAATGATAAGAGTATCTGAGTATGTGTTTCTTTTAGCTTTTTTTTTTTTGTATATAATTTGTTTCTATGTTTTTTATGTTCAGTTTTTAAGGTGTGTGGGTGTGTAGAACAAAAACATTCACTTGCAGTTTTTTCATAGTATAGGATGGGACTGTGGAATGGATAAGCTTTTGAGTAACCCGTTGCTCAAGCATCAGAGCATATCTAGTTAATTAATACTGTATAGTTGGTGTCATTTTGTTAATCATGTCCTGTGCCACACTTCCACTTATGCTTGTTTGTTGTGTATATAAACAGGATGATGGGATATTAGTTATTCCTACTGCTACTGATCTTCCTCCAAAGCTTGATGCCAAGGAGATTTTTTCAGAAGAATTCCTGATTCGTACATCTACTCTGTCAAGTTTGGCTAGTATGTCAGGCTGTTGCCAGGTTGAAGTTCCCATGTACACTGGTTCTATGTTCTCATTGTAGGTTGCAGTACCACTTGGTGTCCATGAAAATTGCCCAGTTTCTTTGTCACTTCTTGCCAGGCATGGTGGTGATAGATTTCTGCTGGACACCCTGCAGACCATATATGCATCCTTGCAGGAACAGGTTGATACCGCTGCAAAGCCTAAATTATCTAGTAAAGCCATGACTAATGAAGCATCTGCTGATATGGCCAAAGAAAAGGTATATTCTAAATAAACTTTTATTTTTGATGCGTAAATAAAAATGTACTTTGTTATTAAGCCTCTACAAGTTATTTATGAATTTGAGCTGTAAGTCTCCCTCACATTATTCTTTTATTTAAGTATTAAAAATGTTTGAATTGACGAAATTTCACATTGGGCCTAACAATTTTTTTAGAATATTTCACTTATTGCAGTTCTTTCTCTGTTGAAATTTAGGTCAATAAATTACAGTCATTACATGCTAGTTTGCAAAATGTGGATTAGCTAGTGTAGCTTTATCTTCTCTACACTGTGAATTAGAATAGCTGGTGCAAATTTAGCAGGTTAACAAGGGAAGATCCCACAGTTAGTTACATGACCTCTTAATTTGAGCTTTCTGTATGAAGAACGTGTATTCTTCTTTAAAGAATAACCAAATGATGCTGCATATGTGTTTGTCACCCACCTCATTCATGTGAATTGGGATCACCATGTGATTTTAACCTCTAACAAACTTCAATCATGTTCCATTTAATTGCCATATTGTACTTGCGTGTTGAAGTGGATTGCAAGTATTCTTTAATATTCTGCCTGTCCTGCTAATTTTTGTAGGTCGGGAAAGAAATCAGATTATATCTGTCGTTCATGTAATGGTTATCTTTTCAAGCATTTTGACATCTTATCAATTTTGGAATTTTAGGGCAATCAAGCATTTAAAGATAAACAGTGGCAAAGGGCTATTGGATTTTATACAGAAGCCATCAAGCTCAACAGTAGTAATGCAACATATTACAGCAACAGAGCTGCAGCTTATTTGGAGCTTGGAAGGTAGTTGAGTTGAAGAGAGATTCTTAATTTATTTCATCTGATTGGAGATTTATGTTAACTTTTTGTTCTTTGTTGCCAGTTTCCTCCAAGCTGAAATAGATTGTACCCAAGCCATAGATCTTGATAAGAAGGTTTTTCATCTGTTTCTCTCTCTCAATCTCCTATCCTTCTCCTTGAGTGGGTCCTTGGTGGATGCGTATATCAACTTATTATTTGCTCTTTCGAAATATCGGCACCCTATGCTTTTCTTTAGCATGACCCTGCTTATATTATGTCTCCGAAATCTCATGAAGCTTTAGCTTTTGTTTCTAAACTTCAATTAAGGATATGCCCTTAATGCATCTGGTTGTTTCCTTTGTTTTCTTGTCGTAAAATATTAGAAACAGAGGTATTAGTATCATCTTGTGACGTAAATGTCTGATGGTACTTCCTTGTGTATATCTTCACATAATATAAATTTGACATTGGGACATTGGGTTCTCTATTACTGGTGTATCTGGACATTGTATATCCTTACAGAGAATTATCGTTTTGTTTTTGGGTGGTTTTATTTGCCTCTGCAGTAACATGAACTTAAAGGATAAATATACTTTTGAGGGTTGTCCAAATTAAATTGACCTCTCCAAGGTTTATCAAATTACCACATCTTCCTTGAAGATTTCCAGTGTATAATTAGACCAGTGTGGTCTATCCTAGAAATCATGATATATCTCTCATTCACGACATAAAACCGCTCAAACAGATAAATCTCCTTGATTTGAGTTATCATTTCTTGCTTTCTTATTCACTAATGTCATGCTTGCTATCTAGTCATATAATTATAGAATAAGGTTTATAGAAATTCAAAAACAAAAAAAACAAAAAAAAAAAAAATTGGATATATGTATTTGATTTAGCTATTTGTGTCATGAAGATAACACTTTTTGATGCTAATTGGTTTTCAGCTAAGACTAACTCGTAGGGTCTTCTTTTATTAATGTCAAACCTCAGGAGAATTTCATAATTATTTTATATGACCTATACACCTAGTTCCTGACAATTCATGTTCTATCCTTTGTGGTATTGACTTGTTTCTCAATTTTCCACCTAAATTTTAATATAAAGAAATTTCATCAGATTATTACGTGGGATTTCTTATTATTATTCTTTAGGGTCCAATGTGTTGTGTATAACTGTATCTAGTTGGGGCAATGGTATTTTGTGATTAACTAGTACCTGCCACCATTTCTCAATGTTCTTCTGAAGTTGTATGCTTCTTTCAAAAAAATTCCTGTCCCTTGGTTATTAATAGAATTTTTGTTCTATGTACATTGAGATGTGTCTAATTCATTCTTGACATATTTGCAGAATGTAAAGGCATATTTGAGGAGGGGAACAGCAAGGGAAATATTAGGCTATTACAAAGAAGCAATGGAAGGTAAGTTAATTTCTTGTACTTGTTTTTTTGTGAACTGTTTATAATATTTTTTTTTTAGGGAATTACAGAAACTGCCCTTGATTGATGATTTAAAAATATTTATGTAAGTATTTCTATAAAATAAGAATTAAATTGTTGGAAATGGATATTAGTATAATACATGTGTGTACACATCTTATTTGGTTTCTATGCTTACAAAATCTTATCTTCGTACATATTTCAAACTATATGTAGAATAAGTTCAAGACGTTGAAGGCTAGTAGACTATTTGAAGGTGTAGATGAAGATGACATAGATGATTCTACTGTCTTTTACGAGGCTAATGGAGGGAAGAACTAGAGAGGCAGGTCTTATGGATTTGGATCGGAAGCAACTTTCTATACGTCCTCGATTTCAAGATCCAACGCAAGGAGTAAGATCACTCATCCCACTAATGCTGACGTTGAGGTGTTACAATCACGTTTGGCTGCTGTTGAGAATGAATTAGCTTCCTTTCGTAGCCGTTTTGAGAAGTTGAATAATGGATCACTCACTCCTAGTGCCTCTTCTTTAGACGTGGCTCCCCCTTGTGATGGTGATAGCATAGCTAATGTTGTTGATGAAGTTGTAGGTGATGACAATGAGGATGGAGATATGGGTATTAATGATGATGATGGTTTCTAAAATATATTGTTTATACTATGAACTTAAGTCGTTTTCTTTTGTTGATGATGAGAATGGTGAATGATGATTAGTATTGACGATGATGCTGTTTAGAACTTATTGTTTATGTTGTGACATCATTTTAGATATGTTCTTAAATTTGATGTTTGGAGGATTTTATATTGTATTTTTTATTAGTCTTACATGATTTCTTTATATAGGTACGAAAAAAATTTATAAAAATTTCCAATAGAAAATTTCAATGGTAATATTGTCGTTGGAATTATGGTGGACAAATTCCAATGGAAATTATCCGTTGGAATTCATAAATTGAAATTCCAACAAAAAATTCCAATGGTAAAATTGTCGTTGGAATTAATATTGGACCAATTCCAACGGATCATATCTGTTGGAATTCTTAAATTATTCTCAAAATTCCAACCGAAATAGGCCATTGGAAATACCGTTGGAATTTTAAATTTCAATTAAACCTTCCAATGGATAACCGTTGTTGGAAATGCTGTTGGAATTACGGTTATTAGCCTTTGGAAAATGCATTGGAAATAGCGTTGGTACTTTTTCCACCAACAAAGATTTCCAACGGTACTATTCCGTTAGAATTACCGTTGGAATAAATATTCCGTTGGAAATTCCTATGAAATTTTAAAATTCCAACGCCCACTTTTCCAGCGGCCTAAATTTCGATAGAATTACCGTTGGAATTAGAAATTTCAACTGAAAAACTCAGAATTCCAACGGAAATTGTGTTGTTGGAATTTTGCTGTTTTCTTGTAGTGTTCAGTTTCTGTTGAGGTGAGCACAGGTGCCAATACCAAACCTTTTCAGCAGTAGCCAGCATGACATTGTGTTAATTTTCTATCAAAGGAACGTCTTGTTCTTTTGTACACGTTATGCTGCAAGCTCTACTATTGATTCTCCTTCAATTTTCTATTCGAGTTTTCTATAGATTTTAACAGATATGACCTTATGGAGTGCTTTTTGTGCTCTATAATGTATATATATACACAACCAATATAGTAGCTCTCTTGGTATTGAACTGATTTAGTTTATAACTATTGTTCTTGTTTTGCAAGGCTGATAAATCAAAAGATGTTGGAAGTCAACCTCCTCACCTGATTGAAAAACCTGAAAGCAGCCAACTCCGCGATCCTGAAAATAACATAAAATGGGAGAAACTTGAAAAAATGCTTAAGTAAAATATTGGGTTAGAACCCAAAGATCGACCACATAAGGGAAAGTTTGGGGAGGCCCTATTTGGTAAATTTGATGTATTCTAGGGGTTAGATTGCAAAAATAAGAGTTGCTACATTTTGAACACTAAAGTGTTGAAATTTCTGAATTTTATAGTTAAACTTTAGATAATTAAAGCATGCTTTAAGGTCTAATTTATGTATAATAACCAATGAAACTTTGAAATTATTGAAATTACATAGCTTTCTCTAATAATTGATGATGATATGCATTAATTGCCTAATAAATTATTGAATTATGATGATGACATATTTGGAATTTAGTATATATTGGACTTATGGATATTATCTTATAATTTATATAATATGATATATGAAAATCGAGTTTTAATTAATCGATAAATCTAATGTACGTTAATTAAATTATGCTTTAAATATCATAATTAGGTAGATAAATATCGGACTTTGAGTTGAATAAAATGATATAGATTCTTACTTAGGATGTGATGAATGAGACAAGTTTTAGTTAAATAACAAAAAAAGATTATATAAATTAATGTATGTTAATTGAATCTAATTATATAATTAATTATGGAATAAAGTCCTAGATTTTATCCAACTAATTAAGAAAGTATAGTTTAAGCTCAATTTTGGGATTGAGTGTTATTGCATTATTTATTATAAATTTTAACCAAATATTTAATTGGAATTATAAGTTAAACCTATGTTTTGCAAGATTGCTTTTGAGACTAAAAATCATAAACTTATAAATATTATGCTAATTAAATTAATTTTACGATTTAATTATTATTTTCTAATTTAAGGATAAATAACCCTAAATTCATATCTATTTTTGATCCGAATTATTAATTTCGAATCAACTTTATAGATTATAAATTATATATTTAATTACAAAATAGGATTATATTTTAAGAAATTAATTTTTAAATAAATGATAGATCGATTAGATTCTAAGTCGAACTTTTATGATTATAGGCGATACGCAGGAGTTCGCTCCCTAGATATCTCTGGACTCTACAGTATTTGATCGTCTACTCTAAGGTGGGGAAAAATTGCTAAGTCGGTATTTATACTTCTTTCAAATTATTTAAATTACGAATTATTATACTATATGAAATGAGTTGGATTTATGTGCTGAATGCATCAAATGTTATGATATGATGAAGGTGAATCTTATTCTATGGGAAATGTGACATGTTTTAATACATATGATGAATGTGTTCGGAAAGATGATGAATGGCAAAAATAAATGTTTATGTGATGCTATAAACATGAATATATATGAATTACTTGAATTATCTATGGTGGCTAAGAACCACATCTATGGCGGCTAAGAACTGTATCTATGGTGGCTAAGAATCACATCTATGGCGGCTAAGAACCATATCTATGGTGGCTAAGAACCACATCTATGGCGGCTAAGAACCGTATCTATGGTGGCTAAGAACCACATCTATGGCGGCTAAGAACCGTATCTATGGCGGCTAAGAACCGTAAATTTTTGAATATGCAATTGATATGAATGATTATGAACGTGATATGTTTGCATGTGAAATGAGATGATTGGAATTAATTATTATTTGTGTTTTATGATCTTATTTCCCCTATTTTTACAACGTGATCCCACTGAGTGTATTTTTATACGCTAACCCCCTTTGCATGTTCTCTTTGTATAGATTCGGATGAGGAGAGGCGAAGTTGAAGAAAGATGCTTATAATTATTTTGCTGTATATAGATATGTTATCCTATATTCTCAGATGATTTTAAGATCTATTTATTTTTGAAGAATTGTAAAGTTTAAGCCGGTGGCTTGTATATTGATGTTTCGCTGCTGATTTCTGATATCTGAACGTTTTTATGTAAATTATATGGTGTATTTAGAAACCTTTATTATATTGGGTTTTATTGTTGCTTAAAATATTAGCTTGTTGTGTTTTTGTTGGATGCCCGTTTTAGAAAATTTTATATTTATTTTATTACGAAATTGGGGAGTGACAACAAATCTCCTTTTGTATATTTATTACTTGAGATAGTGGAAAATATCTTTGTAAGAATAAACTTTCCATCTTGGCCTATGTGGTGACAGACTTTGATAAATAATACAATCAGTCCTTTACTGAATCCTTCACTGAGAATGGGAAAGCCCTCAACTTAATTTGCTCATCGGTCACTGCCTAAGGTTTCATGCTTGAGCAAACCAAATGAAATTCTTTCAAGAATTTATATGGAACTTCATCTGCAGAACCATGAAATAAATGTAATAAGAGTATGAATTCATATTGAAGCTCAAAAGTTGTATTAGCATCAACATTAGAATAATCAATGCAAAATGATTGATGAATAGATGCGGTATAAGCACACTCCTTCAACATTTGATTTGCATTCATTTCTTCCTTTGATTTCAATCCTCAACCTACAAAAGATCCTCAATAACTATTATAAGACATTGAAAATTCATAAAAAATAGTTTGCACGAATTGACACTGGAAGATTCGATTCACATTAAATCTGCCAGTGTGAAAAATAGAGCCAATCAGAATAGACTCACCAGAAAAATAGAGCAGAACAAGGTAGAGTAGCAGGCGAAGAAAAACAGAGCACGGGCAGAAACAGAGTAGAACAACGAATTTCAATCGACATATTTTTTTTTCAATTTTAAATTTTAAAGTTTTTATTTATTTTTTAATAAATAAACAAGAAAAGATACAAGATGACACAATAAATTCAAACAACTCCCCGACAATGGTGCAAAAATTTGACCGTGTTGTCGTGACGCGATAAAATTAATTATTTTCCTTCCTATCCAAACTAACTAGTAGCCAGGGTAAGTTGGAGTCGATCCACGAGGAGTGTAGAATTAATTATATCACCTATGTTCAATTCAATATAATAACAAGTGATGGTGGGTTTGTGGATTAATAAAGTATTACTAAATTAACAAAACAACCTAAGAAACAATTAAATAGTAAGAAATTGATAGACGAAAATATTTAAGTTAACAGTTCAGTTATCCCCCGTTATCAATTATTCCCTAATCAATGTAACATCTCTTTTCAGATTATCATCAAATTATCACCCTTAGTTTAACAATAAGCTCTGTTAAAGCGAATCGTCTCTTAAGATTAGTTAAATTAAGATAAGATCACTAATTAACCCTATTCAATTGAATAACCTAGAATAAACTCTCTAGATTTAATTCATCAAATGCATTAATCACCAAGATGATAGGATGAATTAGACCCC
Source organism: Scutellaria barbata (assembly GCA_028654395.1). NCBI lineage: Eukaryota > Viridiplantae > Streptophyta > Magnoliopsida > Lamiales > Lamiaceae > Scutellaria > Scutellaria barbata. Next base: position 16,871,078 of record CM053652.1, on the reverse strand, counting down.
AAATACATAAGCTCGATTCGGTAATCCTAGGATTATGCTATCCTAAACATGCACGACTTCTAGTTTACTACTAATGAAAATTAAACCACAACAATTAGGATTCATGATTTAAGATTCTAGAAATCAATTATCAACACTCAACCTAGGTGGCCAATCTAAATCAAATATCAAATAATCGACAATGATATTAACAGATAGCATAATCAATTCCAATCAAACGTCGAGAGAAAGTTATGAGATTAATTAGAAAATAAAAGATAAACGGGTTCAAACATCCCTGCTAACCGAAATTACGATCTTAGTCGAGCATCCTCAAAATCGAAATAATAAAAGCAATTGAAAAATCCATATAACTAATCTAAAGTATCAAAATCTCTGCGTGAATAGTGTTGTGTGAATAGTGTTTCATGAATAGTATTTTGCATGGATGGTGTGTTCTCCGATTGTGATCTGGAGCCTTTAAATAGACATCAAATATCTTCTTCGCATATCTTTTCCCCTTTTCTTTAGATAATGGACTCTTTTTTCTTCTAGAGTTAGGAATTGTCTTCCTTTACTCCAAATCTTGTCTCCTTATCCCAAATCTTTGATATCTTTATATTGAAAACTCTCCAAAACCACTAAAATAGACAAGAAATCCTTATCTTGAAAACTCTCCAAAACCCCTAAAATAAACAAGAAAATAATATATGAAGTATTTGGAAATACAAAACACATATATGTAGAAAATTGATGCATTTGATCTCATAAAAGATTATAAAATCTCACATTTATTCGTAATAAAATGCATCAATTTTCTACCTATGAGTTCTTTATTTTCAATTTTAGTGAAGATAGGAGTCCTATTTCTAGTAAGCATACGAGTCCTAGTTCTAGTAAGATAGGAGTCCTAGTTCTTGTAAGCATAGGAGTCTGTCGAAATCTATTTATACTATGTTTTCCCCTTCGTTTAAGGGAGGTAGAAAATATATGGAATTGGAATTGGGCAGCCTTGCTGTGAATCTGGGTTCGCAACTCATGATTAGTTCTTGATTATTGTTTTCCTCACTTCTCTGACTCTAATAATTTGGTCTGACCTGCCGGATGACAAACACGAGAAGCGACACGCGGGTAGATGCACTGGAAACTACTGTAACTGCTCTTCGAACCACGATGGAGACGTTAGAGAGAGGAGTGAGGGCTGTGGAGATGACCATCGCCTCACTGGGAACTGGGTTCGATTCTATGCCATCAGACATGATGGAATTGAAGGCCATGGTAACCCAATAGGTGGCGGCCAAGGGCCCTGAGATGAGCGAGGCCTCATCTCATCCCCTAGCATGGTTCAAAGTAACTGCCATTACGGTCGTTAAAATGGCGTTTCGTAACCTTAACGGCCTTCTCCGCGTCACTGATTCGGTTAAAAACGATCGACTACATTATCGGGCTTGATATCGGTGAGATAACGCTCGTAACGGCGTTATGCGGCGTTATATCGGACTGTAACGGCGTTATAACGGACTGTAACGACGTTATAACGGACGTAACGGTTTCGATGGGCGAAAAAAACGGAAACGACGGATAGATAATTGAATTTAAACACTGTATATTCTTTTTTTGATTGAATATAATATTTTTTATACATATTTATTATATATGGGTATAATACTATGATATACCTTGAATGTGTATTGTGTAGTACGCAAAAATGTAGAGAAATTAAAGTTGTAGCAATAAAAATAGTAGTTGCTATTTGCTATAATATGTAGAGAAATTAATAGTTGCTATTTGCTATTTGCAATAAAAATACAGGATATCGAGGATTTGGATATTATCATGAGTATTCACATGAACAGCCTATACTTCATCCTACTCATTATGATTATGCACATTTTCCTATTTATCCTGAAAGGGAAGATAATGATGACTTTGAACCACCTCGACATTCCACGTGGTATTAATAATGTAACCCCTAGAGCGTGAGCGAGAGGCCTTCGTGCAAGAGCGGGGAGCCGCAACAGTTCAGCGGAGGGCTCCGACCGCTGTGATGACGAAGCTGGAATTACCAGCCTTCAATGGCGAGAATCCATCTGCTTGGGTTTCTCATGCTGAACAATTTTTCCGATTGGACAACACGCCTGACAACGTACGATTGGAATTAGCGTTGATTGCAATGGAGGGAACCACCCTCCAATGGCTACAATGGTTAATGGTGCAATACCCCGACCTTAGTTGGTGCAAGTTCACTGTGGAGCTACTGAGACGGTATGGCGGCGATCCTCGTGCCAACCCATTTGAAACACTAGCGCTAACTCGACAAACCGGAACGGTGGATGAATACGTTGATCAATTCATGGCCCGAATGGCTGTCATGAAGGAGATTTCTCCATCATATGCTCTGGGTCTCTTCCTTCACGGTTTGCGTGACGACATTCGATTGCGAATTCGCTCGAAAGATGCCGAGGATATTTACCAAACAATGCATCTGGCAAGGGAGATACAACAAGAAATTGCGGCATCGCGAACGCCGTGATTTTCTGGGTATCCCAGTCGCGGACAAGTACCGACTAGGGTTGTGCAATCGATGATCGCCCCACAGCCAGGGGGACGGTCCAACCCAATCGCAGCGTGCCTCCCACGCACGGAACCTCAAGTGGTACAACAGGACATTCCGTGACTGAGTCCGTGGGGTCTGTGAATCAGGGATGGCCTCTCGACCCAAAATATATGTCGCATAATGAATTCATGGACTTGCGCAACAAGGGACTGTGTTTCAAGTGTAGAGAGTTGTACTCACCGCTACATGTATGCGTTAGCAAATCACTGCGAGTACTAGTGTTAGGGGAAGGGGAGGTCGAAGAGGAGGCAGACGTTGAAAATGGGAGCCTGACGATGGGTGGTGAAGGGGCGGGTAACGAGTTCCAGCAGTTGGCAGTGTCCGCCTTATTTTAATGAGTTGATTTTCCGCTCCCAATTTCCCGACTTTCGCCTTGAGGACAAGGCACATTTTAAGGAAAGGGAATTGTTACGAATCGAGTTTATAGGTGGAGGATGAAGAAGACAATTTAATCGTCATTAAATTCTTAGTTCTTTATTTTCTGTTTTTGTAAGGATAGGAGTTCTAGTTCTAGTAAGCATAGGAGTCCTAATTCTAATAAGATAGAAGTCCTAGTTCTAGTAAGCATAGGAGTCTGTCGAAATCTATTTATACTTTGTTTACCCCTTCGTTTAAGGGAGGTAGAAAATATATGGAATTGGAATTGGACAGCCTTGCTGTGAATCTGGGATCGCAACTCGCGATTAGTTCTTGATTATTGTTTTCCTCACTTCTCTGACTCTTAACAGTAAATTTCAAATGTTCCTTTATAGGCATGCAAAACCTGGGTTTGTGTTTGGATTGGATTTGGGTGATAATTTAATTTAAGAAATTTCAATTGACTCCAATTATGTTAAATGAATTTCAATAGTATAATCCTTGTAATCCTCTTTTTCAATGCATTGTTGAACGTCTTTAAAATGCCACGATTTGAAGCATAGGGATTAATATCTGAGCTCGACGGGAAACTGTGAATGGGTTTCATATCTTTCGATCTGGTAAATTGGTTCCCATACAGAAAGTCCGAACTCTCAGAACACCTAACCTATGTGCTACTTCATGAAGTTGCGAATAAGTTTACCATTTAATTTACAAAATGTTGGTGATGATAGAAACTAACATGTATGGTTTCAAGATTGACTGAGCTGTCAGATCTAATGCAGAAATACACACATATATGCAAAAGTATATGCATTACAAACTTGTCTGTTTTATTTATGATCATATGCTATGTATATCATTGAAAATGTTTACGTTATCCTCAATGTAGGGAGTTGAAGAAAGTGCCTGACGGAGATGCAGAATCCCAAAACAAATCCTCAGTGTGGAATAATCTGAAGTCTCTTGCCAATGAATTTTTTAATTTATGGAAGAGATCATAATTTCATGTGGGGTTTATCAGAAATATGAAGTTTTGTCTCCACCAGAAGTACATAGTTTTTGGTTGAGGTGATTATCAGAAAGTTGAAGTTTATATTTTCTTGATTAAACAAGAAACTGAAATCCAACCTGTTCACTTTGCTCTATTATCTGCATATTCAGATCTCCGTTGCTGTAGATAGTACATAAATGGGTGAGATTACTCCCAACTTGATTGGATCTTTTTGTGCTTTTGCAGCTCTAAGGTGATCAAAAGGGGCAGTTTATCCGAAATTTGTAGAGATGAAATCGGCGGCACAAAGATATTAGATCATGTGTATTACACAAGGTTTCAATATGAGGTTTATCAAAATTTCCTGCTTTTTTTTGTAAATTTCCTAGAATCAATCCCATTGCCTATTAGATGTTTATGCAACTCTTTCCTCTCTGCTGCACACACATTTTAGGGGTATGCATAGCTAGGGTGAGAAATTTCTTTCGGTTATCGGGTATCCGACCAGACCTGTACGGGTATTATCCAATCGGGTCCGGTTTTATTACAAATTCATAAAATTTCGGGTGTTTCGGGTCGGGAACCCATAAAGTTCGGGTTGGTTTGGGTATTCCATTTATTACCCGATCGGGTTTTGGATACCAAATATAGTGTAAAATTCTGTACTGCATTCTCTGCTCAGATTCTCATCTCTCTTATTTTGAACGATAAGAGACTTATCTTGTATAAGGTAAAATGTCCAATAACTTTTAAAATATTATTAAAAATGCCCCACGACAATCTATTGAAGGTACACCAACCGATCACAGCCTGATTTGACAGTCAAATGACATTTATGTGGAGATCAAAAAATTGATGTGAGTTGATTTTTCTGATGTGTAATTGATAGATTCTTTCAATTTATTTTTTGATTTGGGTTAAAAATATGAAATGTTAAAAAAAATCTAGACATAATGTAAATCTGTATAAAATTATAATTAATACAAATACTAAAAATAATAACGAAATTTTTCAAATTATCTTTAAAACTCCAAAAAGTATTTTCAAAATTTAAAAATTATTTGAGTGAATTGTAATATAATCCTTACGAAGGAATTTTAAACCTTTTTGCATGTGCTTTATATATGGACGTGCACATATAAGGTCCGTGTAATGTACGTGTTAAAAAAATTAAACATATAAAGTGAGAATTATAAAATTGTAATTATTATTTTATTAAAACATATTATAATTTGTGGTTAATTCATATATCGTCTAGTTTAACTAGGATAATATAGTGATCAATATATCATTTAATTATATATGTTGCATTTCTAAATGAACATTAATAAATTTACTTAATAAATATAGTACAAAAATACTGATTCTACTAATAAGTCCTAAATTCTAAAAAAACTCAGAAACAATTCAACACATGCATTAATCTACCAAGTTATCGATTTCGTCTCTGCAACAATTTGATCAACTAAATTATTTATCAACTAATATAACTAAACTATAACATATCCAATTTACTGAAATTCAAGTGATATTATTAAACTAAAATCAGCAATACATATCCAATTTAACATCCAATTATAAATTAACCTTACAAACTAAGAATTGAGTGATTTGTGTTGATTGGGTAAAACTCATTAATATATATATATATATATATATATATATATATATATATATATATATATATATCTTTGTATAATTATGAACAATAAAAAATATAATATTTATTAATCTGAATAATTCAATTTATGTTATTTCCAATAAACATAGCATAATTTAGGGCGATTTTTTTTTTTAATTTCAGCTACCGTATAATATTAGACAATTTTTTTAACTAGTGATACTAAATTTAAGTTATTGAGATTTTTAAGTACTTAATGAGTACAAATTTGATCAAATTGGTAATTTTTATCAATCTCATGTTTCGAATATAGACTTTTGTTTGTTTTACCTATTCTATACATCTGTATATTATTGTTTGTACAAATTTTTAATATTATGAAATGTAATTATTTAGCATGCCATAAATTTGAAGTTACAATATTTATGTTTCTATTAATGTAGATATTGAATACATTATATATTTATGTAATTATTAGAACTTTTATGACAAATCGTACAACACATGAGTATACTACTAATTTTCACCTATAAGAACACACTAATTTTCATTACTAGGTTTGAACCCGTGCATTGCACGGGCTTCCTAACTCGTGTAATTTACATCTATTGTTTATTTATATTTTATATATTTGTTATTCTATATATATATATATATATTATCGTTTTTTGTTTAGTCAATTTATTATTTTGGTAGATCTCTGTATTTTTTGTAAAAATGAACAAATAGTTTAGGGGCAAAATTTTAAATAACCAACTTTACAATAAAACATTCTTTTTTTGTCAATGCTTTGTAAATTGTTCTTTTTTAGCCAAGAGAATAGTTTTTTTGACCACAATACCATTAATGAAAAAAAAAAAAGAAAAACAAAAACAAAATACAACAATTGCAATCCCTAATTTTGAATCCCTAATTCCAAATACTTTTCATTCCAAAAAATCCACCCACCGTCGCCGTCGCCCTTCCGCCGTGTCTGCTGATCTTTGCCTTCTGATGCTGTTCTGCCCATCGTGTCTCATCTTCCACATCAATTGCGGGTAAAATTAGTCCCCTAATACATTTTCTATTTCTATTTGTATTTGAAGAATGATGGAGGAATTTCATTTTTCTAATATACATTGAATGAAGAAATTATTGGTGTAGTTGTGGAGCCAGAAATTTTGATGTCTGATTCAGTTCTCATGTCCTTCTAGCATATTTTATCATTCAGACACCTTTACTGTGATGGTGTGCTTGAACACAACTTATCATTACAAAATTATTTGTAATTGTCCGATATTTTGAATGTGGATAAGCCCAATAAGTACAAAAGACATCTTTCGTTCATTTGTAGAAGATTATTAATTCCACAAATATATTTATATCCTCTTTGAGTTATGCAAATAACAGAAACATGAATTCAGACACCATCACAGTAAGATGTCCTTCTAGCATCCTGATTCCATTTGAGTATTTGCAAAATTGTTCTATAAATATTATCGAACTTTTGAGTCTTTTTTTTTTTAAGAAAATGAGTTACGCGAAGTTAATTAGCTTAATCATGGTGAAGACTTGTTAAATTTGTCTTTAAAAAGGTTTATCGATTGGAAATGGGAGTGATGATATGTTAATGAGAATGAGGAAACATAATCAACGTTATGATGGTGATGTGCTTTCATTATAGTCCTTGTAGCTACAGATGGATTCTGCGCCACACATATAGGCCACACTCTGTTTATTAATTATTTTACCAGAAAGGGCATTAATTCTTGTCTACATAATATGGTTGGTCCAGATTCATTTTCATGATAACAGATCAATCTCCGATTTCCCAATTATTCGTTGTGGAATCATTTCATTGGATCTGGTTTACCCTTTTAGCATTGTAAAGTCTTTTTGCTTTTGGTGGTAGGGGACAAAGATTCAGTCTTTCTAAGTGAAGATCACATCCAAAAATAAAAAACCTAGTATATAGTTGTTATTAGTGATGTTAATCCGGGCCGGGTTAATAGGGCCAGCCCGTTTAGCCCTAAAAAATGCAGGGTTAGGTCCGAGATATTAGAGGCCCGTTTAAATCAGGGCCTTTTTGGCCCGGCCCTATTAGCCCGAGGGTTAAATGGGCCAGCCCGCAGGTTAACCGGGCTAGCCCGTTTAGCCCGATTAAAAAATTGCAACCTGTCGGATTCAAACCATTGACCTACACACCTCCACTCCACCAACTAAGTTGAGGTCTATTTCATTTAATTGCATCTATAATTTTATTTAAATAAAGGTAGTTGATGTTAGAAAGCAAGAATAATGATGTTAACTTCTTCAAGTATAGTTTCAAATCGAATAAATTTCATCACAAGACCCAATTTATAAATTAGTTCTCAATTTTAAACCCAAATTTTCAAATTTCACAATAAGGGACTCAATTTTATATTTTTTTTCTCAATTTCAGGCTTAAAAATTAGATTGAGTTCTCAATTTAAGACAAAATTTCATTTTTTTACGTAGCCCGGTTAGTGGCCCGTTTAACCCGAGGCCCGCTAGGGTTAGGGTTAGGTCCTCGCTATGAGAGGCCCGTTAAGAGTGAACCGGATATGGCCCTAGCCCGTGGTCCTATAGGGCTGGCCCTATAGGGCTAGGGCCAGCCCGTTTAACATCTCTAGTTGTTATGCTCATATGCGTCATTTTGCCATTTTGCAAACCAAGTTTGTCTTGTGCTCATTTCGAATTTGGCAGCTGTGTAGTGGGATGGATGAAAATGTAGTCTGCACATCTGCAGAACTCATATTTGCACCAATTGATGCCTCTTTTGCTGAAGAAGCTCCTTTATTGCTCTCTGGTTTTCGCATAACTCCTTTATTGATCTTATGTAACTCTAGTTCTTTTTGTTTGTATATTCCCTTTCTGGCTTGGAGCTGTTGGATATTCAAGATGAATAATGACAATGTGATATATGATTGAAACAATGATACCGAATCTCAGATGATTATGTTCAATATTCCACTAGGTCAAACCTTGATGTGATTTTCTGAGTCTGCTGTACACATCCTTGAAATCCATAAAATATTGGTGTGTAAAGGCTAAATAACTGTGGGTTCCATGAAATAGTTTACTAATTCGGAAACAAACATTGACAAATAGAATGTACTTTTTGGGTCATGAAATTTAAAAATGTGTTTTTAAGTTTTTTATCAGAATGACATGCTTATTTGTTTGTAATCATTTAGGTTGAAGGAATTCAAAAATGTGTTTTTAAGTTTTTTATCAGAATGACATGCTTATTTGTTTGTTATCATTTAGGTTGAAGGAATTCAATTGTTAAATCTTTGAAATGGCTGACACTGGACTCGGTGTCTCATCTTCCACATCAATTGCTAATATTGTAAGTTTATAATACTTTCTATATTTGTTATTTTATTAAATAATAATTATTGATTACTGATTTACCTTGTTCAGAATGAGTTTATTTGGAAGCGTAAAACTGCACAGCTATACAAAGGAAAGATACAAAATCATTCAAAATTGAAGGTTTTAGGTGATGTGAAGAAGATATTAGAAGACATCGGGGATGATACATTGAGGAATTTCCAACAGTCGTGTTTTGGTCATTTATTAGATATTAAGTCAAACGGCAGACTGAATGGAATTGTCCTACATCAAATTATAGCAAGACAAGTGACCTTTGAGGGTATGGATAAAAATGAAGCTTGGTTTCACATTGGAGAATAGTTTATTCGGTGGTCCAAAGTGGAGTTTTGTCTAACCATGGGTCTAAAATTTGGAACATCAGAATTTGATCCAAATGACGTTCACGATGTCATTGAAGATGGGGTTTGGAATAAGTACTTTGAAGGTCGTGGTGTTGCAGTTGAGGATTTGTGGATTGATTTTAAGGCACACAAGTTTGATCAAGATCCGGATGTTACAGTTAAAGTTGCATTAATAGTTATCACGGAGTTGGTATTGTTCGGTCATGATGAGAGACACTGTGTAAGGCCTTGGATCTGGACCCTTGTGGAGGATAGACAAAAGTGGGATGATTTCCCATGGGGAAAGTTCACATATCTCAACACTTTGAATTATTTAGATAAAATCAGTTCACCTACCAGTCCTCCTAAGACCAACAGCGAAAAACACACTTATCATTTCTTTGGTTTTCCCATGGCATTACAGGTTTGCCCCTAATTTTTTTCCCTTTAGTTGTAATTGTGTCAATAAATTGAGGTCGTAATGTGTTTAATTTCTTTCAGATATGGGCATTTGATGCTATTTCTGACTTGGGCAATACATTTGGCGATCGAAAATCGAGTACTGAAATGGATGTTGTGCCAAGGTTCAAAAAATGGAATATGTTGAGAAAAACTAATAAGATCGATAATTTTTTTTCACAACCTGTGAGTGATAATTTTCTTTTAATGAACTTCATTATTTATAATTGTTTGTTTTTTATATTCATAACTCATTGCGTTGTTTAATTAGCATGATTGTTTAAGCAAATTGGAAGCTTCTGAATTGGAGAGGATGCAAAGTTATTGGGTTGGAATTAATGACGACATTGATGATGGAATATCTTATATACCCCCTCAGATGCCATTGGTCTTTGGATATGTGCCCCCTCAAGAAGAACCTATTGTGCAACGGATATCTCCTAAAAGTAAAGTATTTGTATTTAGAAAAGAGGCAGCATTTCATATTTTTGTAAATAGTGAGGACAAGGTTTCATTTGACATTGATATGGACAGACATTGTTGATTGTACGGGTTGCAATTGGAATGACTTTATTATCTTTATTGAATTGCATTATATTAATTCTTGATACAAGTCGAATTAGTTGGTATGGGCTATAGTATTTGTTGGTATGGATTGAATTATTTGTTGGTATGGGCTATTCTATTAGTTGGTACGGGCTATTCTTTTTGTTGGTACGAGCTATTCTATTTGTTGGTACGGGCTATTCTTTTTGTTGGTACGAGCTATTCTATTTGTTGGTACGGGCTATTCTATTTGTTGGTATGGGCTATTCTTTTTGTTGGACGAGCTATTCTATTTGTTGGTACGAGCTATTTTATTTGTTGGTACGAGCTATTCTATTTGTTGGTACGAGCTATTCTATTTGTTGGTACGGGCTATTCTTTTTGTTGGTACGAGCTATTCTATTTGTTGGTACGGGCTATTCTATTTGTTGGTACGAGCTATTCTATTTGTTGGTACGGGCTATTCTTTTTGTTGGTACGAGCTATTCTATTTGTTGGTACGGGCTATTCTATTTGTTGGTACAGGCTATAGTATTTATTGATACAGGTTGTATTATTGTTGGTACGAGCTATATTATTAGTTAATACGAGCTAAAATTTTGAAAACTTATAAAGAATAACACACTCCAATCCAATTGTCTAACATTTAAAATAACAAAAAATTACAATTGGTTTCCAAAAATTTGCTCCATAGTCACTAAATGACACAATTTCAATCATTGAACAAATCAAACTGCAACAAATTTAATAATCTAGACCCAAGTATTCGATAAACATGCTTCATCATGAAGATCCTCAGTTCGGGGTGTTGGACAACATTTCTTATTGTGTCCTGTTTTTCCACATACGCTGCAATGTTTTACTCCCTTTGTCTTACGTGGAGTAACAGATGATTCGCCAACATGATCATTTGTAGACGTACTAGGACCTCCAATGCTGTTTGTACAAGTAATCCTCTTATGCCCTGGTTGCTTGCATCTTGAGCATACTTGTAATTGACGATGTCCATTTTGTCTTTCCCCGGCAGAAGGAACTCTCTTACCTTTTGGTGTCCCAGGTGGTACTCGGGTGATTGGAGGCAAAACAACTTTACCTTTTACTTTAACAGGAATTGACCAATCATCTAGATGACCAACAGGGTAGATGCAACCAGAATACAATTGACGAAGATTTTCTGTCTTATAATAATCAGCACAAAAACCTTGTACATCTAACTTCAGCTTCCTGCATCACACAAAAAAAAAGATAAATATATATATATATACGTAAAAAATATATGATCAAAAAAATTTCTCTTAGTCGTTATTTTTTATATTACCTTATTGCCGCTACTGCATGTCCACATGGTAATTGATCAAGATCAAACCTTCGACATGTGCATGTTTTTTCAAGTAAATTCACATTATGTGATTTATTACCAACCTTTACTTGGTATGCTCCATCACCAATTGGTTCAACAACCATAAATGCAGCATCATCAACATTTTTATTCACTTCATCAGTTGCCCATTCACTTAAAATTTGGGAGCGACCATTTACTTTTTCCCGCCTCTCAAAAAACCATCTTTGAAGCATCTCACGGATACATTCAAGTAGTGGACACACAGGGAACTTACGTGCATGCCTCAGAGCAGAATTAAGACTTTCAGCGATGTTCGACGTCATAAAGTTATAACGACGTACATGACAGTATGATCGTGTCCATCTCCGTAAGGTAATGTCATGTATCAGTGTATTATATGGCTTCTTGTCAACACCTTTGTCGATATCCATCAACTTTGGGACCAATTTTGAACATTCTTTCTTTGTGTAAAGAGTAGTCATCTTGTCAAAAATCTCCAACAACTGTTCATTCCTATGTGCCCTCAAGTTTTGTTTGAGATGATACCAACATACACCGTGTATTGCTGTTGGAAAGACACTTTTCATAGCTTTTTGAATGCTTCTGTGCCGGTCTGAAATGAAAATCAAACCTTCTGGAGGTGGGGTCCCAACCACATCACGAAATTCTTTAAGAAACCATGACCAAGCATTATCATTCTCTCCATCCCCAATTCCAAAGGCTAGAGGATATATTTGTTCATTACCATCCAATGTTGAAGCAACAAACATAGTTCCTTTCATCCTTCCTTTCAAGAAAGTTGCATCGATCACAACAACAGGCTAGCATAACGTTGAAATCCATTAATAGATGGACCAAGTGCCATAAATAAATACTCAAACCTATTTGAATCATCAGTTCGCAAACTGACAATTGATCCAGGATTCTCTTTTTTAAGTATGTATAAATATGATGGGAGAAGTTGATATGATGTTTCTGCATCTCCAAGAATGTTCCGTTGTGCTAGTTCTTTGGCTCTCCAAGCTTTAGTGTATAAAATATCAACCCCATAATTTCTTTTAAGATCTTTCATAAGATCACATGGACGAATCAACCTTCCATTATCCAAAACAGATGGTCCTATGAGTTCAGCAATGATCTTACTCTGAACCTGACGACCTTCAGAACTAGCAACATCCAACTGACAAGTATGTTCTTTCACAAATTTCTTAACTTTCCAATAACCTAATCCACTGATGCCATCTGCCCTTAATTCAAATTTACAATCTTTAACTTTACAACGTGCAACATAACGGGTTGTGGATGATCTTTGCACACGAAATTCAAATTTCTCTTTCAATGCATACATCCCCAAACTCATAATTAAGTCATTCTTACTCATGAACAATGCACCAACATGTAAATCATGATCTGTACTTGAAGATCGAACTGTGGTAATTTCTGACAATGGGTAGTTTGAGAAGTTTGGAAATGTTAAAGGCAACTGTTTTGAGTCTTTTTCACCATAACAATTATCTTCAACATCATTTACCTCTTCAATCTGGTGATCATTTATCTCTTCGATATGATCATGGATAATTACCTCAAAATTATCCTCTGGATGTTGTTCGGTCTCTATCTCTGGACCATCCTTCTCAACATCAATCCATCTATCATTCAGTGGGAACAAATCACCATCTGAGTCATCTTCACTGGTCTGCTCTATATGTTGCCCATCTAGTCCCTCGTTACTAGAAGGAATTGATTTCTCTTGTAAATCATGCGAACATGCTTCTACAGTCTTTTCTACCGTCTGCTCATTAACCCTCGTACATCTCATTCTTTTATCAATCATGAATGATGGCTGATGAATATCGGTTGCAACCGGATCTAGACTATTTTGCTGATTTAATAACTGGACAAAACTTTGATTCATTGGAAGAAATGCATTACTCTGTTGACCCAAGTATGTAGGTTGAAAAGTTGCATGATTCGAATGGGGATTCTGGTAAGAAAGTGGTGGGTAAAATGATTGAGCTTGAAAGCCAAATGTTGGGTAAACTACTGGTGGAGCAAATGACTGAATTGAATGATGTTGATCCATACTTACAAAAACATTAACCTCTTCATCATCAGGGTTTATACTCAACAAATGCTTCCACTCTCTATCACTTGTAATTGGAAATCTAACATTTTTCCCTCTTTTTGTTGCAATAAGACTACGTAACTCGAACTTGAAGTTATCTGACTCTTTCTTTGCAATTAGTCCACCAACCAAATTTTCTAAGTCATCATAAGTGAAATTTGATGACAATATGATATAATCTGACACACCACCTTTATATTCATCTCCTTCCCAATAACCACATGTCCAGATAATCATACCCCTATTATCCATCCCTGCAAATAATCAAATAATGAATGAGAAATAATATCACCAAATAAAAAAACAACTCAGATACATAATAAAGCTCGTACCAATATATAGTTTAGCTCGCACTAACATATACTTAAGTCTATACCAACAAATATTTAGTTTATACCAGCTTTTAATTAATCCATACGATCATATAATTAAGCTTGTACCAACCTATAGTTTAGCTCGTACCATGATACTATTAAGTTTGTACCAACCCTAAACCATTGTATACTTCACCTCGTATCACCATATAATAAAGCTCGTACCAACCTTAAATTTAGCATGTACCATCATATAATTAACCCCGTACCAACGTACAATTTATCTCGTACCATCATACAATTAAGCTTGTACCAATCTATAGTTCACCCCGTACCACCATAAAATTAAACACATACCACTATATAATTAAGCACGTACCGATCTTATGTTTAGCCCATACTACTATATAATTAAGCATATACAAATAATTAATTTAACCCGTACCACCATATAATTAAACCCATACCAACCACCAATTCACTCCAAACACCATGAAATTAAGTCTATACGACCGTATAATTTAGCTCGTACTAAGATACACTTCACCTCGTACCACCATGAAATTAAATTCGTATCAATATATACTTAAACTCATACTAAAAATTAACAATTAGTACCAACAAATACTTACTAACTAATATTTCAGTTCCTACCAACCTTAAATCATTAATTTATGAGTATCTAGTAGCATTATATTTTAGCTCGTACCACTATGTAATGATCCGTACCAAATTATTAAAATTATCATGAAAACCCGTACCACAAAAAACCCTAACTTTATTTGAGCAATGAACATTTAAATAAAAGAATGAATTGAATGAAATTGTACCTTCAATTTTTTAGATGAAGTAATAAATGGAAGATGAATGGAGTATAAAATTGGTCCCACTGCATTAAAATAAGAAAAAAATACAAAACAAAGTTGGTCAGAATTGAATTGAAGATTAGTAATGAATTTTGTGAAAATTAAAGTTTCTATCCACGTCGATCAAGAATAACAGCCGCCATAAGAGAAAAAAACAAAAACAAGCCGCCATAAACAAGCCGCCAAATGAAAAATGCTCTTAAATTAAATGAGAGAAATTTCACAGATCAAGACTTACAATTGTTGTATTGTTAAATGATCTCGATTCCCTAATTGCCGATAAACTCTTTAATTTGCAGATCAAGATGTGAGAAAAATATTGCCGATCAAGACGTAAATTCCAGAGATCAATATTGTGTTTTGTTAAATGAGAGATTAGATGTGAGAATAATTAAAAATAAAATAAAAATAATAATCTCAAGGGTATAATGGGGTAAAAAAGATTTCTCTTGGCTAAAAAAGAACAGTTTATAAAATCTTAACAAAAAAGAATATTTTTAAATACAAGTGGTTACAAATGGGGGTTTCCACAATAGTTTATCATAAATAAAGTTCATTTAATTTAATTATCGTGGTGGTTTTTCATAAATGTTTGGTAAAACTAATGAGTAATTTTTTTATATTTTTTGCTCCCATCGTACCTTTTGTGATAAGTATGTTTTAATTTTTTTCCCATTAGATATCCATTTTTTTTGCCTTTTTATATCATGGTTAAAGTTTGCACACTTCCATAAGATTAATTTTTTTCCTCATTGGTAAATTAATATGTATATTTTGGAGAAAGTAATTATTGTCTATGATGATATTTGTTGGTCCCAAGTGGTGTCCGAGGTTCAGAGGGTGGTGAATGAACCTTGGTTGATTTTGCAAATCTTTGAAAAACCGATCTGCTCTGCAAGTTACTT
Source organism: Scutellaria barbata (assembly GCA_028654395.1). NCBI lineage: Eukaryota > Viridiplantae > Streptophyta > Magnoliopsida > Lamiales > Lamiaceae > Scutellaria > Scutellaria barbata. The sequence continues at coordinate 16,855,234 of CM053652.1, read as the reverse complement.
GAACTTGCAGCGTCAGATAGTTACTGCTTACAGCACTAGGATACAGTGCTGCACGCTGTAACTTGGAGTTTTATACGCAGCGGAAAAATATACTTTAACACAAGGCTGATTTTCTCAATATGCTTCTTTTAAAACGTTTTATGCTTATGAGATAAACAAGATACAGAAGGTAAAAACACAGATAAATAAAGCAATAAACACGTATGGCTTATAGTGGTTCGAAGGTGGTGTAATCCTTCTACGTCCACTCTACTGCTCCTTGAGCAGGAACTTTGTTAAGCAAGATTGAATTACAGGACACTCCTAACACTCTATCAACTTTACAAAGCAACAACCTACTGAAGTCCAGCGTACACACAACAACTGCAAACTTCAAAGGCTAACCCACACAGGGTTCTACACTCCCACATAGGGAAGCTGCCTAACTCTAAACAACTATACAAACAGCAAGGATCTCTCCTGTCAACTGTTCGACACCTCTTAAAACAATCTAAGCACATAGTAACAAGATTAAAAGAATAAAAAGTTTTCTTCAACTGGTGCTTCGAAGTGAGCTTCTGAATCCTTTGAGGAATCTTTCAGCTTGAACTTGCTTCACTTCTGGGAGGTTGAGTGACTGAAACTGATAGTAGACTTGAGTGCTTGGATCTTGAAAGTTTTGTGAATTTTGCGCAAATGTTTCAATAACCAGCTTCAGTGTTTCTCATCCTCTATTTATACTTGTAGGAGAAGATGCCCGTTGAAGGAGACATCTCTCTTTTGAATTTGAAGTAGTCTGACCAAAGGCATGGTTCGCATTTAATGCGAGTTGACTTTTTCCTTTCGGAGCATTTAATGCGGCAGTTGCGGTTCGTAACTTTCTGCAGCGCGTCAGTCCACGTGGCATCTTTGTATTGGCTCCGTGTTTGCAACTTTGATCTTCTCTGGAACGGCTCTATTTCTTCTTGCTTGAATCTTCGTTCCTCGTACTGCATTTATCCTTCCTAGGATTGCAGGATACTCCTTGTTGTAATTGGCGCTGATTGACTTATCTGAACTATAAGCTTTGCGCTGTATCCTAGGTCTTTATGCAGCTGATATTTTCTTGCAGTGCTGCAGTAACCTGGTTGCAGTACCTTTGAGTAGAGTTGCTGTATCTTTTTCTTGCAGCACTCCTGTACGCCATTCCTTCTTACTTAGCTGTAGTTAAGTTATGTCTTGTTACAGCGATGCTGTATCTGCCTTCTTGCAGCGATGCTGTATCCTGCCTTCTTCCAGCGATATCTTTGCTGAACGGTTTAGATGCAGCTTTATCCTTGTCAAACCTCCATTTTTCAGCACTTAAAACTAGACTCAACCTAGTCTATATATTCACTTAAACATCATCAAAAATGGGGTACTCAAAACTTCCTATTACATATATGTTTTGTCTCATCAAAATCTAAACATTGAAATCCCAACAATATTGTTGTTGTTACTTAATATGGATAAATTTGATGATGTTATCTCACAATGTTAAGGATGTCAAATCATATATTCAATATTGATCAATAAATTTATTTGGTACAATTACAAATACACATTACATTTTAGAAGAGAAGATTTTTTTTTTCATCCATGGTCCATCCATGAGTGTCATATCTTAGTTTGTCTACCCTCACCTTTCATTTATCTATGCAAGATACAACTGAGCAACAATATGACTCAAACATGTAAACCTTATAATTTTAAAATTACCATTTAAATCCCTATAAATTGTCTATATATTGATCTTTTAATATAATTAAATTTGAACTTTAAATCCAAAAAGAGTAGAAGAACATTATAATATTTATATAAATATAAAAATGTTGAAAACCAAAGATGTGTTGGTTAATTTCATCTTCCAATCCACAATACTCATACCGAAGTATGATCACATAATACTAAGTTATGTAATTGTAAAAAAAAATATTTTGATATGTTTAGCTATAGATACTCTTAATATTCAATGAAAACACATACGCATGGCTTTGAAAATATTTATTGTATAATAAATAATTTTTCAATGTCTTCAAATGATAAATTAATTATGTGTTCTCAATTTAATTGGTTTTGCTATTTTTAATTTACTCCTATTGTTTTGTCTTCATATAATTTTCTTCTTACTTTGAAAAGATTAAATCTGAATGAAAATTAAAATAATGTGATTACAAATCTAAAAACATCATGCATTGTGAAATCCAAATTTGGAAAAATTGGAAAAATAAATCTAAAATTTGGGTTTAGATTTATTAATAAGTTACAAGTTATAATTAGGTATATGATACCATAATCTGTAGGTTGATATGTAGAGTTTAAACCACATTTAAATTTTATTAATTCATTTTAAGATATACGTAAAAAAATTATTTCAGAAATATTTATTTTTATTAGATAACTTCTTAAAAGTTTGTTTTTTATTTTACTGTAGTTAAATAAATATCATATTTTACTTTGGGTGATGAATTATTTTTCATAATTTCATAATTGTAATATATATCTATGGATTTTTTTTTCATTTATTATTGATGTATGTGTCTATGGATTTTTAATTTCCAATTAATTCCATACATATTTTATGCTTAACTTTTGCTTAACATAAGTTTATTTCTTTAAATTTTTAATTGTTTATAAAAAATTAAAAATATGAAGTGAATTAATTGAAATGAAGAAATATAACAAAATTTGAATTAAATGGATTAACTTGAGCAAAACATGTATCTTTTGATGGTTAGTACTTTATATGATAATTGACACAATATAATAATAAGGAACGTAGTAAATCATTTATAAATTAGACAACCAAATTATATACTATTTGATCTATCTAATACAAAATGAATATTATTTTATACCTTATTTTCGGTTAATATATTTATGTAGTAATTTGTACTGAAAATGTATTTCAAACAATATGTAATATCAATTATTTATGTTTAAAAACCACATTATATCGAAAGATTATTAAATAATATGATTAAACCATATTCAAATACCAGTAAATATATATGATTCCACCTCATTATTTATATTTTTGAAAAAGATGATTACCATGTTGGAAATTTTAAAAGGATTAAATGCCAGAAAAACTAAAATTAAAGTATGATTATTTTTAAATTTGCAATCTAAACTCTTTTGGGAGGTTGAAAAAGTTGACGTGTCATTCAAATAGAGCTCCACTTGTCAACATTTAAGAGACCCAAAGAAAGTACTTTGAAATAAAATAAATTTTAAAAAGGGTTAATTAAATAATAAATTTTAAAAACCATTAATTAAATGACAAATCAACACACCGCTTTAACTTTTTTCGATTACATCGTGATTTTTTGGTCCCAACATATTACAAATCACCACATTCAAATTTGTTATAATTCAATATATGATCGGGTTGTTGGAGTTTTTAATTGCTGATGTTAGATTTGAAGTTTTGGAAAATATTCCCAGTCAGTAATGCAAATAAAATGCCTTTACACATCACCATAAAATGTGAACTCCATAAAATTTTGGAACGATAATCCATTACGTGAAGGTACAAAACTGTTAGATGTGACGTCGTTTTATGGTGACATCTAGGGATATTTCATTTGCTAGACAATTTAGAGTTACATTTATGGATGATGATGATACTTCTCAAATTTCGAACTCTACTTTAGCAATTGAAACTTAAATGAGCCGATCATGTATTAAATTGTAACAAATTTGAAATAGTGATTTATGGTGTTAGGATCAAAAGATCATATTATAATTAAAAAAATATTTAATGTGATGATGACTCATGTAACTAACCCATATTTCTTTTATTTTATAACTCAAGAAACTTACATTTAATTTAATTAATATGAAGTGGCATGTTTGGAGAGTGCCACTTGTCAACATTTAAGAGAGCCAAACCCAACTTTTATATATATACTAGGTTTGAACCCGTGCGTTGCACGGGCTTCCTAACTCGTATAATTTATATATGTTGTTTATTTATGTTTTATGTATTTGTTATTTTATGTATATATATTGTAGCTTATATGTTCAGACAATGTATTTCTACAAAAAACTTGTATAAATATATTTATTTATTCAAATATATATATATATATTTATTTATATATTAAAAAAGATGCATATAGTGAGGAAAACGAATACATTTTACCAAGGTGTTATGTTTTGATGGCTTTAGTCTGTGGTTGTGTGTATTTGTTTCTAAAACATGAAAAAAGATTAGTTATTTTTGTGTAGTTGTATTATTTTGTAATTGAAAGTTGCAAGTTGGCTGGTCTTTGGTTTTCAAGGGCTTCAAAAATTTTAATGAATTTATTTCCTTCTTCAAACTATACCAAGTGAAATTTAATGATTTGAATACTTACACTCTCAGATGTTAATTCTGATGCAGTCATGTTTGTCAATTTTTTGCCTTCTCTATCAAAGATCACAAATGTGGTAGAATCCTCTCCATCGTTCCCAATAACTTCTATTAAAAATCTGCAAAATGGGATAATTAAACAAATCTTTATATATATATATATATATAGAACTTCATTTGTCAAGGCTTATGATAAATATTGGATTTATTTACTTGAGGATCCCAACAGCTTTAGGGTCATTGCAATTGTTGCAGGAGAGAAAAGTATCGGTCTTGGACAATTTCTTTGCACATTTTGAACATGATATATAGCTCCATCCTCTTTGAAGCACAATGTCAGTTACTTTAACTGTGCAGTTGAAGTCCTTTTCCTAAAAAAATTACACATGTTGAGGATAAAATTATAAACATTACTGGATTAACATATGTATGATTGCAAAATTGTGAACCTGCTCTTCGTTGTTAGATATGAATTGTTTGATTTCCAAAATTCCATGGCATTTCTGGTGTTCAATGTTCTCATTTGAGGCCACGTTTACCTCTTTGACTTCTTTTTCAATCTTCATCCTGTGATTATTTGAATATCAGCCAAAAAATGATTAACATATTTAATATTAGATGCATATCTTACGTAGATACTCATACTTGTTTCGGAATTTTTGAACAATATCAAATGCAGGATTTAGATAGAACTTAGTTGTTGATGTTGTGCTAAGAAAGAGGTTTCCTGCAAATTAAAATAATATAATGCAGCATAATATCAAGTTTATTTCTTATAGTAGTAATCGAAATCAAAGTATATATATATATATCTATATTTAAACTTTTGAGAGCTTACTTCCAAATATCCTTGGATTAAGACTTGTTAAAATCACAATAATATTTTTGGACTTCGCATTCGCGTATTCTTTACAGAAAGTGTCGGCTAAATCATCCCAAACAGTTACCTTTACTTCTTCACCCCTATGTATAAGACACAAATGCGGTAAAATTTTTGTGATGTTCACATGATTTTAGTGACTGAAAAGAAACAAAAATTGTTAAATGAAACTATAGTTATGTGGAACACTTACTCTTCTAGTATTAGGCGAAGATGGATCCTCTTACTTGATTCTTTTTCTATTTCGGGAATCTCAACTTTACATAAGATTCCAATTGCATCTTGAATTAGGAATAAGATGTTAGAAAAGCTAATTATTGTATGATGAAGGATTAGAAGCACTATAATAAAAAGGAAGAAAATGTGTGGGAATAAAAAAACAAAACAGCTCAACTGCAAATGTAAGCAAACAACAATGCATTTATTGCCATCTTTTTCAACGTTTGTTATCTTGTGCTATGCTATGACTCTGTGGTAAAGACAAATAATTATCCCTATAATTATAATAATGCATTATAAAATGTTGTAAATTAAAAATTTTAAATTTAAATTATGCACTTAAATATGATTATATCTTTTTTTGGGAACGGATAGAATGAATCATAGCATATTACTTTTACCAACAATTGCAATTTGTTATCTGAATTTTATGATTTTTTGCACTCCACTTTTACAATTTTTATTTTTGCACTTTGTTTCATAGCAATATGTCATATATATAAGAAGTCATGTATTTTAGAAAACATTAAAAAAAATGTCTATTAAAACTCATGGAAGTGAAACCTGGTAACTCTTCATTCCTATCCATAAGACTAAAGAATTTCTTGTAATTTTGTATTTGGAATTTCTGGTGAGGAATAGAATTGTCAGCATTTTCAACCATTGTGGTCTTATCTGTGAAGCGGATCATGAACATGTGATCTGTTAACTTGAATCAATTGCTACTTTTAGCTAGATCAAATCGACTAATGTCAAACACCCTTCCCTCGATTATAGAATCTTTAAAGTGATGTACTCATTGATTGTGGATAGATCCTTGTATAAGTGTGTCCTGATATTTAAATAAATGAAATTATTTGTATATAAGCTTAAACAATTTTTTTTCAAAACCAAATCAGTAGAAATCAACAATAATTTCATGATAATAATTTGAAGTATAAAACAAATATTAATATACCTTCTCATCTAGTAGTAGGAAATCAACACTCATCAATTGTCGATCTTGTTTAAAGTTTCGTGCTTCCCATGAACGTAGCAAACGCACCCTAACATAGCACGAACCACTTTTTCAATTGACCTCAGCCAAGGACAAAAATATCGGTATTTTCGGATATATCGGTACCTTAATTTTACGAATATATCGACGGATATATCGATATCGGTGGAAATATCGGTAATTTCAAGAAAAAAATAAAAAATTTGAAAAAAAATTTGAAATTGGGCCTATCAAGCAACCCTAGCCCACACCACTCTAATATATTGAAAGAAGTATATATCCGAATAAGCCCAATGACAATGACAATAAATTGGGCCTGCATCATTCAACCCCTAGCCCACACCACTCTCACATACAAAACAAAACCCTAGCACAGAGTTGCAGACAATCCTTCTTTCAGTCTTGGTTTGAATCCAGTGAAAATGTCGAAGCGAGGTCGAGGAGGAACCGCGGGGAACAAGTTCAGGATGTCTCTGGGTCTTCCGATGGCGGCGACGGTGAACTGCGCAGACAACACCGGTGCGAAGAACCTGTATATCATTTGAGCCGATAATCAGCCGATATTTCTCCGATTTTTCATCGATAACTCGACGACAATAGGCCGGAATCAGCCCATTTCCGTCGACAACGAAACCGACAACGACAATTACCGATTTTCACCGATTTTTCACCGATTTTTCCACGAAAAAAAATACCCCCGTATATTGTATCGGTGCTGTCTCTAGAGCGAAATTTCGGTGACAATTCGGCGATATTTCGCGACATTTTCGTCCCTGACCTCAGCTAACGGTTTGTATGTAGGCATAATTAGATTATCTTTGGAAGAATCTTTTTCCATAATTGCTTATATCACCTGCAGAACGATTAGATATGAAAGTGAAATTGACAATAATCTTATCAATAGGTATGATTATTGGTGAAGAAGAGATTGTTTTGATTACCTATTTCAATTGGTTTTGTAAGAAGTTAGATGAAAGAGGTTGGTTCAGAACTAATGAGTATTTAAAGAATTTTTTTCATATATACATTCAAAGGTGTTTATTATTATGTATTGAATATTGTTGTTACAATTTTCAATTTTGATTTTTAAATTTGAATGTAATAATGTAGTAGTTAAGTATTATTTTCAAATCCCCAATTATTATTTGGAGATTTTTGTCTCATCTTTAAATTTAATATTATTGTTACAATTTTGAATTTTGAATTTCAATGTAATTAATTAATACACTTTAATAATAATCAATTCTATTGCTTAATCTTAATATGATAAAAAAATTAGCTTGTCTTGAAATTCCCACCATCAGTGTAATTGCATTGAAATCGAGAGTTGGAGAGGCTAGGTTTGGTTTTTCTTCAATGGCTGCGAGTGCTAATCGTTTTATTCATCATTGCTTATAAAGATTATCAACCAAATTTCAGATAATTTTTTCAATTTGGAAGTTTTTTACCAAATTTTGAAGGTTTACATGTTTAAAAGTTCCAATATAATGAATACTTAAAAGTGTCAAATTCCTCAAAGATCATATAAAAAGGATTGTAACACATTATAGTGAGTGAATGTAGCTAAGTCAATGGATCAAAATATTGACCCGCATCTTATGTAGACTCATTCATTTGTGCTTTCTATCTAACCAAAGCAATACAACACAATATTTTTGTATACAAAATGAAGGGACATACTCTGAAGAATTTAAGCATAACCAAAATCATGATGCATCTACGCACAACCAAATAGAATAACCAAAATCCAGAATTGAGTTTGCATAGCTCCAAGGTTCAGCTCTTAAACACCAATAGACATATATGTCGAACATGATTATTATCACTGAAAATTTAGCACATCTAATCAAGAAAATCTAAAACAGCAAGCATCCCATTTGCTTGAAGTTGAGAAATCAATCATAATGTGAAAAAAAAATCCAACAACCAAATAGAATAACCAAAATCCAGAATTGAGTTTGCATAGCTCCAAGGTTCATTGGTCTCTTATCCTCTGTCACAACCTACAGTAGATAGAGACATTAAGATAAAATCAAGAATTAAATTAAATAGTTGTTAATAATCCAGTATTTCACATTACAATTGTTAAAGTGTGGAATAATAAATCATAAAATATCTTACACTTTAAGCACAAGTACAAACCTTCAATTTATTTAGAAGAATTATAAACATGTATGTTAGACATCCTCTAAGATCTTGTATGAGAAAATCCAACTATTGAGAAGCTACGGTAGTAGCTTATAACAAAAAAAATACATATAATAGTGCAATGTCAGGTTATATTATAATTATGTAAGCTATAATAAACTAATAGTTATGCTCTCCAATTCAGATATAGTCATTATCATGATTCCACCGTAGATAATATGTGATATTCGAATATAAATAATGATTTTGCACTAAAATCTAATCCTAGTAAATGATAACTTGTTATTTCAATAACTCCTGCTGATATGGAATATCAACTAAAGAATTATGGTGAAGGCATAAAGCACATGACAAAGAAAGCATAGTACTCGTCACACACCAAACAAAATTCAGAAAATCTAGCATAACCTCACACTATTCACCATCAAGAAATAAGTTTTTATTAATTATAGATACTAAAAAAATTAATTTCAATTTTGATACTCAAACTATACTCATTTTTCACCTTTGATGCATCACGTTTTACAACTTACAAAGCTGATATTCTTTGTTTGAAATAATAGCACATTTTATACATTCCGTCCAAAATTCACTTGACCCTTCAAAATTTCCCCAATTCTATGGGTCACCTTCAAGTTCCATTCATCTATTCACACTAATTTTCAAAATGAATCGTTAGAATGTAGGTGTGTAAGAGCTCTCATTAAAAATCGTTTAAACGCCTCAAACCAAGGAATAAATTATATGCATGCTTGTACTACTACTACAGGATAAAATTGAGAGGTCTAAATGAAAAATTGGGGGTTGAGATAATGCCCACTTTGGTCTGAAAGGATATAACTACTTAACTCTATTATGAATAGAATTTACTAGGCAGTCAATGACTTCATCTGGTGCGTCTAGGAAATAAACCTACAGTAGAATTTAAATTCAAATTTAGCCAGTCAGTTTTACCCAAGTGAATAGGACAAGGGCCTAAAGGAACTGCATTCAACTTATGAATTTTCCCAATCAACTTTATATGAAGTGGAAAAATTAAGCTGATTATGTATCTATATTTGTACAGAATATGAATAATCCATTAAGTAATTTTTTCCTTTCTATTTGACACATTAAGTACGATTTAGTAGTACCTCTGCACTCTCCCACCCTCATTTTCTACTACTTGTCACCAAGTTGGTTACAACTACTGATCCCACAACTTCGGCCGAACCACCAGGATAGTCTGCAAAGTAATGTGACTCTCAGTATTAGCTAACATATATAGCAGAAAATGGATAAAACATTTCGAGCTTTAACCCAAAGAAAGTTCTCAAATAGATAAAACATATCTATCAATGAACTCTTAAACAGAAGGAAATGGAAAGAACCAATAGGCATATAAGTCGAACATGATTATTATCACTGAAAATTTAGCATATCCAATCAAGAAAATCTAAACCCCCCTAAAAAACAATCATTATGTGAAAAAAAAAATTCAATTTGAAGAGCAACATTCAGATTTAAATTTCAAAGCTTTAATCCCTAATTGAATTAATCCAATTACGTCCATAATCCCAACAATTGTGCCACTGTAATTCGGAAAATTATACACCCCAGTGAACATACACAAACACATCACCAGAGAGGTCGACCGCGGCAGTGATCCGGTCATCGTCAGCCACATCAGAAAATAACCAGCGAAGCACTAATTGGCCCTGGCGAGGAGCACGATCAAGGGCCCACAACAGTCGGCGACGGAAAAGTAGAGGAGGCCGGAGAGGATTCCGACACTGCCGCCGAGGTCTTTGAACACAGAAATCGTGTCGAGCGTTGATTGGTCGTAGCCCTGGCTTGATTTGAGGGTTTGGGAGTAGATACTGAAGCTACAAAGAGCCGCTGATGCATTGGACCCATATGCTGGCGGTTGTTGCCACCCATTTGTTCTTGATCAGGGATTATCAGCTGGGGTTGAAATCCAATTCCATGATTTCAATGTTTGGAGAAATTAAGGATGATGGGATCGATCAAGAGTCAGTATTTAAGGAGGGCTCTTAATTTTGTAAGCGTTTTCTTCCGTTTCTTGCCGTTGGAAGGGTAGAAGAGAGCTGTGAAAAGGGCTCTTTATTGTGGGAGAGAAAAATGGAAGAGAAATATGAGAGTGCCACTTGTCAGTTCTACATTTCTTGAAAATGCTAATGTGTCCAACTGTGAGAGAGCCAAAGCTTTCTTTTATAGGTAAAGATTACTTACTTTCTTCCAAACTTGAAATTCATCCCAAACACATTAGCCCATAGATGACTTGATAAAAAGAAAATACATAAGACAATATGCAACATTGTTTGTAGGTGAATATTCCAACCAATTAAATTTTTTTTTTATACCAAGCCGGTAAAAACTTTCTATAATGCTTATCCACAAATATAGAGGATTTTTTGGAACACCTTTATATGGACCAGCAAAATTAAATAAGCATGCCTAATCTCATCTCTTTTTCATCAATCAGGCAACTATAGACATATGCAATTTAGGATCTTGTTCAATATGAAAACTATTAGAATCTTGATCAAGCTTTTATATATCTTGAAATTTGTTGAAGGATCAATTATTTTAACTCTATCCACTTCGACCCTTGAAGTTTCTATAAAAAATGAGAACTTAAACTTTTTAAAAAATTCATGGAGAAATATGAATCAAGTATTTTATACTTCGTAAGTCAATTTACCTACTTTATATATATATAAAAGAATATATAACCGCAAAAACAGGCAATTTCTCATTTCAAAATATTAACGTGTTATCAAATGATTAAGAAATTAGAAGTAAGTTAAATAGATACTAATACTATGGGAAATTATGTTCAAAATTCAAGAATATGATTAAAATTTTGAAAGAAAGTTAAAGAACATGAGGAATCTGTTAGAATGTATACTATAAGTTTAGCTTTTGTCTACTTGAGAAATCCGTGTACTAATTATTTAGGATGATTATGTCTCCTTGAGGAGCTCATAAGGATTATCATGTAAACCCAGCAGGTGGATTTATTCCGCCATGATAATAAAGTTGAGTGGTACTACTCTTGGAATTAGATGTTAATTAATTGAGTTGTCAGTAACTCATTTAATTAACGGTTATTTGATATCTTAAACACGGGGAGATAAACGTGCTCATAATAAGTAGGAGCCCATATTTAAATGGATTTGGGACGATAGTTCAATAATAACTCCTTAGTGGATCGAGTTAATATCGATGGGCTTTAAACAGTGTGTTCGGGCCGAACATGGAACGCCAAAGCCCATCAAGAGACCTAATCCTAATCCTACTCTAGGTCCCTATTGTAGCCTATAAATAAATCTTAAGCCAGCCGCTTCTAAACACACGAAAAATCTCACATATGATTTTGGAAGAAGGCAATTGAAATTCTCAAAGGCTCGTTGACCACACAACATTCGAGAAAAAAATAGGGAATATAGTAGAAGATCAAAAGGTCGAGGCTCCATCGATTGTTCTATCTTCAGACCCATTTCTTCCTCGTTTTTGCTACAAAAGGTATGACTCGTTTTTCACTACGTGTTGTCATAGTTTGCATAGACCCCGAATCAGAATTGTACAAGGTTGGAGATCAGACGGTTCCATTAATTGGTATCAGAGCCGTGGTTTTCTGACTCTGTGCGATTGAATTGGTTAATCTTATTATGAATCATGTCTTGTTTCATGCGTATTTTTAGATCAGATAATAGTAGGATATGCGACAGATTAACTCGGTGGTTGCAGGAACCCTAAATCCAACTATTATGGTTTGAATGTATGTTTATTTATGAATTAAACCCTCAGACCTGTCGAGGTTGTTTGATTTTGGGTTGGTGCATGATTGTAATAGATAAAGCAGGGTGGTTTGTCGTGTTAAGTTTATATAATGATGCCATAATAGTTGAAATTTATGTTTTTCATATTTATTGTCGTTATTTATGTGTTGTTTTGTCGAGCATGCTATTATGTATTTCATATCATATGCATGTTAAAATCCCTCATGTTAAATAACTAAGTGGGAGAGGGATTATTTTGAATAAGTCATGTGGCCTCCATTATTGGTTTATAAGTGATGCATTTGAACTTGCGTGTTGGCTTTAAGTGTCTTCCTCCATATCGGATGAGTTTATTTTTGGATCACTAGATCAAACTTTCTTCATGGATGATTATAGAAAGTTATTTAGGAGCGTGTAATCTTCTCCATCTGAAGGGGCACAATCCTAGATAATGGAATTGGTATTAAGTAATAGTATACACTTAGGTGCATTTGATGGTATCCTTCCCATCGGAGTCGCTGCTATTATTTGTATGGCCGAAGATAGACCAACTATTAATTTTATTTATCATAAAGTTAGGTTGACAAGATAATAAAATTAATGGGTAAAACCTCCTCTAACAAATGTTTAAATTAGTATACGTCCACACTATCGTGGCATACGAAGTTCACAGTTTGTTGAGGTGTTGGTGAATTTAAATTATATTGTTTGAGAGAGCAATATGGTTTTTTTTTAAATTCAAATGTTTTGACCTATGTGTTTATTTACGTGATTCTTAGGTTTTCATTATGGCTTTCAATCCTCTTGTTGTTATACTTATAGAAAACAAACTTACTGGCCCTAATTATATTGATTGGAAACAAAACCTGGATATTGTCCTGACTACTGAAGAGTACAAGTTTGTACTCTCTGAGCTCTGTCTTGAAATGCCCGATGAAAACTCTAGTAAAGAGGAGAAAATGCTCTATCGGAAGTTGGTCAAGACAGATAAGATGGCGCGATGTTACATTTTGGCTTCCATGTCAAATATGCTACAACATCAGCATCAGGTCGTGCCTACTATCTATCACATGATAAACAATCTCAAAGAACTCTTCCGACACCAAAGTCGGGTTGCCAGACAAAAGGCTATGAGAAACTTGATGACGACCACCATGGCTGAGGGGACACCTGTGAATGATCATGTCCTCAAGATGATGGCTCATTTGAATGAGATGGAGGTCCTTGGAGCTGAAATCAATGGGGAAACCCAGGTCGATATCGTACTCCAAACGCTGTCCAAGAGTTTTGAGTAGTTCTACCTGAACTACAACATGAACAAAAGGTTGTATTCATTGGCGGAACTTCTGACAGAACTCCAATCGGCAGAGGGACTGTTTCGTCAAAATATTCAAGCGTACATTGCTGAAAATATTTTTGCTTCTAAGCCAAAAGGCGGAAAGAAGAAGAAAAAACAAAATCCTTCAGCAAAGAAAATGGCTGGACCTCAAGTGGTTGTTCCACAAGGTGGTGTGAAAAAGTCAAAGGGCAAGTGCTTCACATACAAGCAGCCTAGACATTGAAAAGTGGATTGTCCCCGTAAAAAGGAGAACAATGGAGATACATCTTTTTCATTAGTTGTTAAAATATGTTTAGTTGTGTTATCTACCGGTACCTAGTATATAGATACGAGAACCACTGATCATGTCTGCAATTCATTGCAAAGATCCAGGAAACCAGATGACTTAGTGAGGGTGAGATTACCATATACATGGGCATTACTGTGAAAGTAGCGTCCGTTGCAGTGGGAGACGTTTATTTATCTTTTCATAAGAACAAGTCTTTGATTTTAAGGAATTGTTTTTACGTACCATGTTTTAGAAAGAATTTGATTTCAATTTTTAAACTAGTCTTGAATGGATGTTCTATTTCTTTTGATGATAAAGTTATGGTCAAGAAAAATAGGGTTATTATCTGTCTGGTGCGTTGGTTGGCAATTTATATACTCTTAATCCAATAACTCCTATGATGCAACAAATGTAAATTAATAACACATCTTCTAATTCTAATAAGAGAAAAGAACCTTCGGAAATGAACCAAACATATATTTGGCATCTAAGGTCGGGTTATATTAACTTGAGTAGGATTCAAAGGTTGATAGGCGATGGATCTTTGGGTTCCTTGGTAGTGAAAAACTATCTAACCTGCGAATCTTGCTTAGAAGGAAGGCCTTTTAAAGCGAAGGGGTATAGAGCCAAAGAAGTGTTGGAATTGGTTCATTATGATTTGTGTGGGCCTATGACTATTCAGGCATGAGGTGGTTTTGAATATTTTATCTCGTTTATAGATGATTATTCAAGATATGGGTACATTTACTTGATGTGCCGCAAGTCTGAGTGTTTTAGTAAGTTCAAAGAATACACAGTTGATGTGGAGAAACGTCATGGTAAATGTATCAAGACACTATGATCTGATCATGGTGGGGAGTACCTCTTAGGAGAGTTTAGGAGTTACTTATCAGAGGTTGGGATTCAATCTCAATTATCTGCATTGGGTACATCCCAATAGAACAGTGTGGCAGAACGAAGGAATAGGACTCTTATGAAAATGGTTAGATCAATGATGAGTTATTCGAAATTACCGAATTCGTTTTGGGGGTATGCTCTAGAAATAGCGGCATACATTCTGAACTTGGTTTCTTCTAAGTCAATACCCTCTACTCCAACATAATTGTGGATTGGGCGCAAGCCTAGTTTGAAACATATTCGGATTTGGGGTAGTCCAGCACATGTGCTGAAGAGAGACGCTGATAAATTGGAATCTCATACGGAAGTTCACTTGTTTGTGGGCTATCCTGGAGGAACAAAAGATGGTTTGCTTTATAGTCTAAAGATCAGAAGATCATTGTTAGCACGAATGCCTGATTTAGAAGAGGACTATGTAATGAACCACACGCCTATGAGTAAAATTGTTTTAGAGGAAATGAGAGGGGAAATTTCTTCTTCAGTACTAACCATACAAGATGAGATACCACAAGTGACTTCACCACGTGTCACAAGTGATACACAATTACCGGTAGTGTCTCGTCGTAGTGGGAGGATTGTTGGACAACCAGAGATATTCATGTTTTTGGGAGAGTCTTCGGACTTGGTCCCTGATGAACATGAAATAGATCTTTGGACTTATGACGAAGCACTCCAAGATAAAGATGCGATATCTGAGGTTTGGCAAATGGATGTCAAGACAACTTTCCTTAATGGAAGTCTTGAATAAAACATCTATATGAAGCAACTAGAGATATTCATTGCAAAGGACAAAGAACATCTCGTGTGTAAGCTCAATCAGTCCATTTATGGATTGAAACAAGCTTCGAGATCTTGGAACATCCATTTTGATGAGATAATCCAGTTTTATGGATTTATTTAATATCCGAATGAGTCTTGTATATATAAGAAGAGCGATGAAAACGTGGTGGTATTTCTTGTACTATACGTAGATGACATCTTGCTAATTGGCAACAATTTCAGGGTGTTGTCAGACGTAAGGGTATGACTGTCCAAGCAATTTGCTATGAAGGACTTGGGAGAAGCTGGACATATTCTTTCGATTAAAGTAATAAGAGATCGCAAGAAAAGGATGCTGTACTTATCTCAATCTTCATACATTGATACTATCCTAGCTCGTTTTAGCATGCAAAACTCCATGAAAGGTTTTTTACCTTTTAGACATGGAGTGTCTTTATCTAAGGAGATGTGTCCTAAGATACCAAAGGAGATAGAAGAAATGAAAGCAGTTCCTTATGTTTCGGCTGTAGGAAGCTTAATGTATGCGATGCTATGTACGAGACCGGATAGTTGCTTTGTCGTGGGCATGGTTAGTAGATATCAAAGTAACCCAGGACAAGGACACTGGACTACCATTAGGGCTGGTTCGGTACGGTATACCAAATTTTTTTTACCATACCATATACGTACCTAAATTTTTGGCATGCCAAAAAACATACTGATACCGTACCGAAATTTTTGGTATACCAAATTTTTGGTATATTGATAGTCTATACTGTTTGATACCGAATTACTGAATTTTTCATTATATCGAAATTTACAGTCATACCATACCAAAATTTAGCGAAAATTACTGAAATATATAATAATATATATATATATATTATTAATATTAATATATTTTGGTATATATTGAAATATTGAAAAATTCTAAATCGCCATACTAATACCGTACCAAAAAATTTGGTATGGTATCATACCGTACCAAAAATTTTGGTATACCGAAATTTTCGATATTTTTAATATTTTTCGACACGGTATGTGCGGTATATAGAAATTTTTGGTATTTTGCCCAGCCCTAACTACCGTAAAGCATATTTTAAAGTACCTGAAAAGGACTAGAGATTATATGCTAGTTTACCAGGCAAATGATTTATTCCCTGTGGGTTACATGGATTCTGATTTCCAGTCAGCTAGTAAATCTACCTCGGGGTATGTGCTTACCTTGGGAGGTGAAGTCATAGTGTGGAGGAGTGTTAAACAGTAATGCGTTTCGAACTCCACCATGAAAGCTGAGTATGTGGTAACCTCTGAGGCAACCAAAGAAGTTGTATGGCTTAGAAACTTCTTGATGGCCTTAAAAGTGATTCCTGGTTTGCCAAAGCTATCACAATCTATTGTGATAATAGTGGTGCAGTAGCAAAGTCAAAGGAACCACGAGCCCATAAGGTAAGTAAACACATTAAGCGCAAGTACCACCTAATACGAGATATCATAAAGTAAGAGGAAGTTGTTGTCGCCAAGATTGCATCAGCCGATAACCTAACAAATCCTTTCACAAAGGCCCTTCCGGCGAAAGCCTTTGATGAACATGTTGAGGGGAAGAGATTCAGATGTATGACAGTGTTTATGGCAACATAGTCTTTTAGTATAAGTGAGAGATTATTAGGATGTATACTATAAGCCTAGCTTTTGTATGAACACCTAATTTTGATATGAGAATTTTTTTTGGTCAAATGTTTGCATTTTATATTTGTTATATATGTTAATGCAATTGTTCAATTAATTTATATTGTAGATAACATGATGTGTGGTGCCACAAAGAAGATCATGTTATCAGTTCTTTATAAATTATAATTAGTAGCTCACAACCAAGATGGATTTGGACAAATCATCGAAATGGTTGTAGTGTGATTTGGTATTAGTCTATCTTGACTATAAAATTACACTAGTACACTTTGTGTGTATTGAGCAGGACCAATTGAGGTTGTTCGATTTATACTGACTAAATAATAGAATAAGACCTCTGTTATTATGGATGTGCGTCCTCTTAATCCCTATATAATAACGAGCACGTGTACTCAATGTCTGTTTCTTTAATTTACCAATGAGTGAGATTTATTCATTAAATCAATAAGCTCGTTGAATTGGGATACAATGTTGTTTATATGGTGTGCTGTTGATTATAGAAAGAATCCGTGTACTAATTATTTAGGATGATTATGTCTCCTTGAGGAGCTCATAAGGATTATCATGTAAACCCAGCAGGTGGATTTATTCCGGCATGATAATAAAGTTGAGTGGTACTACTCTTGGAATTAGATGTTAATTAATTGAGTTGTCAGTAACTCATTTAATCAACAGACATTTGATATCTTAAACATGGAGAGATAAACGTGCTTATAATAAGTAGGAGCCCATATTTAATATGGATTTGGGGCGGTAGTTCAATAATAACTCCTTAGTGGACCGAGTTATTATTGATGGGCTTAAGCAGTGTGTTCGGGCCGAACATGGAACGCCTAAGCCCATCAAGAGACTTAATCCCAATCCTCCTCAAGGATCCTGTTGTAATTTATAAATAAGCCTTAAGTCAGCCGCTTCTAGACATATGAAAATTCTCACATACGATTTTGAGAGAAGACAGCTAAAATTCTCAAAGGCTCGTTGACCACACAACGTTAGAGAAAAAGGCAAAGAATACAGTGGAAGATCGAGAGGTCGAGGCTCCATCGATTGTTCTGTCTTCAAACCCGTTTCGTCCTTGTTTTGGCTGTAAAAGGTATGACTCGTTTTCCACTGCGCATTGTCATAGTTTGCATGGACCCCGAATCAGAATTGCACAAGGTTGGCGATTTGACAGTTCAATCAGAATCTTATTAGGATTTTAAGCAAATAACTAAAAAATTAAAGATGCAAAACATAAAAAAAAATCAATTAAATATATGTGCACTAATATTACTTTATAATGAAGAAGTACCAAATCCAAATATTATTCTCAAATGTTGGAAGAAAGAAGTGAAAATTTGGGGGTTGAACTCTAAAAATGAAACCGAAAAAGGTAAAGCTGCGTGAAAAAAGAAACGAAAAGAAACATAAGAAGAAAAAGTAAGAAAAGGAAATGGAGTCTGGTTTGTGTACTGTCTTGGTCCACCGCTAACTAATATAAAGTAGAGGTTGAGGATTCGCTGAAATTCTATCCCTTAAATTGTTTTTATGGCCACCACTTCTTTAGAGGTGCGACAACTTTTATGAGAATTATTTTGTATATATTGATCATAATTTTATTTATTTATTTTAGGTGTTAATTAATTTTTTATTTTTTATTTTGATGATGTTTTGTGAATTGTAGCACAAGATAAGAATTTAATTGGAGTTGGAGGCATTTTGGATTGATTTGGAAGAAATTTGGTGAAGTCCTCAAAACTTGCAAACACTATGGCGGTTTTAGCATTAAGCGTCGGCTAAACATTCAAACCTAATTTTCAAAGATCAATTCTCAAATACTGCAAAAGTCTCAACAATAGACGTGAACACGCTTAACATCTAAAGATTGCAAATAGGAGAATACGTGGACAAAAACTGTAGATTTTAAACTTCCGATCACTATTATATTAAGAGTAGTTATTAGCTATAGATATAAAAGGATTTCAACTCCCTCTTTTCATCTTCAACCTTTTATTCCATGCCTAAAACTCCTGATGTGGCTTCGGTTTGACGTGCGCCTTCTCGAAACCAAAAACTCGGAGACTTGAATAATCGGATCCGAAAAACCTGCAAAACACACCGGGAAGGGTTCCCGGCGATGGGACTTCGACGATCAAGTCAGTTGAATTGCTCTGAATTCTCTCAAGTAATAAGTGTGTGTATTTTGTGAATTGTGTGTCCAAAAGTAAACGAAACAAGGATATATATACTCCCTGATACTTGTTATCATAGGAATAAGAGTCCTAGTTGTAGTTGAAGTAGGAGTTCTCCGAAAATCAAGGATTAGCTCGATATTACCCTAGAAATAAGGGATATAGATAACAGACCTATGAAAATAGTGGGCTGTTAGGATTAGTTCGTTCTCATCCAATCATTCAGTCCGTTGCTACATTCCGAGCTAACGTAGTTCGCCGGGACAGGCATAGTTTGCCTATCAGAGTAGTTCGCATATAACGACCAAGACGAGGTAGAAAACCCGGTTTGATTCAGTTCGGTCAGAAATTAGTTCGGTCATATTATTCAGTTAGACCATAACAGTACTCCCCCCTTTTCGAAGTGTATGTCATCATACACTTAGGGAGTTCGTTAAGGTGGTAGTTCACTAAGGCGGTGACCGAACTAACTTGTCGCTCCTTTCCGAGGGGAAACATATTTTCAACTTTAATCATTCTGTTCGAGTGACACGCGGCGAAAATCCATTCCCGCTCAATGCCTTTTCGTTTTCCTCCGTTGGATTTCATCGCATCCAACGGCGGATAGATCGCGTCTCTTCGGTTTTCCCCCTAAAATCAAGAAAACCTACCTCTATATATACCCTTTCCATTATCTCCATACTACCTTTCTGCAAGATTTCACTGTAGACGTTTACTAGCAGAGCCTCCTCCTTCAAATCTTTAATTTTCTCCTCTCGACTTCAGGTACCCTTCTCTCATTCTCCTTAAATCTTACTTTAAAATGGCATCTGCTTCTTCGAGAGTAAATCTCTCTAAAAAATTTAGAAGAAAATCTATAGAAGAGGTTTTTTCCGCCACCAAAGTCACTCCTACCCATACTGTTCTACTTAGCTCTTTTACCGTTGGACGTTATGCCGTGGTCATTCCAACTCCAGAAGATCGACCTCATCATGCTCCTCCAGGGCATCAGACCTGGTTCCTAAGACATGTTACCCTAGGCTTAGTTCCTCCCATCCATCCTTTCTTCTTAGAAATTGGTTCGGAGTTCGGGGTATGTCCGAACCAACTCCACCCGAACTCCATCAGCTACATAGTCTCTTTCTATATGGTTTGTAAGTGGATGGGGGTCGAGCCCTCCGTGACCCGTTTCCGATCTTACTTCGTGTTAAAAAATTCCAATCCTTTTCGCTTTTATCTAAGTCCTCGTAGCGGTGCAAGGCGAGCTACTTTTCTCTCTCCTAGGGATGATAAGGTCAGCTCCTAGGAGAGTCATTATTGCTTTATTAGGGAACCAGCGAACCAACCATTCGCTTCCCTTCCCTGGACTCAAAGCTCTCCCCAGCTCGACCCTGCCCCTCCCACAGATAACATAATCTCTCTCTTAAATGGGATTTTTGAGAAGTGGTGGTTCGATATAGTACAGCTGAGTTCGGATGAATCTCTATTGTCTTTCTGGGGATTCTATCCGAACAGTCAAGTTCCCCCCAAATTTAACTTAGTTTAACTTTGCTCCTTACTTTATTCTTTCTTAACCATGAGTTTGGTCCGAATAGTTTACTCACCCATGAATTATTTCTTTTGCAGATCGCGTCATGAACAAATTTTTCAGTTTCACGAATGATGTTCCTAAAGCCAAGCGAACTCCCTATTCGCCTTGTCGGTATGGAGTGAATACCGACCTGGAGGCTAGCTATAAGCAAGCAGAAGAGAACCGCCTTCCTGAGCTCGTCGGCCGAACACCCGGTTCTCCTGACGAGTCAGTTCGGGAGACGGAGGGGGCAATGGCCACTATTGCTGCTGATGCTGCACCTTCCCCTCAGAATCCATCCAGTTCGGTCCCCATCGATGTCCCTGTTCCGGAACCTATCGACCTGGTCGAGGAAGTTAGTGATATCTCAGCAGCGAAGACCCCTTCTACCAAGAAAAGGGGGTCCTCCAGTTCGCGGGGATCTCGGGCCAAAAAGTCGCGAACTACGAAGAGGTCGGTGGTTCAGAAGGGCCAGCGGAGAAACTAGCTAAGGGCGAAGAGGAAGAAGATGCCGAAGAGAAGGAAATAAGAAAAAATTTAACTCGTGTGACAAACTTCAAAAATTTCTTCGAAGGATTGGCCAAGACAGCTCTCCGTCGCCGAGCTCTGCTCCGAAAAGGCCATCAAAAGTTGGCGGAGGTGATGGACGAGAAAAAGACGCTTGAGAGCGATCTGTCCCTCCAGTCGGTGAAGTCCAAAAAATTATCCATCTTGCTAGAGCAGAGCGATTTAGACCTGGGGTTGGCGCGTTCGGAGGTTGCTCGGAAAAAAGAGCTGCTATTGGCAAAGGAGAAGTTCGCCATGGAAAAGTAGGATGCTTTTCTTTCAACGGAGGCTGAGAATCGAAGGTTGAGGGAGGAGTTAGAATGGGAGAGAGCCACGCGGGCTCAGTTCGGGGCAAGTATGTTCAAAGCTGGGGTTACTAAGGGTTTTCATCAGTTTGCCCGGAGCTCGGAGATGGAGTTGATAGCCGCAGAGTATCGTGAGAAAATCATCCATCATCTCTGGGACTCCGTTCTCTTTCTGTTCAAAGCTGCTCCGATGGCTGAAGCATACTTCAAGGAGGGAGTTCGTCTGCGCCAGGAGGAAGTGACTGAGATTGCTGAACGTTTTCAACGGGAGACTGGTCAAATTTTGCCGGAATCCTTGTTTGACTACGATATTCCCGTTCTGGGTGGAAAGTTGCTGAAACCTTTCCTATTCCCCCGGGTTGGAGGGGGGATCCGAACGAGAGCCTTGACGCCGAGTGGTGGTCCGGGTTTCTGGAGCAATCCATCTCAGAAATTCTCCCCTCCCGCTCAAGTATAGGTTCGTCTCTTCTGCAGTCCGACGAGGCGACTCCGAACTTAGTCTCTGATCTGCCTGAGGAGATGTTCGCCTCCTTGCCACCCCCTTCAGCCGGCGAACCACTTCCTCCTCCCGAAGGCCCTTCTGGGACTTAGATGTATTTTTTATCTTGTTTTTGATGTAGGAGTACTTCATATAACTTTTCTGTATTTTTAGAACATTGAAATATTTCAAATGTTCTGATGTTTTGAAATACAAGCCTCAATGTATTAATTTAACTAATGGTTCCCAAAGGAACGTTTCACTTGAGATGTTCCTAAGAAACATATTAATCAGTTCATTCAATCAAGAAAATTCCGAGGGAAAATCATAATCAGTTCATAATTAATCAGCTTGCTTCAAGGGAAGGTTTTTTGATCAGTTCGGTCGATCAAAACTTCCAAGGAGAAAATCCATCAGTTCGTTCCTAGGGAAGGTTTTTTGATCAGTTCGGTCGATCAACACTTCCAAGGAGAAAATCCATCAGTTTGTTCCTAGGGAAGGTTTTTTGATCAGTTCGGTCGATCAACACTTCCGAGGAGAAATCAATCAGTTCATTCCTAAGGAAGGTTTTTTGATCAGTTCGGTCGATCAACACTTCCAAGGAGAAAACAATCAGTTCTAATCCTTAAAACTAAAAATAGTGCAGAATTCGAACATAAACTTAAAGACACATCCATTTTAACGTGGTTCGGCCAAATTAGCCTACATCCACGGGTCGAATACCGACTAATTTTATTAAGTTAACAGAAATTTAAAAAGTAATCGTACAGGAGTGGCGTATTACGCATAGAATTTCTTCAGATGGCTCACATGCCAAGGTCTTGGTAACAATTTGCCTTCTTTATCGGTCAGTTCGTAAGATCCTCCCGAAAGAATCTTTGATATTATATATGGTCCTTCCCAAGCAGCGTCCAATTTTCCAATATTAACCAAGGCATCTGATTGCTTTAGGACCATATCACCGATCTGAAACTCCCTTTTCTGAACTTTCTTGTTAAATGCCGCCTGAGCACGCCTCTTGTATAACTCATTCCGAACTCTAGCTTTATCTCGTAGCTCATCCAAGAATATCAAATCAATCCTAATTAGTTCTTCATTCTTCAGGGGTTCAAAATTTGTGATTCTCGACGCCTCTCCTTGGATTTCCGTTGGCACAACTGCTTCCATTCCGAAAGCTAGATTAAAGGGGCTTTCTCCTGTCGTCGATCACGGTGTAGTTCGATATGCCCATAGAACCGATGGTAATTCGTCTACCCAATTAAACTTTTCAGAGTCTAGTCATTTTTTAGTCCATCCAGTATAATTCTGTTCACCACTTCGACTTGTCCATTTGCTTGAGGGTGAGCCACTGCCGTGAATAATATTTGTAAGATCTTCAGCTCTTCGCACCACTCGACAATCTTCTTTCCTCGGAACTGAGTCCCGTTATCTGATACCAGAATCCTGGGTAAACCAAATCTGCAACAGATGTTCTTCCAAATAAAATGGATCATTTCGGCTTCAGTAATTTTGGCCAAGGGTTCGGCTTCTACCCATTTAGTAAAATAGTCAACTGCTACTACTACGAACTGCTTACTTCCTCGAGTTTTCACAAATGGGCCCACAATGTCAATACCCCATCTAGCAAAAGGGCACGGTGAACAGACAGCATATCCGTAGCCGGTGTATGAATTCGCCATCCATGTTTCTGGCAAGTCTCGCATTTTTTTACTATTTCGTTTGCGTCACTTTTTAGTGTAGGCCAGTAGAATCCTGATCGCACCACCTTACGTGCTAAAGATCTAGCCCCTGCGTGTTCGGCACATCCTCCCTCATGGGCTTCTCTTAATACTTTGATCCCTTCTTCTTTTGATAAACACCGAGCATCTATTACCAGTAAGGTTTTTCTGTACAGGATCCCATTAAGAAGATAATAGAACCGAGCTTGTCTTTTCAACTCCTTTAACTCTTTTTCGGTCCCTTCTCTTTTTCCTTCCAGAAAACGCATGAAAGGAGTTCTCCAATCGAACTTCGTTGTGTCCTCGATATTCATTACCTCCCTTTCTCTTTCTACTCCCATTATAGTGATAGTTCTTTGGGAACAGTCTTGAAGCGAACTACCTATTTTAGAAAGGAAATCCGCGTTTTGGTTCTCACCTCTAGGGATCTGTTTAATTTGGAGTTTCTCGAATTTGCTCTCCATCTCCCTGATTCTCTCCACATAAGAATTCATTCGGTCCTCTCTGACCCCGCATCGGTTATGCAATTGTTGAGTC
Organism: Scutellaria barbata; assembly: GCA_028654395.1. Taxonomy (NCBI): domain Eukaryota; kingdom Viridiplantae; phylum Streptophyta; class Magnoliopsida; order Lamiales; family Lamiaceae; genus Scutellaria; species Scutellaria barbata. Next base: position 16,830,595 of record CM053652.1, on the reverse strand, counting down.
ACTAATTGCGAATCAGATTTAATCGTTACATGCCGAGCTCCAACCTGTTCGGCTATTTTTAAACCCTGTAGGAAGGCTTCATATTCTGCTTCATTGTTAGAGGTTTTGAAGAGGAATTTGATAGCGAACTGTAACTCATCTTTTCTGGGCTAATTAACAGGATACCAGCCCCAGCTCCATGACGGGATGAGGATCCGTCCACAAAGAGTTCCCATTCTTTCTCTTCCTGTACTCTTGTTGTTTCTTGTATGAAGTCTGCCAAGACTTGGCCTTTGATTGTTGTTCGTGGTTCATACTTGATGTCGAATTGACCTAATTCGACAGCCCATTTTACCAGTCACCCTGACACTTCAGGTTTACCTAAAATAATACTCAGCGGATGATCCGTTCGCACTATGATCGGGTAACTCAGAAAGTAGGGTCGTAATCTCCTAGTCGCTGTGACCAAAACATATGCCACTTTTTCAATCTCGGTATACCGTACTTTTGCTCCTTGTAGGATTTTACTAACGAAATACACAGGGAACTGATCTTTACCTTCTTCTCTTACCAGGACCGAATTGACCGACTCTTTTCCAATTGCCATGTACACTATCAACGGTTCTCCTTGGATTGGTTGCTTTAATAGGGGAAGAGTAGCAAGGAAAACCTTCAGATCATCGAACGCCTTCTGACACTGTTCGTTCCAACCGAACTGACTATTTTTCCTGAGAACTTTAAAGAAAGGTAGCCCTTTGTCCGCCAACCTTGAGATAAATTGGCTTAAAGCAACTACCCGACCCGTTAGGATTTGTACTTCTTTCATAGTTCGAGGAGCGGTCATGTTTTGTATAGCCTGGATTTTACTGGAATTGACTTCAATTCCTCTTTCAATAACCATGTATCCTAAAAACCTCCCGGCTTTTACTCCAAACGAACATTTTGAAGGATTCAGGCGCATCCCGTTCTTTCTGATTGTCGTCATGGTCTCTCTTAAATCAGAGGCATGAGTACTTGCCTGGGTACTTTTTACCAACATGTCATCTACATAAGCTTCCATATTTCGTCCTAACTAATGAGCAAACATTTTGTCCACTATTCTTTGATAAGTGGCTCCTGCATTCTTCAATCCAAACGGCATCACCGTGTAACAATATGTTCCGGACGAGGTGATGAAAGCGACATTGAGCTTATCGTCTGGGTGTAACAAGATCTGATGATACCCTTGTGCCACGTCCATCATGCTAAGAAGTTTGCATCCTGTGGTCGAATTAACCAATTTATCAATTCGGGGGAACGGATAGTGATCTTTGGGACACGCTTTGTTGAGGTCGCGAAAATCGATGCACATGCGCCACTTATTTCCAGGTTTAGGTACTAAGACAATATTGGCTAACCATCGAGGGTATTGAATCCTTTCAATGTGTCCGATCTCCATCAACTTCTTAACTTCTTTTTCAATAATCTCATTCTGTTGTTCTCCGAAATGCCTTAACTTCTGTTTGATAGGTCGAGCTTCAGGTCGAACAAGTCCACGTTTTCCCTTAATACTTCTATTATCTCTTTTTCAGTCTGCCCGGTAAAGTGACTATCGAGGTGGACTGTGTGACCAGGTCGTTCCGGAATCAGTTCGACACTCATCAGCTCTCCTTCTCCGAACTCAGCCGTGTTCGCTTCTCATCCTTTTTTGTGACTAATGTCTCTTTCACGATCAAAATCGTCCCTTTGTTCAGAACTTCACTTTCGGGACTCCAGCTGATGAACTGCAGTAACATAACATCGTCGAGCTGTCTGTTGGTCACCATGAACTACTCCTATACCTAGGATTCAGCCCTGATCATTTTCGATAGGGAACTTCATCATCAGATGTGCCGGCGAGATAATTACCGCGTAAGTATCTAATGATGGACGACCGAGGATTACATTATATTGAGAAGACGCGTCTACCAACAGGAAGGTTAGGGTTTTATTCTACCTCCATTCTCCTTCTCCTAAGACCATGGGTAATTGTATCTTGCCAAGAACAGCCACCGCTTCTCCCGAGAAACCATACATGGAGGTTTCTACCGACTTTACTTCCACCGTTGACCTCATCTTCCTGAAACAGTTCATGAATATGATGTCCACCGAACTCCCTATATCCACGAATATCCTCTTAACCTCAAAGCCTCCGATCTCTGTGAAAATTACCAAAGCGTCAAACTGGGGACTTTGGATTGCCACCTTGTCGCGAGCTCTGAACTTTATTACTACGTCGTCAAAAATGGTTTGAACTTCAACATATTATTACCGAACTGAATTTAGTCTTGCTTTGCGAGCTCTATTTGAATCTCCATCAGTAGGGCCTCCGATGATCATGTGTATGGTAGGTCTTTCTTCTCTTCTAGGCTCGTTATACTGCGGATTCGGTGGAGGTGGAGGTAGTTCGGGCTGTTCTCGTCTTCTATTCCTTCTTGGCCCTCGTTGGCCGTTTTGCTGATCTCTGTGTTCCTGCGGCTGCTGTTGAACATATCGAGCCAATTTGTTTTATCTAATCAACCTCTCCAGTTCATCTTGCAAATGCCAGCATTCGTCAGTACTATGGCCATATTCATTATGGAACCGACATAATTTTCCGTTGCCGAAGGTGGGTGGTTTTTTGGGATTTGGGCTCCAGGTCGTCGGCCATTTTAATTGGGGTAGATTCCAGATTTCCATTAACACTTGCTCAGGCGGAATCATCAATGGCATGTATCGTTCATATCTTCGGCCTCCCCTACTATCTCTTAACTGTGGAGGTACAAATTTTGTTCGGGGTTCTTTCAAGTTTCGTTTTCTCATGCTTTCCTGCTCACGTGGTTTGTTCACTAGGTTAGAAACCTCTCCCTTCTTAATCCGAACTGCTTCTTCTAGGTTGATATATTTGGTAGCTCTCTGTAACAAATCATCAAAATCCAGGGTGTCTTCTTCACCAGAGAAGTATGGAGATCACCTTCTCTCAACCCTTGAATGAAAGCACTAACCACCAAATCGCCCGACGCCTCTAGAGCCTCAAGGGTTGCAGCGGTGAATCTTCTGACATACTCTCTCAATGTTTCCTCCATCTTTTGTCTAACTCCGAATAGCGTTTGAGCAGATCGCTTTTGCTTCCGAACACTGGTGAACTGATGCAAGAACAGATCTGATAGTTGTTCGAAATTATGAATCACTCCGTCGTTTAGCTGACTGAACCAAGTTTACACGGCTTTAGTGAGGGTGGTGGCGAACACCCTACATTTAATACCATCAGAATATCGGTGTAAAGGGAGGTATTTTCGAATCGGCACAAATGTTCCCATGGGTCAGTAGTGCCATCATATTCGAAGTTCACTGGCCGAAAAGAGACGGGTAGTTCGTCCTTCATAACCAGGTCAGAAAAAGGGTTCCCCTTGAATTCCGTGGAGCTCGGCGAGCATTCTGATGGGCTTCCCTCAGTTCCTTTCGCAACTCGACAACTTCCTCTGATAGCTCGGCATGTTCCCGTTTTTGACCCCTAGGATGATCGGAATGACTCTCTCTTTCATTAGTTTGTGACTTGTCCACCGGTTGGTTTTTCTCCGCCTCACCTTCGACGTCTTCTGGTTGTCCCTTGACTCGTTGCGCACTCAAAGCTTTCCGCTGATATCATATCAGAAAGTTCTCCAAGTGTTAAGGTGATGGTCTGAGGAACAGGATGAGGATCTACTGGGACGGTATTCTGGCTCTCTACCTCATCCTCCCGATTTCTGGAAGGCCCACCAATTTCCGTTCTTTGTGACCTGGTGTTTACCATACTTGCTCTCAACGTCTCAACTCAATGAGTTTCCCACAGACGGCGCCAATTGATGTGGCTCCGGTTTGACGTGCACCTTCTCGAAATCAAAAACTCGGAGACTTGAATAATCGGATCCGAAAAACCTGCAAAACACACCGGGAAGGGTTCCCGGCGATGGGACTCCGACGCTCAAGTCAGTCGAATTGCTCTGAATTCTCTCAAGTAATAAGTGTGTGTATTTTGTGTCCAAAAGTAAACGAAACAAGGATATATATACTCTCTGATACTTGTTATCGTAGGAATAGGAGTCCTAGTTGTAGTTGAAGTAGGAGTTCTCCGAAAATCAAGGATTAGCTCGATATTACCCTAGAAATAAGGGATATGGATAACAGACCCATGAAAATAGCGGGCAGTTAGGATTAGTTCGTTCTCATCCAATCATTCAGTCCGTTGCTACATTCCGAGCTAACGTAGTTCGCAGGGACAGGCATAGTTTGCCTATCAGAATAGTTCGCATATAACGACCAAGACGAGGTAGAAAACCCGGTTCGATTCAGTTCGGTCGGAAATTAGTTCGGTCATATTATTCAGTTCGACCATAACAACTCCATAACTTTTATTTTTAAGATCTCAATTCTCACTGGAAGGCTAGATTCTATTTTTATCCAAGAGACAATCAAGACTTTGTTCTATTATTGTTGTGAGATCTAATTTAATTTCCTCATTTTTTCACTGTTGTTACTTGTATATCTTCTGTGCATGTTATTTATTATTGTTTTGGTGAATTGTTTAAATAGGATCCTTTGTGAATTTGTCAAAAATAATATACCCTCAATTGGAATGTTAAATCCGTAATTGTTTAAATTTGTTTGTTGACAATACATGGTCCACCTCTAACTAATATAAAGTAAAGGTTGAGGATTTGCTGAAATTCTATCCCTTAAATTGTTTTTATGGTCACCACTTCTTTAGAGGTGCGACAACTTTGATGAGAATTATTTTCTATAGAATGATTATGATATTTATTTTAGATGTCAATTAATTTTTATTTTTGATTTTGATGAAGTTTTATGTTTTGTAAGATAAGATTTAATTGGAGTTTGAGGCATTTTGAATTAATTTGGAAGAAATTTGGTGAAGTCCTCAAAACTTGCATACATTATGATGGTTTTAACATTAAGCGTGGCACGCCTAAACATGCGTGAAAAAAGAAATGAAAAGAAACATTAGAAAAGGAAATGAAGTCTGGTTTGTGTATTGTCTCGGCCCACCTCCAACTAATATAAAGTAGAGGTTGAGGATTTGCTGAAATTCTATCCCTTAAATTGTTTTTATGGCCACCACTTCTTTAGAGGTGCGAAAACTTTTATGAGAATTATTTTGTATATATTGATTATGATTTTATTTATTTATTTTAGATGTTAATTAATTTTTTATTTTTTATTTTGATGAAGTTTTATGAATTGTAGGACAAGATAAGGATTTAATTGAAATTGGAGGCATTTTGGATTAATTTGGAAGAAATTTGGTGAAGTCCTCAAAACTTGCAAATACTATGACAGTTTTAGCATTAAGCATGCATACGCCTTAACATTCAAATCTAATTCTCAAAGATCAATTCTCAAATACTGCAAAAGTTTCAACAATAGACGTGGACACGCTTAACATCTGAAGATTGCAAAAAGGAGAATACATGGACAAAAACTGTAGATTTTAAACTTTCGATCACTATTATATTAAGAGTAGTTATTAGCTATAGATATAAAAGGATTTCAACTCCCTCTTTTCATCTTCAACATTTTATTCCACGCCTAAAACTCCATAACTTTTATTTTTAAGATCTCAATTCTCCCTAGAAGGCTAGATTCTATTTTTATCCAAGAGACAATCAAGACTTTGTTCTATTATTGTTGTGAGATCTAATTTAATTTCCTCATTTTTTCATTGTTGTTACTTGTGTATCTTTTGTGCATGTTTATTATTGTTTTGAATTGCTTAAATAGGATCCTTTGTGAATTTGTCAAAAATAATATACCCTCAATTGGAATGTTAAATCTGTAAATGTTTAATTGTTGTGGTTCTTGTGACAATTAGCATAGTTTATTATATAAAGATTTTTAATTCACTCCTTTGAAGATATGCGATTTAGTCTAAATAAACCTACATGTGCATTTGTTGGCTAGAATTTGATTTTCCTAAGTTTAAATGCAATTAGTAGATTAAATTTTATGATGGTATCTAGGATTGTTTAATTAGGGTAGTAATTAGAGATCGTATCCTGATTATCGAACCTTAGGGAAAGATTAGGTCGTTAGGTCGTAACATTGACTATAACTAATTTAAATTTAACAGAAAGATATAATTTTGGGGAAAATTGGTAAAAATAACCTCTAAGTTTGCCCTTATTAGGAAAATGACTTCTAAATATTGACATTTTTGAAACTAACCTGTAACTTTAAAAAAGTTGGTAAAAATGACCAATGACCGGTTGAAGTATGTAATCCTTCTGGTAACCTGCTTACGTGTCACATACATAAGCTGACACGTAAGCTGGTAACCTAAACGGTTACCCGCTGGAGCCGGTCAAATGATGTTTTTACCAACATTTTGTAAGTTACAGGTTAGTTTTAAAAATGTCAATATTTAAAGGTTATTTTCCTAATAAGGGCAAACATACGGGTCATTTTTACCAATTTTCCCTAATTCTTGCATCTCTGATCAACATTTGAACCATTCTTGAATTTCTTTCTTGGTTAGATATTTTTATTTCATTGAATTCTTCTTAGTTAATTTTAGATGTTTTCATTTTAATTTATTAATTACAAAAAATTTAAAAATCCTCAATCATTTATTTTTAACAAATTTGCGAAAGACTAACATTTTTACCAATCTTTGTGGATTCGACTTTAGTCACTGTCTATCTTAAATTTTATATCTTTAGAGTAAGTTTTATTATTTGTTGGAAACTGCTCACATTTAGTATTTTCCATGTATGTAATTGCTTTCTTGGTTGGTTCATATATCTATCTACTGATTAAGCTCTGAGTTTCTACACCTAAAAGACCACGCATTGTGATCATTAACAATGAAACCAGCTTATTGCATTTTCCTTCTTGTTTTAGGGTTTTTATCAAGCAGCTATACAATTTCCTCATCCAGAAAAGTTTTGAATGAAAGCACAGATGAAGAAGCACTTATTGTCTTCAAAACTTCAATCACTTCAGACCCTTATCAATTCTTCACCAATAACTGGTCAATTCATACACCCATTTGCAATTGGATTGGTGTCACTTGTGGCATCAAGCATAGAAGAGTCATAGCCCTCAACCTTTCTGGCTATGGCTTCCATGGAACTGTTGCTCCAAATCTTGGCAACTTAACATTCCTCACATCTTTAGACCTTAGCCACAACAATTTCACAGGTCTCTTACCCAATGAGCTCTCTAACTTACGTCGTCTGAAAGTGATACACATGCAATTCAATAGCCTCACTGGCCAAATGCCGTCATGGTTTGGAACGTTAGGAGAACTGGAGAGCATTGGTTTGAAAAAAAACAGTTTCTATGGCAGCATTCCGCGGTCATTTGTCAACAACACGAAGCTACGAATACTGAGAATAGGAAACAATTCTCTTGGTGGAAGTATCCCACAAGAAATTGGCAATCTTTCTTCCCTCCAAGTGTTAGACCTAAGCTTTAACGGCAAAATAAGAGGTTCTATTCCAGAGAGTATCTTCAACTTGACTAGTATTGAAATGATTGGTCTCACAGGTAACAGTCTCTCAGGTGGGCTCCCAAATAGTATGTGCAAAGATGAACTCTATCTTTCCCTAAACCAACTTAGTGGGCAGATTCCATTTGACATTTACAAGTGCAGCCAGCTCCAGTTCTTGTCATTATCTTACAATCATTTCAATGGCAGCATACCAACATCAATTGGCTTCTTAACAATGCTTCAAATCTTGTATCTAGGGGCTAACAATTTCCAGGGTATGTGTGTATTTATTATTTCTTCATCATAAACAATCACTCAATGCACAAAAACTAGAATTATGTCTCTAACAATATTCTCAATCTAAATGTTGTAATATTTATTGGGTTGTGTTTGGATGGATCGGATTTGAGGAAATATCTGAAATCCATTGTAGCAAATGCATTGATGGTGCTTAGATAGATGTGGATTTGAATACTTTCATTTTGAACTAAATTTTTAGCAATATAGATGAATTTGAGAGGAATTGAAATAATTTTTTTTAAACCTTCGATTTCAAATCACTCTATCCAAACAAAATTTTGAAGTACTTGGAAAATTGCCACCCATATACAAAAAAAAGTCATTCATATTTCATCATTAATCTTTAATAAAATACTACTCATGGTCGCATGTACGTATCTAAATGAGTCGAGCCAAATATTTTTAGGCTCGAGTCCGATTCTAAAACTTGAAGCTTGGAAAATGAAATTAAACCTTTTATATATAATATCATGATTCTAAGTCTCATATTATTATTTACAATAGTTTGTAGTGAAAAGTTTGACTGGTCAGTCATCACTCTTTTGTCACTCTTCTAAAATGATAACAGTTTCTATATATATACAATGTATGGATATTTTACTATTTTTCTAATTTGTGTAGAAGCAAAATTGTGAGGAATCAATTATGTTTACTTGAATGTTTGGCTTAATTAGCTACCAAGTAAGTTGAAATAATCCTAGCAAATAACCGCTAAGACTAAGGGCTAGTATCTTCAATACATGAAGGTGCTCCAATGATCTTCAATACATATCATTGTTAGATAACAAATTAACTTACAGGTGACATACCTGAGCATGTTGGAAATCTAACGGCATTGAGAGAGCTGGATCTAAGTCAAAATCACTTTACAGGTATGTAAAACGACAAGAATAAGCATCTCCTTTGAAGCTTTGTAGTAATCTTGTTAGTATTAATTAATTCTGATTTTAACTACCTGACAATAATGCCAGGTCAACTACCAGTTGAGCTTGGTAATCTTATTAATCTTTTGAAGTTGTATTTGAGTGGAAATGAGCTATCTGGTGCTATCCCATTCTCCATTTTCAACATATCAACGATCGAGATTATGTACCTTTCATTTAATCAATTCTCAGGCCAGATTCCTTCAACATTGGGGATTTCACTTCCCAATCTACAAGAGCTTTATTTGAATAACAACAAATTTAGTGGAGTATTTCCAAATTTTATAGGCAATACTTCTAGTCTTACTCTCTTGAGTATCGCCATGAACTTCTTTACTGGCTCTGTGCCTGACTTTGGTGATTTAAGACTCTTGCAATACTTATTAATTTGGGGGAATAATCTAAGTGGAGGATTGAGATTCATCTCATCTTTAACAAATTGCCTACTTCTATCACAAATAGGCATATCGCAAAATCCACTGGGTGGTACACTCCCTGCTTCCATTGGAAATTTCTCTTCTGCTCTTCAGTTTTTCCATGCATCTGACTGTGGAATCAAAGGTTCCATTCCTGTTCAGATTGGACACTTGACCAACTTGCAATTCTTATATTTGTCAAATAATGAGTTGTCTGGATTCATACCAACATACCAAATAATCTATGCAAGTTAGGCAGATTGGGGGAGATCTATCTCAGTTATAATATGCTTAGTGGATACATTCCTCCATGTATTGCTCAACTCAAATCCCTTATATGGTTGTACCTCGACTCCAACAAGTTGGAATCTAATATTCCCTCCAACTTATTGCAACTCAATGATCTTGTGGCCTTAAACTTGTCCAGAAACTTTTGAACGGCTCTCTGCCATCTGAGATTGGAAACATAAAGGCACTCGTAGATTTAGACCTATCGTGGAATCATTTTTCCGGTGACATTCCAAGTTCTATTGACAGAGTAGAGTCGTTGGTTAACCTAGTTTTGGCACATAACAATTTTGAAGGCTCCATTCCTGAGTCCATGGGGAACTTAAAAGGTTTGGAATCTCTGGATCTCTCCTTCAATAACTTGTCAGGATTTATCCCAAAATCACTAGAGGGACTCCGATTCCTTAACAACTTTAACGTGTCTTATAATAGACTACGAGGATTGATTCCTATCGGGGGTAAATTTGCAAACTTTACTGCTCAATCATTTCTGAAGAATCCCGATTTATGTGGTGCACCTCATCTACAAGTTCCATCATGTGTAGAGAGCCATAAGAAAACAAGGTTTAAGAAGTTTGTCTCATTGATGAAATATGCTGTCATTATGGTCATCCTAATTGTTGTACTAATGAAAAGAAAAAAATCGAGGACACAACCAGCCAAGTGTGAGATCTCAATACTTCCCTCATGGAGAGCAAGTTCTTATCTTGACCTTCAACGGGCAACAAATTCCTTTAATGAGAGTAACTTACTCGGAAGTGGAAGTTTCGGTTCAGTATATGTAGGAATGCTCTCTGATGGCTTAACTGTTGCCATTAAAGTTTTCAATTTAGTGTCTGAAAATGTTTCCAGAAGCTTTGACACAGAAATACAAGTGCTGAGGGCCATTCGTCATAGAAATCTGAACAAAATCATTGGCTGTTGTATTAGCGGAGATTTCAAAGCTTTGGTTTATGAGTATATGCCTAATGGGAGCCTAGATAAATGGCTACATACACGTAACTCTTTCTTGGACTTGCTACAAAGATTGAACATAGCAATAGATGTTGCATTAGCCTTGGAATATCTTCATGTCGGTCTCACATCCCCAATTGTTCATTGTGATTTGAAGCCTAGTAATATCTTACTAGATGAAGATATGACTGCCCATGTTGGTGATTTTGGTATCTCTAAAATCGTAGGCGAAGAGGAGTTAATGACTCGAACCAAAACCTTAGCAACAGTTGGATATATGGCACCAGGTATGTTTTCATAGTTTTAGTTGAATTTGCACATTTCATTCTTCATTCATTTGATCCATTTTGTAAGTAAGTATTCGATCTCAATGCAGAGTATGGAGGACAAGGTATAGTATCAAAATGTGCAGATGTTTACAGCTTCGGCATAATCCTACTGGAGTTGTGCACAAGTAAAATCCCGACAAATGAAATGTTTAGCGAAGAATTGAGCTTGAAGAGCTGGGTTAGTCTCTCACTACGCAAAAACACGATAATCGGAGTGGTGGACACCAATTTGCTTAGAAGAGAAGACATGAATTTCTCAGCAAAAGAGCAATGTATGTCATCTATTCTGAGTTTGGCAATGGAATGTTTAGCCATTTCACCTTCAGATAGAATCAAAATTAGTGAAATTGTGGCCATACTAAAGAAGATCAAAACTATGTTTCTAGAAAAACTCACAGAAAACAATGTTTAATCTTTTCAAATAGGTGTGGATAAGCATCAATGTAAGAGTTGAAGTTTGGTATTGTTTTCAAATTAAGATTTTATCCCTCTACGTGGGTTACATTGTACTAACAATACTTTGTCATCGTTTTCAATCTAAATATGTGTTCTAATTTTTATCCAAGCTGAGCACTTGATGGAACCAAAAACTATGTTTCTAACAAACATTAATAGATACATTAGCATTGATGTAAACGGCAATTTTTTGAAAAAAAAAAATTTCCGTGTACCCCACAATTTTTTTCAAAATTACTGTTTATATATTAATATGGTGCAAACGGCAATTATAAGTCTTATTATGTCTTATTAGCTCTTATTATATATTATATATTAGTATGGTGATTACAAATTAAATAATTATTTATGTCTTATTATATTATATTTAATTACAAGTGTAAACGGCAATTTTATGCCTTATTATCTTATATTTAATTATTTAATTATTATATTATATTTAATTATTTAAAATTGCCGTGTAAATTGCCGTGTAGATTTTATGTTTTTTGAATTTACTTATTTTGATAATTACATGATTTAAATTGCCGTGTACACTTATATAATATAATACATTATATTGAAATCAAAATTCATAATAAGACATAAAATATTGGTACTAATATATATTGACCATAAACGATAATTTTTAAACATATTTAAGGGGTACACGGCAATTTTACAATAATTGCCGTGTACCCCCTAATGTTTTTCAAAATTTTTTGTAAAATATAATTAGTGTTATAATTAGTGGAAAAATGTTGAAAAGCTATTTTTTAGGGCTACCCGGCATTTTTAGAAAAAATTAGGGGGTAAACTGCAATTTTAGAAAAAAAAGGGGGTACACGGCAATTTTTTCAATAATTGCCGTGTACCCCCTATTTTTTTTCAATTTTTTTTGAAAACTGATAATTAGTGGAAAAATGTTATTTTTTAGGGCTACACAGCATTTTTTTAAAAATTAGGGGCTAAACTGCAAGTTTAGGAAAAAAAAGGGGTACATAGCAATTTTTTCAATAATTGCCGTGTACCCCCCCTAATTTTTTTTCAAAAATTGCCGTTCTCTTGTAATTAGTGGAAAAAGGTTGAAAACCTATTTTTTAGGGTTACACGGCATTTTTAGAAAAAAATAGGGGGATACATGGCAATTATTGTAAATTGCCGTATACCCCCAAAATTTTTTTGAAAAATGCCGTGGGTCCCTTATATATTTACCAACTGTGCACAATCAATTTAACTATTATGCCCTCCAATATGATTAGTGCATGCATGCAGCTTGTTTGTATTAATTATTGTAAATTATTTAATTATTTAATTATACAATTTAAATTGCCGTGTACAAAAATTTAAAATTGCCGTGCACAATTAAAAATTAAACATAATTTACAATAATTAATATTATTGTCGTGTACAATTAAATTTAAATTACAATTAATTTTAGCAATTTTAAATTAATTTTTGCAACATACAATTTTACAATTACACGACAATTTTTGCAAAGATTTTTAAATTGTAATAGTAATATACACGGCAATTAATTTGTTAACTAATACTCTTCTATTATATATATATATTATATAATAATAGTATAACAAGTCAACGACAATTTTAAAATAAAATTGCCGTTATAATTAGTGGAAAAAGGTTGAAAAACTATTTTTTTAACATACAAGGCGTTTTTAGAAAAAAATAGGGGCTAAACTACAATTTTAGGGAAAAAAGGAGGTATACGGCAATTTTACAAAAATTGCCGTGTACCCCCTAATTTTTTACTAAAATTTTTGTTTTCTTATAAATAGTGGAATAATTGCCTATTTTGTGTGTTACAAAGACATAAAATATGCAATTATTCCACTATTTATAAGAAAACAAAAATTTTAGTAATATACAATGGGGGTACATGGCAATTATTCCACTTGTAATATACAATTAAGTGAAAATTAGTAATTGTAAGAAAAGTTAGTAATAATTTTAAATTTTTAAATAATTAGTAATAATTACAAGTGTCTATTTAAATTTCATATTTTAAATTTTTTATTAGTAATAATTTTAAATTTTCATTCTAATTAGTAATAATTTTAAATTTTGATTATAAAAAATTATGGGGTACACGAAAATAATTATCACTTAATCTCGGAGTTGTAATTTTAATTATTAGATATATTAGAAGTTATTTTTGTTATAAAAATAATAGTATAATTTTTTTTCATGGGTACACGACAATTCATGGGGTAAACTAATACTCTTCTATTATAATTGTTATATAATAATTGGGGCACTCGGCAATTATTGTAAAATTATCGTGTACCCACACAATCTTTTAAAAAATTGTCGTCTACTTGAAATTTCATTTTCCAACATGAATTAAATAAACAAGATTTTGGCTCAATTTCGTAGAAGAAAACTCCAAAAGTGAATTTCACACTGCAATTCTAGTCATATGCATACAATAAGGGTAGGGTGAAAAAGTGAATTTCACATGGCAGTTCTAGTCACATGCATACAGTGTACAGTCTATCTAAGCAATTACTCTATATAAGATGTATATGAAAGTACTTGTAAATAAATTTTCAGTATAATAGATAAAGCTAAAATCGGAGTGAAGGGTTAGTAGCCAATCAATAATCAATATCGGAAAGGAGAAATTTTGAAGATTAAACAAGGTATGTTAGACAAATTTTAATAGTGAATTTTCATGTACAATTTTTTTGAATATTATAATTTTGTGTTTTATTATTTAGTGTAGGATGAGACATTTTTTTACTGAATAATTGTTAATGCATTAGTGTTTCATCACAACCATTCATGTAACGCCCAAGATAAAAACGAAGCATAATTGATTAAGTAAATAAGTAAAATCTTAATTAAAATATCTTATGTGTTTTAATTCTTAAGTGTTTAATTTAATTACGTGCGTTTCAGATATTGTTTAACGATCGGTTTTAGAGGGATAAAATTTATAAACATGGAACATAAAATATTTTTAAACCATTAGATGCGTAACGGAAAAATGAGAAGATAGAAATGAACTAGAGGTCAATCGGACACCCGTAGCTCAAACGGCGAAAAAAAGGGTAAAATACGAAGTTTCGGAAAAACGAGAAACGAAATCTTATCATGAATAGTGACCTACTCTATCATGAATAGTAACTTTCGAAATTTTCTATAAATAGACCCTCATTCGATTTCATTTTCACCATTTCTTCGAACGAGCCGAAAAGCGTCGAATACACGTAAGTCTCTCTCTCCTCTCTCTTTCTTTTTAATTTTATATTCCATCATCGTCGCCGCCGCCGCCGCCGCCACTGCCGGAGTTTGCCGGAAAAAAGTCAAAATCATCCGTTTCGGCTGATTTTCGTACACAACGTAGCCCTCGACGATACGAGTCTAGGGCAACTTCCGGAATTCAATTCCGATTCTCCGTTCGCCGGAAATTGGCGACAAACCGCTGCTGTTGTCGTCGGAAAAAGTCAAACCCGTCCGTTTCAACTGATTTTCGTAAACAACGTAGCCCTCGACGATACGAGTCTAGGGCAACTTCCGGAATTCAATTTCGATTCTCTGTTCGCTGAATAACGGTGAAAAACCATCTCCAAAACCCCAACCCTTGCTTCTGGCCACATTTTCTCTCTCTCGCTCTTTTTCTCACCGTTGCAGGCACTGAAGGGGCTGCTGGAGTTGTGGGCTAGCCACTGGAGGTCTGGGCACCACTGCCTGGAAAACTAGGCAGCCGACGGGAGACGCAGTCGGGAAATTTTCCCATCGACAGGAACACGCGCGATGTCGTATTTTTGATTCGTTTTCGATCCGAATCTCGTTTTCTTTTCATCGTACTTTATTATCGAGATATTGCCAACAAAATCTCGTTGACTGGGGGTCGTGGGTCCCGGTCAAAGTCAACCCTTTGACCAAATTACCAAAATACCCCTAAATCTTAAAATGCTCCGTTCGAGCTCGTTTCAACTCCGATTGAGCTCATTCTTATTTTGTTGTGATCCAAAATTCATTCTCTTTCACCTCAGCTGTACAAACTGATCTTTCCCTCTTGTTTCTTTAACCTCAATCGTTAAGCCTTCCGTTCCGTTCCGTCTCATCTCGATAGATAGTATCCGATTCTATATCGTTTAAATCATTAATTTTATTTAATAATGATCTAAGAAAACATCATAATTTATGTAGGCTACCTGTTGGAGTGAAGCCTTGGGATACGTGATCTTTAAGAGGTGCTGCTCACGTGGTAACCACCGAACAAGGTGGGGGTAATTTCTTATTACGATATTTATAATTCTTTTGAAGTATTTAAATTACGAACTATTATACTATATCAACTGAGTTAGGTATACGTGCTGAATGCATGAGATGTTATATGTGATAATGTTATGATATGATGGATGAGAATGTGATTGATGAATGATTTAAAGCAAGTGATGAATTGTGAATGTTTTATTATGAATGCAAAGGTGAAGAATGATGTGAAGTTAAGATTTGCATATGTGCAAATAAAATGTGTTTTCATGGCAGTTGAGAACCTGCTACTAAGAGTTGTGTTAAATTAATGTGTTTTGATGCGTATGTTTGATATGTGTGTGTGTGAAGTAATTATGTGTGCATGTGCATGCGTATGCAAGACGGCTAAGACCCGTATATGACGGCTGATCACCGTACCAGGGCGGCTAAGACCCGCATATGTTTCCAGGGCGGCTAAGACCCGTAAAAATGTTTTCATGGCGGCTAAGAACCGTAAAATGCTTTCATGGCGGCTAAGCACCGTAAATTATGTGAAAAGTGATGTTTGAATGTGAAGGATGATTGATTTGAGATGATTTAAGTCACGTGATTTGAAATGATCTATTTTTCTACGGTTTTTATTAAAAGACAAATGTTTTAAGAAAATCTATTTTATGTGATAAAATGGTGTTTTGGCATTTTGTGTGTAAAATCTTCCAAAATTATTTTATGTCATCCCGAGTTTCCCCACCCCACTGAGTGTACTTTTGTCACTCACCCCTCTTTTTAAAATGTTTTCAGTTTAAGGATTTTAGGGCGTGGCGCGCGAGCGGTGGATGCTGGTAGCCGATGATCAAAGGTTCCAGAAGATTTTTTTTTTATTTAAAGTGATTAATTTTATGAAATTTGAAGAAATGTATATTTCACAAGATTTTATTTATATCTATTCTTTTGAAAGAGGAAATTTTTTTTATAAGAGAGTAACGTCTCGGTTAAAGATTTATTTACAAAAGAATTGGGACGTTACAATTCATTTCTTGGGAATATTAACATAAATTAACGTATTTTGTATAAATATGAACTGGTGTCCGATCTTATTATCCCGGCATACACACAGCCTTATGTACTCCATAAATGAATATGTTGATTACTCAATTCTAATTAGATTATGCGATCGTTAGCTGAGTTTTATTACGTTTATGTTTTTGACAGCTTGCATATTATGAGTTTTATGTCGGTGGTCGTTTGGTACGGAGGCCATTGGGAAGGTTTGGAGTATAAGAACGGATATAAATAGGAGGTTCAACTTGAAAGAATCACGCACTATACTTTATTCATGTGCATCCATGAACTTGTGTGTGCTGACCTGAATAAATGGGGATATGTGATTCACTCAATGGTTGAGAAGAAGGGAAGAGTTAAAAAGAAAAAAAATAAAGAATGATTTTCATATGACGAGATTATTGTCCATGATTGATAATACTCTAGTTGTGTTTGTCTCACTGAAATTACTGGATGATGAAGTATCTCATACCGTATTGGCCCCAGAAGATCAGAATAGCAATATCAGAGGTTTCAACTATAATGTTGGATCCTTTAATGAAGCAGAAGGAAGCACGTTTCATCATTCGACATACGATGGCGACGTGACACACTCTGACAACATATACAATCAAAATTGGAGTCGAAACAACATTTCTTTTGGATTACAAGACGATGAAACATTTTATACAAAATGGGGTGTCTTCTTTGACGAAGGATTGTCACAGTTTGGTACATCCTCAAACGATCAGTGGGCAACGAGGCCATCATCATCAAGACAAACTGTGGACTTCGGATCGGATTGAGGCCTTGGCTATATTGACTTGAATACGTCCCCAACTACATGTGGAGATGAGAATTTCGTACAACTTGAATACATTTTACATTCTACACAAGACGACCTAGGTAGGGAAGAGGGATATACAACTTGTGAAGACCTAGGTAGGGAAGAGGGATATAAAACTTGTGAAGGTATTGTCAATTTGGATAATTTCATAAAATATATTTTCAACCCATTTCCTGCTACTTTTTAATATACTTGTTTACATTGTTTTAGTTTCACATCGTGGTGAAGATGAAGATGATTCAGAAAATGATATGATCGATGACTTTGAGTTAAATGAGGATGATGAAACTGTCTTGGATGAGGAGCAGCGACAGGCCTATGAGGAGTTTTTGAATTATATTAATCGATCTGAATGGTTTATCCAGGATTGTCCATCTCCAGAGCACCAATTTGGGGATGAATTCATCGCACAAGAGTCGAGTCTCCAAAATTTACAAAAAGGATCGACTTTTGGGTCAAAAATTTACAGAATGCGGTTGGGTTCTACCATTTGGAGAACCGTGTAGAATACCTCGTGGAACGCTCAGACAAACAGAGATGGTGGGTGAAATGCAAACAAAAAAATTGTCTTTTCAAACTCCATGCATCTGAGAAGTACGGTATTTGGAAAATCTCGAGTGTTGAGATTCCCCATCAATGTATGTATGATTTGAACGGACCTGAAGTTCCTCGTCGAGTTACATCTGCCTTGATTGGAGAGTACTACGTAGATGTTCTTCGTAGAGAAGACTCACAATTGGTCGCTACAAGCATAATGCGAGAAATAAATCAACGACATGGTCTAAATCTCAGTTACAAGGTTGCACTTCGGGCCAAATGACATACAATGAAGCTTGCATATGGAGATCCGTCTAAGTCATTTTCCATGTTGCCATCGTATTTAGAAGTCTTGAAAACTGCCAATCCCTGTTCGTATACGACTTTGAAAACACTACAATGTGGTAAATTCAGATACGTGTTTTATGCTTTGGCCGCGTCCATCCATGGATTTCAACATTACGCTCGGCTAGTTATAGTGGTGGATGGTTGCCATTTGAAAGGCCAATATAAAGGGATTGGGTTCATCGCTGTTACAAAAGATGGAAATGAGTAGGTTTTTCCTCTTGCCATTGGGATCGAAAATGTGGAAAATGATGAATCCTGTACATGGTTTTTACGGCATGTCTGTAATGTGTACGGCTGCCCAGATCATCTACTAATTGTGTCTGATCAACACAAGAGCATCAACAATGCCATCATGGAAGTCTACCCTGATGCGACACATGGTTTATGTTGTTTTCATTTGCAACAAAATTTGACCAAACATGGACCTCATTTCGTGGGTCTCTTCCATAAGGCTTCACATTGTTACGATAATGCCGATTTCGAGAGATGACACACGAAATTGCCCTGTTCATTTCGTATACCCTAAATTTTCTATGAAGCTTATGTAGATTGCAATTAAACTCCTTTTCTGACACTTCTCATAATTGACAGGTACATGACAGTCCTGGCGAGCAGTGATCGACAAGGTGCACTTGAGACCTTACAGAATGTGAAAGAAGAAAGATGGTCTCGTGTTAGGTGCCCTGTTCAAAGATTTTTCTTTATGACGTCCAATGCAGCTGAGGTGTGGAATAATCGTCTTCTTTGGGCAAGAAACTACCAGTCTGTTCTTTTTTGGAGTGTGCCAGACGAGTAATGGAAAAATGGTTTTATGAGAGGAGGGCTGCTGCTGATGAAATGGATAATTTTCTAACAAAGGTTGCACATGAAAGGTTAATTAAATCAGTGAAATGTGGTAGATAAATGACCGTTGATAAACTTGCTCGATATAAATTCAAGGTTTCAGATGGAGGTCAAATATACATCGTTGATTTGTCGATCAGAAGCTGTGCGTGTCATTTCTTCTAACTTGAGTTGATATCATGTTCTATGCATGTGCAGCAATCAGGTACGAAAATTACTAATCTCTCTTACCCATTTTGTAGTTCAAATAAATTGATTCAAACTACAATGGAGATCATGATTCATTACACTATTGTTGCCTGCTTCAACAGCTTTGCAAGGGAGACTGTGAGTTCCTACGTCGTCCCATATTACACCACAGACTGGTTGTAGAGAATGTGGGGTCGTGAGGTAGTGCCTGTACCTGGTCCGCAAGATTGGGTTGTGAATGAAGAAATTAAAAATATGGTTTACGTGGCTCCAGACAAACCTAGACAGGCCGGATGACCTAAGTCTCGACGGATTCCCTCCACAGGCAACCGATCTGCTACGACTCATCCTACGGGAAGCTATAGCCGTTGTGGGTGCAAGGACCACAATAGAGCATGTTGTTCTGAACAACTACATGTCGAGATGTACCCATTGGCCCCCAATTCAGATGACAATGACCTGGCGAGCCTATAGGCAAATCCTGTCCTTCGGCGGAAGAAAAAATGCTCAATCTATAAGAAAGAAGATCATACCAAGAGAAAGTGTCCGTTATTGTTAGCATCCACTTCGTTGTCCAATAAGTGACTGGTGAACATGCGATTAATGTGTGTTAGAATTTAAATGCTGTTTTTCCACACATTGTACTGTAATTGAAATAATTGAACAGTGTGCTCCTTCTTTTTCTATATTCGTCAATCCAATATAAAATGAACCCCCTAATTTCTAGCAAAACGAACCCACACCTATGGAAAAATATATGTGCTTGCAAAAATGGGTGAAACTGGATAAAAAACACTGAATATCTGAGTGATCTAGCAATACAGTGAAATCAGTTGCAGTATGAAAGTCAATGATGGCAGTACTAAGTAAAAGCAAGATAAATAACGAACTACTAAAACATAAGGTAATCTAATCGACTACATCCTACTCTGTGATGGTGTCTGGATCAGTCGAGAACCTGAAAACAGTCAATGCCATCATCTTTCTCGCTTCCACGATCCCTTTCCTTCACAAGGGGCTAGGCCATCGCCACCTAAGTGCATTCTCGATGGCGAGCAATGCGAATACACCGCATATGTGATCCTCATGCTATTCGTAACAAATGACTCCCATCCCGACACCATGGTAAACTCATCCTCACAAGGCTCCATAGGTGTACCTTCATTTGCTAGGTGATCGTAGAATCTAGTGTACTCAAGAAGGGCATGTAATACGCGTCGAATGGGCAATGTTTGCTTGTAACGGTGCATCGCCTTGGTGTCGTTCCAAGACCATCTCATGCTATCGAACAACACGAGCTTCTTCATCGGCAACCAGATCGTACACGTTACCCAATGGCTGTCTAGGTTGATGATGGTCAGCAACTGTATAGAGAAAAAAAAACAGGAGATTTAATGATTGTCAGCACATATATGATGCTCGTGCAATTTAACAGTACTAAGGATTACAACTTACAGTTTCACACTTTTTCCACCACAGCCTCACGCCTCGCCATTTAGGGTTCACCCCTGTCACGTAGGGGACTAGTCGGTCGAGCTGCTCAGGTGTGAAAGTCTCCTTTCATTTTGGCCGGTATTTGACAAAATCTGACTCACCCCTGTGGGTTTCATTCCAGATTCGTTCAGATAGAGTCTGAAAACAACATTAATTATCAGCACACAAGACTAATTGTAACTACAAACGGTAGAGATTCACTATAAGATTCTTACAAAGAAATGGACATCTAATATCTGAGTGGTGTGTACAACTGCAGCATGGAGCCGAACCCCCGCGAACTGTAGCTTGCTTTGGAGAATACCTAGGTACGCGTTTAGTGCCTGATGCAGGTACACAGTAGAAATTAGTGTCTCTTATAATAAAAAACAATCATGATAATTAATAAGCTTCAATAGTTAAATCAGGAGCAGGATTGTAAAAGTCAGAAACCAAACCTCATCTGGCATGGCCTCCTCAGGATCCAGAAACGTGCTAAAAGAAAAACCTACTCCAACGTTGCGGCTGCAAAAGGAAAAAAAACTTGGTCAGAATACAATACATTTTCAGCAACTAATTATAATATACAGATGAAAGCATATAATACTTATCGGTCTGGCTCCACCTGTCGGGCTATAGCAGCCAACCTGTCTGCAATAAACTTTTCTAGGTCAGCCATTCTCACACTCGGTCTCCTGACAGAACCACGTACGAAAGGACTACGTACGTATCGAGAAGACATTTTCTCTCGTACAGCTCGAATACCGGCACTCGTCTTGGGGACATCGGGCATAGAAGCTGCATCACTGTAAGTCACCGACGCAGGTGATACGGGGTCAAGTGCACCACTGGCTCCTGCCTTGCCCAAATCAAACGGCACTGCAGAAGTCTCAAATGCAGCCTGATCGCCTGGCCAATACCCAGCAGGTGTCTCATAATTCGTGTGGTAGGATGGTTGGGACTGTAGAATGCTCGGAGCTCTTGGCCAACGATAGACGGAATCTGCCGCTCCAACCTCTGGGTTTCATCCCTAACTGCGGTTTGCACGAAGTCCTGTACGTGACCTCGAAGGTAAGTATACTGCTAATCAATATAACCACGTATGTCAGTATACTGCTGATCAATATATCCTCGGATGTCAGTACACTGCTGATCAATATATCCGTGCATGTCAGTATACTGCTGATCGACGTGACCTCGAAGGTCAGTATACTGCTGGTCAAAGTATGTTCGCATCTCATCGAAGCAAGTGTCGAACAATCCATTCATCCACTGTATCAAGTCATCGTGCGCACCACTGTGATCAGGATAGGCCGCGTCCGGAGAATGATGATCATGAGGAGGACATAAGCTAATCGGCGAGGCAGGGTAAGGGGCCTCATACTGTGCAGGCATGTGAGTAAATGGCTCAGTGTACACGTGTCCCGGCCCACTGTACACGTGCTCTGGCTGGACAGGCTGGTCATTAGCAGGAGGCTCTATAGTAGTAGTGTCCTGGCGTGTCTGATGTGAGGTCCTACTACTCCGTCTTCCCGGATGGATTGCTGTGGATGGACCCACAACATCAAGTACAGATCCCCGGGCACATCGAGTGGCTACGGCTGTCGAAGGTGGACGACCTCATCTCCTTGGAGCATTTTGCACACCGGCATCCAAGTCAGCATCAATGTACAACCAAAATGGCTGACAAGTCTCCTCAAGAGTCAGAACTAAAGACTCCACGCACTCAACCTACAGTACAAGGGTCGAATATCATCTAATAACAAAAAAATGAACTCGCAATTATAATGTCGAAAGAAGGATAAAATTAAAAATACCTTACCGTCCAACACATACGTGACATCGTAATCGGACTTCTCTGTCGACCACTTCAAACATCTGGGCATGTGATGACCCGTATCCATTCACCGGCCAGCTAACTGGGCAGCTATGGGGATGGCCTCATACGCCTATATCTTAACAGTCAACAGATCGGACAAATGTTTCAGAAAATAACTCTTAAATTAGTACAAAAATATGAAATATAGTAGTTTTGGTAGATAAACTAATTATACTTACCAGTAGTGCATCTGAGAACCCGTAGAAATGGTAGACGGGGCCTCTAACTCACTGCTCCAGGTTCGTGATAGTAGTTGGCACTAAGTCCATATACTTCAGCAACGTCAGAAACGATATCTTGCCCCAGGGAAAACTTTCCCATCGCTCTTCCTGCTCGACTAATGCCCACACCCAGTTATCCACCATTGTCCTTCTAGAATCAACTCCAAGCAGGATGTAGTATAGAATGAGGATCTTCGAAATCTTGACAACATCATCTATGTTCCCTCGGTAGTCCCCTTGCTGAAATCGACGTAGAAGAGTCTGAAGAGTCACATGAGTACTATCACGATGGACTTTGTAGTACACTCCACCATTCGGATGATTATTGTAGCACCTAGGAAATTTTTTTTTAAAACTATATGATATACGTATATAAGATTATGTTATATAGTATGAATATCTATAATACATAAGATAAGCTATTTGATATAGTTATATAATATATATCATGTTACCTTAATGCAAATATTAACTTAATTATGATTAAGCAAAGTCAAGTCCTTCTAGAAGGAGTCTTATTTCCAAAAAGGTGGATGTATAGGATAAGGTTTCATTTTTTTTTTCATACTTCTTCTTCAACAATTTGAAACCTCTCTTCTCCTCTTTAACTCTCCAACTGCCGATCCTTGCTTCTCTTGCCGACGGCCGACGATTTTCCGACGAGGTAATCGGACCTAAGAGTGCAACTAGTTGAGCTCGTTTTAGGGGTGGTTTTGAAGAGTTAAATAGTTGGATTTAAACCTTCCTCTCTCCCTCTCTCTTTCACTCTGTTGCTGCCCTGTGTCCGCCGTTGTTCGCTGTTCGCCAGTCGCCGTCGGGTGGGTGTAGCCAACGCTGAGTTGCGCCGGTGAGTCGGTCGGGTGTTTGGGAGCCGCCGCTCGCAGCGGCGGCGTGTGTACTGCGGTAGTGTGTGAGTCTGTTGGGCTGTGTTTGGTCTGTGGTTTGATGGTTGAGTCGGGTCTGTTGGTGGTCGTGTTGGTCGGTGCTGGAGTCACGCCGGCAGGAAGTGGGAGGCACCGCCGGAGCAGCGGCGCCGATTTCAGGGGAGAAGTGCGTGTGTTTGGGTTGTCGGGTGGGGGGCTGTGCGTCGGTTGTGTTCGGTCGTGACCGGTGGTAGTCGGGTGTGCGTGTGGCCGGCGATTAGGAGTCGCCGGCAGGGTCGAGGCGGCGGTGGCGAGCTCCGGGCAGTAGCAGGGGAGACGGGCGGCTGGGAAAATGGGGGAAATTTTGGGGAATGGCATGTCTTGTAAATTTAATTGAATTCTAGGGTAATTTGCCATATAATTGTTGCTGGAATTTTGAAATTAAAGTTTAGTAATTTCTGAAACTTTATAATTAAGCTTTAGATAATTAAAGCATGCTTTAAGGCTTAATTCATGTATAATGATCAAGGAAATATGGAAACTATTTAAATTACATAACTTTCTTGAATAATTGATAATGATATGTATTATTTGCTTAATAAATTATGGAATTATAATGATATGTTTGTAGTTAATATTAACTTATATATTGAAATTATGAATGTTGTTATATACTTAATAAGAATTTTTACCCATGAAACAAAAAAAATCGAACTTTAATTAATTGATAAAGATAAGTTATAACTTTAATTTTTATAAATTATGCTTTAAGTATCATAATTAGATAGATAAATATCGGACTTTGAATTGAATAAAATGATATAGATTATTACTTAGGATATGAAAAATGAGACAAGATTTAATTAAATAACAAAGAAAGGTTATATAATTTAATGTATGTTAAATTGGATCTATTTATATAATTAATTAAGGAATAAAACCCTAGATTTTATCCAATTGATTAGGAAAATATAGTTTAAGCTCGATTTTGGAAGTAAGTGTTAATACATTATTTATTATAAATTTTAACCAAAGATTTATTTGGAATTATAAATTAAACCTAGGTTTCACAAGATTGCTTTTGAGACTAAAATATCGATCTAAAAATATTATACTAATTAATTTATTTTATTTTACGTTTTAATTATTAATTTTAAATCTAAGGTTTATTAACCTTAGATTCACATCTAATTAAACCCGAAATATTAAGTTCGATTTGGACTTTCTATTTTAAGAAATTAGGCATAATTCATTATGAAATAGGGTTATATTTTTAAGAAATTAGTTTCTAAATAAATGAGAGCTCGAGTACATTCTAAGTCAAATCTTTATGATTATAGGCGATACGCAGGAGTTCGCTCCGTAGATATCTTTGGGCTCTACAGTTTTTGATCGTCTACTCTAAGATGGGGAAAAAGTGCTAAATTGGTATTTATATTTATTTCGAAATATTTAAATTACGAATTTTATTATGCTATATGAAATGTGTTGGGTTTATGTGCTTAACGCATGCAATGTGATTATATGATGAAGATGAATCCCATTTTATGGGAAATGTGACATGTTTTATTATATAGATGATGAATGCGTGCTGAAAGATGATAAATGGCAACAATAAATGTTTTTGTGGTGTTATAAGCATGAATATATGTAAAATTACTTGAACTATCTATGGTGGTTAAGAACCACATCTATGGCGGCTAAGAACCGTATCTATGGTGGCTAAGAACCACATCTATGACGGCTAAGAACCGTAAATTTTTGAACATGCAATTGATATGAATGGTTATGAAATTGATATGTTTGCATTTGAAATGATATGATTGAAATTAATTATTATTTGTGGTTTATGATCTTAATTTTTCCCTATTTTACAACGTGATCCCACTGAGTGTATTTTATACGCTCACCCCCTTTGCATGTTTTTCTATGTTTAGATCCGGATGAGGAGAGGCGAAGCTGAAGAAAGATGCATATAATTATTTTTGTTGTATATAAATATGCTATGCTATGTTCGCAAATGATTTCGGATCTATTTATTTTGAAGGAATGTAAAGTTAAGCCGGTGGCTTCTATACTGATATTTTTCACTGCTGATTTCTGATAACCTATAGTTTTATGTAAATTATTTGGTGTATTTTAAAACCTTTGTGAATTTGGATCTTATGTTTTATTTAATTTGTTCGCTTGTTGTGCTTTTGCTGGACGCCCGTTTTTAGAAAATTTTATATTTTATTTTATTAAGAAAAATTGGGGTGTGACAATTGTGATCCCCAGCCGGACTGAAATCGGAGTTGTCGAATCTTAGACCGGTGATAAGAGCAAACTCTCTCCTGGAAAATCACGTAAGACGACGTGAATCACCGATACCAAACCATCTCTCGTGCACCGGTATCAACTGACGTGATATAAGAACATGAAGAAACGACTTGCATGTCTCAGCCGAGGTCTCCCATATTAAAAAGTGGCCAAAACATGTCCGGCAAAAGTCGATAAGGTAGTCTCTCCCATGCTCTCGTAAAGCTACCTTAATGTCCTCTAGTATACGCAAACGAGTATACCCGTTAATATAAGCTAAACGGCCCTGCCAATCCGAACGAACCCAATGCAAATCCATCTACATTATGAACACAAAAATCTTATTAGTTATTACTCACAAAATGTCTTAAGCAGCAAATATAGCAACATTTAGATAAATAGTAAAACCAAAAAACCAAAAAATTGCGTCCAAACCCTAAACCATATACCCTAAAAATAATAATAGTTATAACATAATCACCTTTAGATCATGCAAACACGTGAAATCTTCATAAGACAATAAAATGTATAGAAATCCTGCAAATGCATGTTTTCTAACACAAAATGACAAGAATTTAAGTCCCAAAATGTCTACAAAATTACAAGTTATTAATTGCCGTAGATCAAAATATAATGATATCATAACAAATCTTTAATAAACATGTTATGAAGATAAATGAAAAATAGATAGAAATACTAAGATAATTGTTATTTAAATATACAACTATGACCCTTCTCACGCATTATTAAAATAGGGGGTGAACGGCATTTTTCAAAAAAATTTTGGGGGTACACGGCAATTTACAATAATTGTCGTTTACCCCCTCATTTTTTCGAAAAATGCCGTTTATCCCTAAAAAATATATGAATATCATTTTGCAACAATTTATTCCACTTTCAACATATTATTCAACATATGAATTTCATCTCCACAAAAATTTAACATATAAACCCTAAACGACAAGTTTTGAAAAAAAATAGGGGTACACGGCAATTATACAATATAAACCCTATTTTTTTGCAAAAATTGCCGTGTACTATATAAACATCATTTTGCAACAATTTATTCCACATTCAACATATTATTCAACATATGAATTTCATCTCCAACATAATCTAACATATAAACCCTAAATGGCAATTATACAATAATTGCCGTGTACCCCCTATTTTTTTCAAAAAAAAAATTTCCAAAATTGCCGTTCCCTATATGAATATCATTTTGAAACAATTTATTCCACATTCAACATATTATTCAACATATGAATTTCATTTTCCAACATAAAAACCATAAATTGTCAAAAACCCTAAATTGTCAAAACGATTTTTTCAACACATTTTCATTCATAAACTTGCAAAAAAAAATTGTAGAAAAATAAAACACAATTGCATCCCTAATTTAATGAATTAATGGGAAAACTTTCAAAAAAAAATAGAGACAAATAATTGCCGTTTACTAACCCGATAAATGTATGCAAATTTCCTACGATTTTTGAAGTGAAAACCTCTCCAAGCTTCTTCAATGGCCGTTTATGGTGAGGGAGGAAGAAAATGAAGGAAAATCGAAGCAATAGGTAGAAAAGGGAAAGAAAGAATATATATTTTTTTTGCATATCACATGTTATTAAATGCCAAACAACTTTGTGTCATGCATGCCATTGTGTCATATGTGTCATGCATGTTCTTCTTACTTTTGTATTTTAAATGTCCATTCAATTGACCAAATTGTAATTTAGTGCATTTACCATACAATTAACTTATATCTATTAGGGTATTAGGGTAGAAAAGTGTATTTATTATAGCAATTCTGGTATTTTGAACACTTCTCAAAAATATTTTATAAGTCTTATTATGAATTTTGATTTCAATATAATGTATTATATTATATAAGTGTAGACGACAATTTTAGGTGATGGAATTAGCAAAATAAGTAAAATCACAAAACAATAATATTAGACATAAATATATTATAAGTAATAATGTAACGCCCCGATTCTTTTGTACATAAATCTTAATCAGGACGTTACTCACTTATAAAAATTTCCACTTTCAGTAGAATAAAGATAAATAAAATCAAGAATAATTATAAAATATGCATTTACTAAATTCATGAAATTAAGTGAGTAACGTCCTGATTAAGATTTATGTACAAAAGAATCGGGCCGTTACAGGTGGTATCAGAGCCAGGTTTCGATCCTGGGACCTGTGGGTTATGATAAATAAAATCAATAATAATTATAAAATATACATTTCTTAAATACATGAATTTTTTTTAAGTAACATTTTGGTTAAGATTTATTTACCAAACAAAATCGGGACGTTACAAATAAAACATATTAAACAATAAGCAAAACAATATATAGTACACGACAATTAGAAGTATATATTATATAATAATAGTATTTCAATAATATATAGTACACGACAATTTTTACAATATATAGTATTATAATATATAGTACACGACAATTTTTACAATATTACAATAATTACAAGATTACAATTACAATTACAATTAGAATTATTTGTATTATATAATACTATTATGTACCATTATTATTAAGAAGAGAACGGCAAATTTTTGGCAAAAAATAGGGTACACGGCAATTATTGAAAAAATTGCCGTGTACCCCCTTTTTTTTTCCTAAAATTGCAGTTTAGCCCCTAATTTTTTTTAAATGCCGTGTAGCCGTAAAAAATAGCTTTTCAACCTTTTTCCACTAATTATAACACTAATTATATTTTACAAAAATTTTTGAAAAAAATTAGGGGGTACACGGCAATTATTGAAAAAATTGCCGTGTACCCCTTTTTTTTTTCCTAAAATTGCAGTTTAGCCCTTATTTTTAAAAAAATGCCTTGTAGCCCTAAAAAATAGCTTTTCAACCTTTTTCCACTAATTATAAGTTTTCAAAAATATTTGAAAAAAAATAGGGGGTACCGGCAATTATTAAAAAAATTGCCGTGTACCCCCTTTTTTTTTCTAAAATTGCAGTTTACCCCCTATTTTTTTCTAAAAATGTCGGGTAGCCCTAAACAATAGCTTTTCAACCTTTTTCCACTAATTATAACACTAATTATATTTTACAAAAAAAATTTGAAAAAAAGTAGGGGGTACACGAAAATTATTGTAAAATTGCCGTGTACACCTTAAATATGTTTAAAAATTGCCGTTTACGGTCAGTATTAGTGCCAATAATTTATGTCTTATTATGAATTTTGATTTCAATATAATGTATTATATTATATAAGTGTACAAGGCAATTTTAAATCATGTAATTATCAAAATAAGTAAATTCAAAAAACATAAAATCTACACGGCAATTTACACGGCAATTTTAAATAATTAAATATAATATAATAATTAAATAATTAAATATAATATAATAAGGCATAAAATTGCCGTTTACACTTATAATTAAATATAATATAATAAGACATAAATAATTATTTAATTTGTAATTGCCGTTTGCGCCATATATTATATATAATATATAATAAGACATAATAAGACATAATAAAACTTAATAAGACTTACAATTTCCGTTTGCACCATAATAATATATATCTAATGCCCAGGACAAAAACGAAGCATAATTGGTTAATTAAATAAGTAAACCTTAATTGAAATATCTTATGTGTATTAATTCTTGAGTGTTTAATTTAATTACGTGTGTTTCAGATACGTGTTTAACGACCAATTTTAGATAGATAAAATTCATAGACATGAATTTTAGAATATTTTTATACCATTAGAAGCGTGACGGAAAAACAAGAAGATAGAAACGAACTAGAGGTCAATACGACACCCGTAGCTCAAATAGCAAAGTAAAAGGGCAAAATACGAAGTTTCGGAAAAACGAGAAACGGAATTTTGATGAATAGTAACCGAAATCTTATCATGAACAATGGCCTAGTCTAGATGAACAGTAAACCTACCATGAATAGTAACATTTCCAAATTCTATCAATAGGCCCTTATTCGATTTCATTTTTCACCGTTTCTTCGAATGAGCCGAACGAGTTGAAAAGCGCCGAACACACGTAAGTTTCTCTCTCCTCTCTCTTTCTATCCCGTCTTTATTCTGTCTAGTTCGCCGGAAAATTTCAAAGTTGTCGGTTTAGGCTGTTTTTTATATACAACGTAGCCCTCGACGATAGGAGTCTAGGACAACTTCCGGAATTCAATTCCGATTCTCCGTTCGTCGGAAAATGGCGAAAAACCGCCGCTGTCGTCGCCGGAAAAGTCAAACTCGTCCGTTTCGGCTGATTTTCATACATAACATAGCCCTCGACGATACAAGTCTAGGGCAACTTCCGGAATTCAATTCCGATTTCCCGTTCGCCGGAAAATGGCAAAAAACCGCCGCCATCGTCGCCGGAAAAAGTCAAACTCGTCCGTTTTGACTGATTTTCATACATAATGTAGCCCTTGATGATATGAATCTAGAACAACTTCCGGAATTCAATTCCGATTTCCCGTTCGCCATAAAACGGCGAAAAACTTTTCCAAAACCTCAACCCTTGCTTCTTGCCACCTTTTCTCTCTCCCGTTTTTCTCTCTCTCGCTCTTTTTCTCGAGGTTGCAGGTGTTGGAAGGGCTTCTGGAGTGGTGGACTACCCACAGGAGGGGTGGCGCCGGTGCCGGAAATGGGCTAGAAAATGGGGCTCTTGCACAAGTAGTTTGTGAAATGTGTGACTAAGAGTTTTTGATGCTGTTTTTCTGGTACTATTCATGCCGGAATCCGGCTAAGGATGGCCGTATCTGGTAGACAGTGGTGCAGGCTAGCCGGAGGACTAAGTTTCGGCGGCATAGGGCGGCGACATCGCCACCGGTGGCTCCGGGAAGGTGGCTAGTTGAGCAGGGTCGCGACGGGAGATCGGGGCACGAGCCGGGGGAAGGCTGCCGAGAAAATTGGGCAGCTGCCGAGAGGCCGTGCTCCCGCTGCCGAGAAAACTCGGCAGCTGCCGAGAATGCTTCTCCCGCTGTCGAGAAAACTCGACAGCCGACGGGAGACACCGTCGAGATTTTTCCCCGTCGCTGGGAACGCGCGCGACGCCGTATTATTGATTCGTTTTCGATCCAAATCTCGTTTTCTTTTTATCGTACTTTATTATCGAGACGTTGCCAACAAAATATCGTTGACCGGGGGTCGTGGGTCCCGGTCAAAGTCAACCCTTTGACCAAATTACCAAAATACCCTTCAATCTTAAAACGCTCCGTTCGAACTCGTTTCAACTCCGATTGAGCTCATTCTTGTTTCGTTGTGATCCAAAATTCATTCTCTTTCATCTCAGCCTCATAAACTGATATTTCCCTCTTGTTTCTTCAACCTCAATTGTTAGGATTATCGTTCCGATTCGTCTCATCTCGATCGATAGTAACCGATCCAATATTGGTTTAATCTTTAATTACAGATTATAAGGATCTAAGAAAACACTATAAATTATGTAGGCTACCTGTTGTATTGAAGTCTTGCATACGTGATCTTTGACACTTGCTGCTCACGTGGTAACCACCGAACAAGGTGGGGGTAATTTCTAACTCTTTATCTGTTTACAGTTTTCCCTATTCTAAGCATGATTGAGGAATACTAAATGTTGTGATTATACTTGATGTGGCATACATAAACTGTGAGGGGTGGGCCCGCTGAGGCGCCCCTTCATGCATTCGTCCCTAACCTCCATTCTTCTATGAAAGGTTTGGTGGTCCTTAAAATGCACCAGCGGTATTTGAGGCCGTTTTATGGGATAAGACGGGCGATGCCCGCACCTATTCGTCCCTTACCATTTGTAATGTATGTTGTGCATATTTCGTGTTGTGTTCCGTGATGATTATGCTTATTTTCTGATGTAAATGTCTGTCAAAGATTTAGACGCGAATTTTATTCCCCACGAGTGTATTCAACGCACTCACCCCTTATTTTGTAATTCACGTTACAGGAGGTGATGAGCATGATGAACCCTAGAAGGAGAGAGAAAGTGCTATATTTGGATCTGTAATTATTTTAATATGATGTTTGTCAACCTTTTCTCTTTATAAAACAATGTTGTAAGAAATTCACGTTTGGTGGTTATATGATGTGTATTCAGGATGCGAGATCCTGATGATGATGTGTATATGGGATATGAGATCCTGATGTTTTTCCGCTGCAAATATTATGTTTAAGTCGGTTGAACCGATGGTTGATATGTAATATTTTATGTTCATCTCCTACCTCTTTTCTTCTTCCTGCACACCAGTGTGAAAAACTCTGATAAATTCTCTATAAGAAAATGGGGCGTGACATAATTAGTT
This sequence comes from Scutellaria barbata, assembly GCA_028654395.1. Lineage (NCBI taxonomy): Eukaryota > Viridiplantae > Streptophyta > Magnoliopsida > Lamiales > Lamiaceae > Scutellaria > Scutellaria barbata. The sequence continues at coordinate 16,798,422 of CM053652.1, read as the reverse complement.
AGAATATTTAAACCGTTCAATAATACTAATATACAACTTTATATATTAATTCATCCATGATTTAAAAAAAAAGTCATCAATATTATCTTCAAAGACAATCCTTAGCGTGTGTTTTGGTGTTTGGAGTATACCCATTGAGCATGAAAGAGACAACTCTCATATTTGGAGTAAATCCAAAGACTAAGAAACAAGTTGATCATTTAATGTTGCCAAAATTGCTTGACTTGTTGACATGAGTAGGTCATTTTAATAATTTTCTCTTCACAAAAAAATTTAAATATATATACATATATACATATGATGCTATGCACGACTCGAATTCCTTTTCACAAGTTCAATTATGTTTTATAAGTTAATTATGATGAGTTACAAATGAATTGACTTGTCTCGTAGAATATACTACTCTTTGGGATAATTGGTAAAATTAACCCTTAAGTTTGACAACTTTAGGAAAATGACCCCTAAATATTGGCATTTTTAAAACTAACCCATAACTAAAAAAAGGTTGGTAAAAATATCCTTTGACCGCTCCGGTAGGTAACTGTTGTAGCACCCAAGAATTTTTTTTTTTAAAATATAACTATATAATATATTACCTTAATATATATATATAATTATATAGTATGAACTTGAAATATATGTTATATATGATATAGATTATATAATATTATATAATATTATAGTATATAATTATACTCTGGAAACTTTAAGAAAAGAGAAATTATATGCCAAGTTTAAAAAGTGTGAGTTCTGGTTAAATAAAATCTCTTTTCTTGGACATATTGTCTCTTCAAAAGGAATAGAAGTGGATCCGGCTAAGGTGGAAGCGATCAGTAATTGGAAAGCACCGACCAATGTCAATGAAGTGCGAAGTTTTCTGGGTTTAGCTGGATATTACAGAAGGTTTATTGAAGGATTTTCAAAGATCTCTATTCCTCTGACACGTCTGACTCGTAAGGATGTGAAGTTTCAGTGGACGAAGCAATGCGAAGACAGTTTTCAAGAATTGAAGAGAAGATTGACGTCTGCACCAATTCTAATAGTTCCAGACGGGACGAAAGAGTTTGTTGTTTATAGTGACGCTTCCAAACAAGGTTTGGGATGTATACTGATGCAAAGAGGAAAGGTAGTAGCTTACGCTTCGAGACAATTAATGGTGCATGAGCAAAACTATCCTACCCATGATTTGGAATTAGCTGCTGTAGTGTACGCTCTCAAGATTTGGCGGCACTATTTGTATGGAGGAAAGTGTGAGATCTATACGGATCATAAGAGCTTGAAGTACTTTTTCGAACAAAAAGAGCTCAACATGAGACAAAGAAGATGGTTGGAGTTGGTGAAAGATTACGATTGCTCAATCTTATACCATCCTGGAAAAGCAAATGTAGTGGCGGATGCGCTGAGTAGGAAGGAAAAGGCTCAAACGGCATGCATGATAACTACTCAGAAGGAGTTGATTGAAGAATTTGGAAAGCTAAGCATGGAAGTGGTGATACCTCCAAGCAGCATAGGAGCAAGAATAAATGCTTTGATAATCAAACCCACGCTTCAGGAAAGAATACTGCAGGCTCAACAGGTGGATAGATTCACCCAAATCATGAAGGAGCAAGTGGAGAAGGGTTTAGCAAAGAACTTCGAAGTAAGCAAGGATGGGGTACTTAAGTTCAAGAACAGGCTGTGTGTGCCACATAAGGAAGATTTGCTAACTGAAATCATGGAAGAAGCACATGTTACTCCTTATACAGCCCATCCAGGAAGTACAAAGATGTATCGAGATTTCAAAAAGAGTTTTTGGTGGAGAAATATGAAGAACAGTATTGGACTTTTTGTGAAAAGATGCATTATTTGCCAGCAAGTGAAGGCGGAGCATCAAAGACCTGCGGGAATGCTCACACCTCTAGAAATACCGGAATGGAAGTGGGAACATATCACCATGGATTTTGTGGTAGGGCTACCCCGAACTAATCATGGAAATCATGCAATATGGGTCATTGTGGATAGACTAACCAAGTCTGCCCACTTTTTGCCGATCAAGATGACGTTTAGTTTGGAAAGATTAGCTCAGATCTACATAAAAGAGATTGTCAGATTACATGGAGTACCCTTTTCTATTGTGTCAGATAGAGATCCTCGTTTCACATCCAGATTTTGGCAGAGTTTGCAAAAAGAATTAGGCACCAAACTGGCTTTCAGCACTGCTTTTCATTCTCAAACTGATGGACAGAGCGAACGGACAATACAGATTCTTGAAGATATGTTGAGAGCAAATGTGTTGGATATGCATGGAAGTTGGGAAGACCATCTATATTTGGTGGAATTTGCCTACAATAATAGCTATCAGGCAACTATAGGGATGGCGCCGTACGAGGCTCTATATGGAAGGAAATGTTGTTCACCTCTTTATTGGGACGAAGTAGGTGAAAAACAAATTTTGGGACCCGAGCTGGTTGAGCAAGCAGTGGAGAAGATACGAAAAGTCCGAGAAAGAATCAAGACTGCACAAGATCGACAAAAATCTTATGCGGATAAAAGACGCCGAGAACTACAGTTTGCCGTGGGGGACAAAGTTTTTCTCAAAGTATCGCCTTCAAAAGGAGTATATCGTTTTGGAAAGCGAGGGAAATTGAAGCCAAGGTATATAGGTCCGTTCGAGATTCTGGATCGAGTCGGGGAAGTGGCGTACCGACTAGCTTTACCGCCTGATTACGCCGGCATACACAACGTTTTTCATGTTTCTATGCTAAGAAAATATGTCTTCGATCCAAGTCACATTATCGATAGACAACAGATAAGATTGGAGGAAAATGCAACTTATGAAGAAGTGCCGGTGGCAATTTTGGACAGAAAGATTCAGAAACTAAGAAATCGAGATATTGTCTTAGTCAAGGTCCAATGGAATCATCATGATATCAATGAAGCCACTTGGGAAGAAGAAGATGAAATATTAGCAAAATATCCGAATTTGCCGATTCTAGGTACGTTTCTAAATTTCGAGGACGAAATTTATTAAAAGGATGGAAGGATGTAGCACCCAAGAATTTTTTTTTTTAAATATAACTATATAATATATTACCTTAATATATATATATAATTATATAGTATGAACTTGAAATATATGTTATATATGATATAGATTATATAATATTAAGATATAAAATTAATAAATTATAATTGTAACCTAAGTATTATTTAAGCTGTTAAATTTATAACCTAAGCTAAAGCAAATTTACATACTTAATTATAATATAATTTACTATCTTAGTTTATGCATAAAGTAGGCCACGTACACTGCTTATACATATATATATATCATAAGTTGCATAGTTTATGTAGTATAGCATGAATATTAAAAAGCTTGAGGTATAGGCATGTAGGTTGGCTAGGGTCAACAACTTTCTAGAATCATTAAATGAAGGTAAGTGAGGCCATGCTCTTCCATTTTCTTCCTTGTACGAAACTGCAGCCAAGTTGAGCTAAGCTCATTTCTTTCCATCTCCTTCCATCCGAAAATAAGCAACCAAGCCTTCTTTTCTTTGCTCTTCTCCCTCTCAAGCTTGCAGCCAAGTTGACCACAGTATTCCACCACCGATCTTCATTCTTGCAGCAAGGTAAACGGAGTAAGAAGTAGGACTCTACGAGCTCGTTACAAGTACGGTTCGAAGCTTGAACAAATCAGCTGCTATGCTTCTTTCTCCAGCTCTCTCGGCTGTGTCGGAGGCTGTCCCTGCCTTAGCTAATGCTGTCTTTGCCGCTGTGTCATGCCGGAGCTGGCGGGGTGTGTGTGTGCAGGCGCGTCAGGGAGGGAACCGCCGCTGGAAGCGGCGGTTGTGCTGGGCTGAAACATGTCCTGTTTTGGCTGCGTTTCTTCTGGTGTGAGTGGCTGTTGATGTTTAGTTGTAGTGTTGTTGGTGTGCTGAGTCTTGGTCGATGGGGGGGTTATGTTCTCCGGTCGGGTTTGGTCGCCGACGACTTCCAGTCGCCGGCAGCGGCAAGAGGGGCGGCAGCAGTACGAGCTGGGGGCAGGTTACGGGATGGCTGGTGGTTGGAAAGAGAAGCATGGGGCTGGGTTATGTTTTGAAAATTTTTGTGAGCATGAAGGGCAAAAATGTCATTTTGCTGCTGAATTTATTTATATGCTTAATTAGTTTGTAATTTGCATATAACACCTAAATTAATTAAGTACATGTATGAAGACCACCTGAAAATACGAATGAGGATAATCGAACTCTTAAATTTATATAGGTTACATACTTTTATTATTATTGATGTTATTATGTAATTATTTTCCTAGATTTCTAAATGTTATATTAATGATACATATTTTCATCTAATATTGTAAAATATTATGAAGTATAAAAGTTATAATATACTTACTAGAACTTTAATATATGAATTTCGAACATGGAATTCGGATAAGAATATTACGTAATCTTCTTTAAAATGTGACGATATCATGAAATTGTACTTAAAATTTTGTGAGAATTATAATAAATCACACTTAAATTTCCATTATTTATTGATGTATATGAAATCTTAAATGTTATTTTATAATTAATAAAATTTAATGAATAAGACGAGTTAATTAATAAGGAAAACTAGGTAAATTAATTTATATTACTTGAATCTAATTATATGATTAAATAAAGTATAAAGTTATAAATTATATTAACTTAATTTTGGAACTATAATGTAAGCTTAAGTTAGGAATTAATCATTATTGTGTTATTAGTATAAATTTTTTTAATCAAAGATTTTAATTGGAATTATAATTTATGTCTATAGTTTGCGAAATTGCTTTTGAGACTAAAAATTTATAAATATTATGCTAATTGAATTAAGTTACAATTTAATTATTATTTCTAAAATTGAGGATAAATAACCCTAATTTTTCTATCTATTTTTAATCCGAGCTATTAATTTTAATTCGATCTATATGGGCTATGAATTTTACATTTAATTACAAAATAAGTTATATTCATTTCCAAAATTAGGGTTTAGTTTAAAAATATTGAATTTATTCTAAATCAATCATAATTTGAGTACAGGCTAAGTCGAAACATTATGTTTGTAGGCAATACGTCGGGTTTTACGCCGTAGATAGTCTGAAAGCCTACAGCTTTTGTTCAGCTGCTCTTCAGGTGGGGAAAATGTGCTAAGTGTTATGTTATATTTCCATTTCAAGTATTTAAATTTATGAATTATATTCAATATGAAACGTGTTGGGCTTATGTGCTGAATATATGAAATGTGATGATATGACGAGGTGGATACGATATTTCGTATGTGCAATCAAGATGTGCTTTTACGTGAATTTTATTATGTGAATGTGATGAAATTATGTGTGCATGTGCATGCGTATGCAAGGCGGCTAGGGCCGTATATGACGGCTGATCACCGTATTATGACGGGTAATACCCGTAAAGAATATGTTTTCGTGGCGGCTGTGGCCCGCAATATGTTTTTATGGCGGTTAATAACCGTAATATGTTATTATGGCGGCTGAGATCCGCATATGTTACAAGACGGTTAAAAACCGTAAAGATGGAAATGAATGTGATATGTTTACAGGTGGTTGAGATGAATGATTATTTTTTTGAATGAATTATATGTCATGTAATGGAATGTGATTATTTTGGTATATTTTATGAAATGATACCTTATACAGCGTGATCCCACTGAGTGTATTATATACGCTCACCCCTTTTTTTTTCATGTTTTCTTTTATAGATTCGGATGTTGGGAGCCGAATGTGAAGAAAGATGCGAGTATATAATTTTGAAATAATTAAACAAGTTATTGAAGAATTGTAAAAGTATGATGGCCTGTATCTATATATTTTGCTGCGATCTCTGATCATGTTAAAACTTTTATGTAAATTATGTAGTTTGTTTTAAATTGTTGGACGCCCGAAATGTTAAATTTTTGTATTTTATTTTATTTCGAAAATGGGGCGTGACAGTTTTGGTATCAGGGCCTAGCTCTATTTATAGGGCTTTGCTCAATTTTAAAAGTTTATAAAATTTGATTTTTAAAACGGGCTTGATATTTAAATTTTGAATTAAACACGCATCTTTCTCCACTTCTTCTCCCATAGGCGTGGAAATGAGTTGATTTTATGTGTTTAACTTACATAATGTGAAAAAGGGAGGTCGTATATACCTTTTTCTGGTAAGTATTGCTTTAATAGTTTATGATCATATGAATGTGGATGTCATTGTCATCGACACACTGCTTGCTGGACGCCGCCACTGAGCCGCTGACGGCCGCAGCATGAGCTCGTGTGCGTAAATGGCCGCGGCAGGAGTTGGTGCAGTGTTATATGATTAGTTTTCATAATGTGAATACAAATCTGTGTTATTATGAAATGTTGTGTTTGATTCATTATTGAATTGTAAATACGTGTTTTGGGGTTGTTATATAAATATTTTTTTTTTCTTAAGTTAAGCTCCTATAGAATTATACGTACAGATGGCTCGAAAGAGGTATACTGCTAGGAAGTCGATTCCTAGAGAGAGACTTAGGGATGTCTTCTTCGATAGTCGAGTAGCTGCAGATTTTTCAGTAGGTGAGCATACTGCTCGGATGTTACATATCTGGAGACGGGCCGGTGGGGCTGGAGGCTTAATAGGAAATGCGGAGGGATGCCGTCAGCTGATTAGGACTTTGCCCTCTGTATGGGCAGCTCACGCTCATAGTATTTATCGTAGAGAGGTAGTATATTCGGGACCAGAGCGATCTCCCGTTGTAGATTTTGGGAGGGTTGCAGGTCAGCTTCTGGAGGCATGGGGGGGAACGAGTATCCCACTCCCCTTGAGCCAGGGCCCTACGATCCACCTAGTGATGACTCCGAGGAGGAGGAGCAGGAGGAAGATCCGGAGGAAGACCCGGAGGAGGATCCGGAAGAGGATCCTGATGATTACTTTGATGATGGTGATCCAGGCGCTTCGACCTCTGGTGTAGCTAGGCCCCCATCGCCCCCAGCTGCGGTAGCATAGAGGAGCGGACTAGGTGTTATATTTGGGATGTATCTAGGTTAAAACAATATATATAAGTATGTTGTAATTAGTTGTGTGGTAGTGTATGTAAGTATATGGATATGATGCATATGTAGCCAAAATTTTGATGTATATATGATTATGGCTTATAAAGTGTTGTGTTATAAAATATTATGTACATATATATATATATATATATATCCTATTTAAGCTGGTGAAATTTATATATATATATATAGCTTGTATTATTATGATTCCTCAATAATAACGTCGTAATATTTAACTATCGGATATTGCGTGTGTCGTAGCAGAATCATGCCTCCGAGGGGTAGACCCCGAAAGCAAACCGCAGCTACAGAGGGACCGTCTGCACCGACAGAAGAAGGAATACTAGGAAATCTAGTCACAGTATTAAAGGGATTAGCCGATTAAGTTGAGGCTAATAGAGAAGCACCCAACCCGGAACCAAGACATGATACGAATAGTATAATCGAACAGTTTCGACGATTCAATCCGCCAACCTTCAACGGCAAAGGAGACCCTGCGGACGCTGAAGAATGGTTGAGAGCCTTGGATAGGCTCTTTGTTCATTTGGTTTGTACAGACGTGCAAAAGATATCATGTGCTATCTTTCAATTCACTGAAGAGGCTAGTTTTTTGTGGGAGTCATACGATCGAACTATAAACCCGGAAAGAAGAAGAGGCATGACGTGGACAGATTTCAAAGAAATAGTTATGCAGAACTATTTACCGCAGTCTTATCGTGACAGAAAAGAAACCGAATTTTTACACCTTCGACAAGGGATAATGACTGTTGGAGAATATGAAAGAAAGTTCAATCAGCTAAGCAAATATGCAATGCATCTGGTGGATACAGATATGAAGAAAGCTAGGCGATTCAATCGTGGCCTACGGCAAGAAATTGGTACCATTTTGGCAGGACAAGGAGGGTTGACATATGCAGAAACGGTGGAACGAGCCCAAGAAATTGCAGCTCGTATGGGTTTGGAAAATGTTTCACTTAGAAAACCTTCAGATGTACTTATAGTATGCTCTTTTTTTTTAAATCATGTAATATTTATTGCAATTAATCATGATTCATATTGTTAATACATGCACTATAAATATATTCAATACTGTTTTGATATATTAATCACATAAATATTATAACTTGTAAATAATATGATGCTACCTTGTAAAATAGTTTGTATGATACTCATTAATCATAATGTTATATTAATATGCTAATACAAACAGCTTAATGTGTAATTAATGATAGTGTAAAAATAAAGTTAGACTTCATATTGTTTTATATAGTAGTCACTGGTGTCAATCGGCAATATCCCTCAACTCTAAGATACAATGTAACGCCCCGATTCTTTTGTAAATAAATCTTAACCGAGACGTTACTCACTAAAAAAAAATTTCCTCTTCAAAAGAATTTCACTCTTTAAATAGAACAAAGATAAATAAAATCCTGAATAATTATAAAACATACATTTCTTAAATACATGAAATTAATCATTTTAAAATAAAAATGTTCTTTAACCTTGGCTCATCGGCTACCAGCATCCACCACTCGCACTCCACGCCTTAAAAATCCCTAAACTGAAAAATATTTTAAAAGAGGGGTGAGTGTTTGAAATACACTCAGTGGGTTAGGGAAACTCGGAAGGATATAAAATAATTTCCAAAGATTTTATACACACACCAAACACCATTTTATCACATATAACAGATTTTCGTAAAACGTTTGTATTTTAATAAAAATCGTAGAAAATAGATCACTTTATAATGTAAGCATCCATCTCAAATCAATCATCCTTCACATTCAAACATATCACTTTCATTATCACATTTACGGTTTTTAACCGTCTTGCAACATATGCGGGTTTTAGCCGCCTGAAAACATATAATCCATCATTCACATTCAAACAACATTTTTCACATAATTTACGGTGCTTAGCCGCCATGAAAGCATTTTACGGTTCTTAGCCGCCATGAAAACATTTTTACGGGTCTTAGCCGTCCTGGAAACATATGCGGGTCTTAGCCGCCCTGGAAACATCATTACGGTTATTAACCGTCATAATACGGTGATCAGCCATCATATGCGAGCCCTAACCGCCTTGCATACGCATGCACAAGCACATATCACTTCATTTTCACATTTACGGTTTTTAGCCGTCTTGTAAACATACAATCAATCATTCACGTTCAAACATCACTTTTCATATAGTTACGGTGCTTAGCCGCCATGAAAGCATTTTGCGGTTCTTAGCCGCCGTGAAAACATTTGCGGGTTTTAACCGCCTTTTTACGGTCGTTAGCCGTCGTAATACGGTGATCAGCCGTCATATGCGAGCCCTAACTGCCTTGCATACGCATGCACATGCGCACATAATTTCATCACATTTTCACATATCAAACATACACATAGAAGCACATGTACTGAACAAAACACCAACTTTCAAGTCATCATACGTCATAACACGTTTATTCATAGACACTTCAATATGGCACATTTCACATAGAATAAGATTCACCTTCATCATATAATAACATTTCATATATTCAGCACATAAACCCAACACATTTCATATAGCATAATAAAATCCGTAATTTAAATATTTTGAAAGGAATATAAATACCGACTTAGCACTTTTCCCCACCTTTTACTGAGAAAGCTTGCAAAGCGTCTACTTCTATATGAGCTTAGTTCTTTTCTCCCTTCATATTTCCTACAAAGCGTAATTGCTCGCTTTAGAATTTAATCAAACTATTATTAATTAAAATACATTCTTAATGTATAACATTTTCTGTTAACAGACTATCTAACAGGGTTAACCTGAAATAAAATTAAGTATTAATGTAATATGCTAGGGTGATAACACTCAACCCAAAACCCGACCTGAAACTAAGTTTCCTTAATTATTTCAATAAGGATCTAGGATTTTATACCTTAATCGACATATAAAGAGGTTTAAATAATATAACTTAATTACCATAATTTCTCTTTGTCATTTAATTAAAGCTCGGTTTCTTACAAGGTTGTGGTTTAAAAGTAAAATGAATGATTTTTAAAGTAAATATAGGGTTTAAATGAAATTATAATGAAAATGCGTTTATTAAGATATTATAAAACTTAATTAGACTTTATTTAGATCTTGAAATACTTATCTTAGTTTCCAGGAAAATTAATTATAAAATTATAATTTAGGTTAGATCTTGAAGATTTGATAATAATTCTAAACAAGTAAATTATAAAGCTTTTGGCTTAAATTAATTCTTGAAGACCTTTAAATTAATCATAGAAAATTATGTAATTTATGGTTTAACTTAGATATTAAGAAAATTGAATATATTTATAATTATGGTGTATTTAGATTGACTATATAATTTAATTGCTAAATTGAATTCAATTAACTAAAATTATATTTTAATTTAGAAAATATATTTAATTGCATAACATGTTTAGTTAATTATTATTTAAGAGAATTAAAGTTGATATTTAATTTGATATTCATGTTTGAACTTGACTTTGGGAAAATAACTAGTAAAGTTCATAATTAACTTAAGATCATTAAATCATTTTTTATCAATATAGGGAAATTATTTAAATATTTAATATTTATAATTAGGCATTTGGTTTGTTTATTAAATTATGAAGATCAAACATAATGTCTATAATTATATTTAGGACAAAATGTCATTTAAATTTAAGAGAGATTGTAATTTATATTCATAATTAGGCCTTTGGGTTATTTATTAAATTATGAAGATCACAACATAAGGTACATAATTATATTTAGGTCCATATTTATAATTTCTCTAAGGTTAATTTGCAACCTAATTCATTAGATTGAATTTAATTCATTTATTCATATATATATTAAATCTCGAAAATAATATCTATAATATTTAGAGTCCGTTTTATACTCTCAATTAATTATGGGTAATTAATTATAACTTCAACAATTTTAAGGGTATTTTTGTATTTCAACATATTTTATGGGTCATGTTACCATATTTAACAACTCAGTGTAGTACATAATATCATTAACAATAGGGAAAAATTATGTAATTTCGATAAATTTAAGGGTTCGTTTATCATTATCCATAATTTGGTAGTCTTCATGCATGTTTTAAATACTTAAGGGTTAATATGCAATTTCATAAAATATTTAGGCTTTAATTCAAATTTCAGCATAGTTATACTTTGCAAGATAGCCCTTGAATCCTATCTAATTTACAAAAATTTACCCCATCCCATTTCCCCCTTTTTCCAGCCCCCCTGCAGCCCGTCTCCTTCACCTCCAGCTTCCATTTCTGCCATGGCCGGCGACGGTGTTGTCGCCGGCGACCCCCAACACCAACTACAACTTCCCCGACTCACAAACAAACATCGCCCACACACATATATATACATACCCACACACCCTTGCCATATATATATATACCTGCAGCAGAAATTCAGCACGCCGCCCTCGGCCTCTCCCCCGCGCCGCTCATCCCAGTGCTGCCGCCGTTCACCTCTGCCGCCGGCACAACCCAGCACCAAACCCATCCCAAACACAACCCCATATTTATATATATATATAGGCTGCAACTATTTGCATCAAAGAGGGAAGAAAAGAAAAGAAAAGTAGAATAGCAGAGAGAGAGAGGAAGAGGAGACGTGCAGAGAGAGAGAGAAATGGAAAGTGATGATATTTTCTTTCTTTTGTATTCTTATCCCCAAATGGAGTTTGACTTTTCCATTTTTCATTCAATGTCTTGTTCCCTCATTCTTTGTCAATGTGTATATATATATATACATATAATAAAGATAATTAGTGTGTGTAGCACATATATATATACATATTTAGATTAATTATATAAGTTGTAATTATATATATATATATTGTGTGCGTAGCATATATGTATATACTTATATATATATAAGTAAATTTTATTTTGTCTATTTCTCTTTCATATTTTATTAGCATAATGATAATTATATATTTTTTTTTTATTATTATTATTATTTTTAACCTATACCATTAATATTCTAAAATTTATTTCATAAAAATTTTGGGTGTTACATCCTTCCCTCCTTCAAAGAAATTTCGTCCTCGAAATTTAGGAACGTACCACAACTCAACAAATCTAAATATTTTGCCAAGATTTCCTCCTTTTACCAATTGCTTTCTCAATGTCGTGATGGCTCCATTGAATTTTTATTAAAATTATTTCTCGATTTATGCGTGTCATCCTTGCGCAGTGGCCATGCTAATCTTCTCTGTATCGTTCCAATTTTATCGGATGTCTCATTATTGTCCCAAATAACCAAATGAGTTTCTTCATATAATAAGTTCTCTCAAGCCTGATTTGTTGTGGATTGATATCCTAACTCAATTCGATAACGTACTTCCTTAACATAGACCTATTAAAAACGTTATGTATGCCGACATAGTCTGGCGATAAACTAACTTATACGTCACTTCTCTGACTCGTTCTAGAACTTCGAACAATTCAATATATCTGTAACGTCCCGTTTCTTTTGTGTAAATAAATCTTAACCGAGACGTTACTCACTCATAAAAATTTTCACTCTTTCAAAAGAATAAAGATAAATAAAAATTAAGAATAATTTAAAATTCAAGATTTATTATAAAATATATGTTTTCATAATTCATAAAATATCACATTTACAAATAAAAACTTCTGTAACCTTTGATCATCGGCTACCAGCATCCACCGCTCGCGCGCCACGCTTTAAAACTCCTTAAACTGAAAACATTTTAAAAAAGGGGTGAGTGTCAATAGTACACTCAGTGGGGTGGGGAACTCGGGATGACATGAAATAATTTTGGAAGATTTTACACACATGCCAAAACATGATTTTATCACATAAACAGATTTTCGTAAAATATTTATCTTTTACTAAAAACCGTAGAAAATAGATCACTTCAAACACTTGGCTTAAAATCATTTTGAAAATGTAAGCATTCATCTCAAATCAATCATCCTTCACATTCAAACATCACTTTTCACATAATTTACGGTGCTTAGCCGCCATGAAAGCATTTTACGGATCTTAGCCGCCATGAAAATATTTTACGGTTCTTAGCCGCCATAGATGTGGTTCTTAGCCACTATAGATACGGTTCTTAGCCGCCATAGATGTGGTTCTTAGCCACCATAGATGCAGTTCTTAGCTGCCATAGATACGGTTCTTAGCCGCCATAGATGTGGTTCTTAGCCACCATAGATGTGGTTCTTAGCCACCATAGATACGGTTCTTAGCCGCCATAGATGTGGTTCTTAGCCACCATAGATGCAGTTCTTAGCTGCCATAGATACGGTTCTTAGCCGCCATAGATGTGGTTCTTAGCCACCATAGATACGGTTCTTAGCCGTCGTACATGCACATGCACACATATTCACATCACACATACACATATCCAACATACATATGGAAGCACATTATTTTAACATAACACTTAGTTGCAAATTCGGAATCATATCTTATTGCTCATATACATACATTAACTTCACATATATTCATGCTCATATCATCACGTAAACATTTATTTTGCCATTCATCATCTTTCAGCACGCATTCATCATGTATATAATAAAACATGTCACATTTCCCATAAAATAGTATTCATCTTCATCATATAATCACATTGCATGCGTTCAGCACATAAACCCAACACATTTCATATAACATAATAAAATTTGTAATTTAAATATTTCGAAAGAATTATAAATACCGATTTAGCAATTTTTCCCCACATATAATAACAATCTTAATTTAAAGAATTTACCCACACCTTGTTCGGTGGTTACCACGTGCGTTGCAAGTATCGAAGCTTACGTATCCCAAGACTTCAAATCAACGGGTATCCTACATAATTCACAGTATTTCTTAAATCTTTATTAAATAAAATTAATGATTTAAACGATATAAAATCGGATACTATCTATCGAGATGAGACGGATCGGAACGGAAGACTTAACGATTGAGGTTGAAGAAATAAGAGGGAAAGATCAGTTTGTACAGTTGAGGTGAAAGAGAATGAATTTTGGATCACAACAAAACAAGAATGAGCTGAATCGAAGTTGAAACGAGCTCGAACGGAGCGTTTTAAGATTAAGGGGTGTTTTGATAATTTGGTCAAAGGGTTGACTTTGACCGGGACCCACGACCCCCGGTTATCGATATCTCGTTGGCGACGACTCGATGATAAGGTACGATGAAAAGAAAACGAGATTCGGATCGAAAACGAATCGAAAATACGGCGTCGCATGCGTTCCCGGCCTGCTCCCGTCGTCGGCCTGCTCGAGCAGCCATCTTCCCGGCGCCACCGGCCGCGGCGGCGCCACCCTATGCCATCGGCCCTTAGTCCTCCGGCTAGCCCGCACCACCGGCAACTAGATCCGGCCATCTCTCGCCGGATTCCGGCATGAATAGTGCCTGAAAAACAGCCTCAAAAACCCTTCGTCGCACACATTTCACAAACTCCTTGCAACAGCCCCCCTTTCTAGGTCATTTTCCGGCACCGGCGCCGCCACCCATGGCGGCACCACCCCTCCAGTGGCTAGCCCACAACTCCGGCAGCCTTTCCGGTGCCTGCAACGGTAAGAAAAGAGAGAGAGAGAGAGAGAAACGGGAGAGAGAAAAGGTGGCCAGAAGCAACGGTTGGGGTTTTGGAGATGGTTGTTCGCCGTTTTCCGGCGAACGGAGAATCGGAATAGAATTCCAGAAGTTGTCCTAGACTCGTATCATCGAGGGCTACGTTATATACGAAAATCAGCCGAAACGGATGGGTTTGACTTTTTCCGGCGACGGCAGCGGCGGTTTTTCGCCATTTTCCGGCGAACGGAGAATTGGAATTAAATTCCGAAAGTTGCCCTAGACTCGTATCGTCGAGGGCTACGTTGTGTACAAAAATCAGCCAAAACGGACGAGTTTGACTTTTTCCGGCGAACTCCGGCTCCGGCGGCGGCGACGGCAGCTCCGGCGGCGGCGGCGACGACGGAATAGAAAATTAAAAGGAAAGAGAGAGGAGAGAAAGACTTATGTGTATTCGACGCTTTTCGACTCGTTCGAAGAAATGGTGAAAATGAAATTGAATGAGGGCCTATTTATAGAAAATTTTGAAAGTTACTATTTATGATAAGATTTCGTTTCTCGTTTTTCCGAAACTTCGTATTTTGCCCCTTTTTTTCGCCGTTTGAGCTACGAGTGTCCGATTGACCTCTAATTCGTTTCTATCTTCTCATTTTTCCGTTACGCATGTAATGGTATAAAAATATTTTATGTTCCATGTTTATAAATTTTATCCCTCTAAAACCGATCGTTAAACAACATCTGAAACGCACGTAATTAAATTAAACACTTAAAAATTAATACACATAAGATATTTTAATTAAGATTTTACTTATTTACTTAATCAATTATGCTTCGTTTTTTTATCTTGGGCGTTACAATAACTTATATAATACTTAGGTTATAATCATATTTATATAACTTATGAATTGTATATCTTAATATCTATAACTTATTTTATAATTATATCATGTAGCTTATTTTATGAATTATATATATATATATATTAATATTTATATAACATATATTGTAAATTATTTCGTATAACTATGTACACATTAATGCAATAAATATATATATATATATATATATATTATAGGGTTATATATAAAAAAAATAAAAAATTTCTAGGTGCTACATCCTTCCCTCCTTTAAATAAATTTCGTCCTCGAAATTTAGAAACGTATCTAGAATCGGCAAATTCAAATATTTTGCTCAAATTTCCTCGTCTTCTTCCCAAGTGGCTTCATTGATATCATGATGACTCCATTGGACCTTGACTAAGACAATATCTCGATTTCTTAATTTATGAATCTTTTTGTCCATCTGGAGCAGTCTTGATTCTTTCTCGAACTTTTCGTATTTTCTCTACTGCTTGCTCCACCAACTCGGGTCCCAAAAATTTGTTTTTCACCTACTTCATCCCAATACAGAGGTGAACGACATTTTCTTCCATATAGTGCCTCGTACGGTGCCATCCCGATAGTTGCCTGCTAGCTGTTATTGTAGGCGAACTCCACCAAATATAGATGGTCTTCCCAGCTCCCGTGTAGATCTAAAGCATTTGCTCGCAGTATATCCTCCAGAATTTGTATTGTTCGTTCGGTTTGTCCATCAGTTTGAGGATGAAATGCAGTACTGAAATTTAGCTTGGTACCTAATTCCTTTTGTAAATTTTGCCATAATCTGGATGTGAAACGAGGGTCTCTATCCGATACAAAAGAGATGGGTACTCCATGCAGTCTAATGATTTCCTTTATATAGATCTGAACTAGTCTCTCCAACTAATTGTCATCTATAAAAACTATAATAAAACAATCAAGATGTGGATGGAAAAAAAATTCGATTCATCATATCCATAAAAACGGTTGGTGCATTACTAAGTCCAAATGGCATTACCACAAATTCGTAATGGCCATACCTTGTCCTGAAAGCCGTTTTAGATATATCGTCCTTCTTAATCTTCACTTGATGGTATCCGGATCGTAAATCAATCTTCGAAAATACGCTTGCACCTCTACGTTGATCGAACAAGTCCTCAATCCGAGGTAATGAATACTTATTCTTGATCGTTCTTTTATTGAGCTCTTGATAGTCTATGCACATCCGAAATGTTCCATCCTTTCTTCACAAACAGCACTGGAGCTCCTCCAAGGTGGTACACTAGGACGTATGAAACCCTTTTCCAAAAGTTCTTGCAATTGTACCTTTAGCTCTTCCAATTCTTTCGATGCTATACGATAAGAAGCCTTCGATACTGGTGCTGATCTAGGTATTAAGTCGATGCTGAATTCGACTTGTCTATCGGGCGGTGGACTAGGTAATTCTTCTGAAAAAACGTACGTATATTCATTTACAATCGGCACATTTTCAATCGAATTTGTTTTCTGCTCGGAATTTACAATATTTACCAAGAACGCCTCACAATCTCTCTTATTAATCATCTTGGTAGCCTGCAGAACCGATGTAACCCATGGATTTATGCCGACTCGAGTTCCAAAAATGTGAACTCTTCCTCTCCAGGTGATCGTATCAAAATCTCTTTTCCTCGACATCGGATCACCGCATTATTATCTTTAAGCCAATCCATGCCCAAAATAACATTAAAATCTTTTATATCCAATACATGCAACATGGTCGGAATAATTTTCTCTCCAAAAGAAATTTTCATATCTCGACACATATGTTGGTTTTTTTTTTTTTTTTTCCAGAAGGTATACTAACCTCTTAAGATTTTAGCATCTACCCTATCTTTCTTATATCCCAAAAGCTCGTAAAAGATAACAGATATAAACGAATGGGTTGGCCCAATATCAAATAATACAAGAGCAGGCATATCAGATACTGATAGCATACCTGCCATAGTCCCTGGCTCTTCTGCCGCCTCGTTTCTAGTGAGAGCAAAAGCTCGAGCTCTCCTTACCTCGGGTCTTGGCCTGGAACCTGGTGTAACTTTGTTTTTAGGACACACCTTCCAATGATGTCCCACTTCTTGACATCGAAAACAACGTCCAGTCCCCCATAGACATTCTCCTAAGTGAGCTCTTCCACATTTGGAGCAGACTGGCCCCTGTCCTGGTTTAGAAGCATTTGGGCCGCTGCCCATTCCTGGACGCTGGTTCCGATCAAAGGTCTGATTTCTATTTGGGTTCGTGTCATTCCACTTCCTCTTTCCAAGCAATTCTGAAGGGTTTTTATGTGGAACCTTATCCAAACCCATACGTGATGAAATCTCCTGAGCTCTTTCAACAGTTTCTGCATATGTCATCCCTCCTTGCCCTGCCAAAATGGTGCCAACTTCTTGACGTAGGCCCCGGTTGAAACGTCTAGCTTTCTTCATATTTGTATCTACCAGATGCGTTGCGTATCTGCTCAGCTGATTGAACTTTCTTTCATATTCTCCAACGGTCATCGTTCCTTGTCGAAAGTGTAAAAATTCGGTCTCCTTTCTGTCACGATAGGATTGCGGCAAATAGTTCTGCATAACTATTTCTTTGAAATCTATCCACGTCATGCCACTTCTTCTCTTAGGGTTTATAGTTCGATCGTATGACTCCCACCAAAAGCTAGCCTCTTCAGTGAATTGAAAGATAGCACATGATATCTTTTGCATGTCTGTAAAACCAAATGAGCAAAAAGCCTATCAAAGGCTCTCAACCATTCTTCTGCGTCCGCAGGGTCTCCTTTGCCATTAAACGTTGGCGGATTGAACCGTCGAAATTGTTCGATTATACTATTAGTATCATTTCTTGGTGCCCGGTTGGGTGCTTCTCTATTAGCATCGAACTTATCGGCTAATCCCTTTAGCACTGTGACTAGATTTCCCAATATTCCTTCTTCTGTTGGCGCAGACAGCCCCTCTGTAGTTGCGGTTTGTTTTCGGGGTCTACCTCTCAGAGGCATGATTTTGCTATGATGCACGCAAAGATCCGATAATTAAATATTTTGACGTTATTATTCGCAAAACAAAGAATGTAAGCTACGAGAAAATCACCAGCTTCAATAGAATATATTTATATATAATATTTTATAAAACAACATTTTTTATAAGCCATAATCTTATGTACATCTATCAAAATTTTGGCAATATAGGCATCATGTTCCACTATCTACATCTGTTATGAACACTACTATTAAAGAAGAAATCTCTAAGCCTCCTCCTGGGAATCGACTTACTTGCCGTATACTTCTTTCGAGCCATCTATATGCATAATTCTATATAAGCTTTAATTAAGGAAATCTGTCTAATAACCCCCCCGGTAAATAAACTCCAAAACACGTATTTACGATTCAATAATAAATCAAACATAACATTTCATAATAACACAGATTTGTATTCTCATTATGAAAACTAATCATATAACACTGCACCAACTTCTGCCACGGCCATCTACGCACACGAGCTCATGCTGCAGCCGTCAGCGGCTCAGTGGCGGCGTCCAGTAAACAGTGTGTCGATAACAGTGATATCCCACATTCACATGATCATAAACCACTAAAGCAATTCTTACGAGAAAAGATCTATACGACCTCCTTTTTCACATTATGCAAGTTAAACACATAAAATCAACTCATTTTCATGCCTATTGGAGAACAAAATGGAGAAAGATGCGTATTTAACTCAAAATTTAAATATTAAGCCCGTTTTTAGAAAATTAAAAATTTTATAAACTTTTTAAAATTGAGCAAAGCCCTACAAAGAGAGCTAGGCTCTGATACCAAAACTGTCACGCCCCATTTTCGATACAGAATAAAATATAAATTTTTAACAATTTGGGCGTCCAGCAATTTAAAAATAACTTAAAACCAAAGGTTAAAATATCCATCCAAAAATTACATAATTTACATAAAATATTTAAGTTATCAGAGACAGCAGCAAAATTCAAAAATTTTACAATCCTTCAAAAATAACTTGTTTAATTACATCAAAAAAATATATACATCTTTCTTCACCTCCTGTTCTCCACATCCGAATCTATAAAAGAAAACATATAAAGGGGGTGAGCGTATAAAATACACTCATTGGGATCATGCGGTATAAGGGATTTATTTCATAAATTCACCAAATAATCATATTCCATCACATGACTTATAATCAATTGAGAATAAACGCATTCTTCACAAAGCAGACATCATTCACCTTCAATATAACTTTTCACATAATTTACGGTGCTTAGCCGCTATAAAATATATATGCGGGTCTTAACTGCCTTTTTCGACGTACTTAACCGTCTTTTATGCGGGTCTTAGCCGCTATTTTCGACGTACTTAACCGTCTTTTTATGCGGGTCTTAACCGCTATTTTTTGACGTACTTAACCGTCTTTTTATGCGGGTCTTAACCGCTATTTTTGACGTACTTAACCGTCTTTTTCGGTGATCAGCCGATATTCATACGCATGCACATGCACACATCAACATACACATATCAAACATACACTTTCCTTATCACATTTACGATTTTTAACCGTCTTGCAAACATATAATCCATCAATCACATTCAAACATCACTGTTCACACATATATAAGATTCACCTTCATCACATCATAGCATATCATGTATTCAGCACGTATACCCAACTCATTTCATATCGAATAATAATTTGTAATTTAAATATTTGAAAGAAATATAAATACCGACTTAGCAATTTTTCCCCACCTGAAGAGCAGCTGATCAAAAGCTTTTAGATTTCCAAAATCTACGTCGCAAACTCCGGCGTATTGCCTACAAGCATAAGGGTTCGACTTAAACTCTAATCGAATTACTATCGAATAAATAAAATAATATTTTTAAGGTAAACCCTAATTTGTAATTAATTATAACCTATTTTGTAATTAAATATATCATTTATAATTTATAAAGTTTGATTCGAAATTAATAATTCGGATTAAAAGAGATATGAGTTTAAGGTTATTTATCTTTAATTTAGAAATAATAATTAAATCGTAAAATTAATTTAATTAGCATAATATTTATAAGTTTATAATTTTTAGTCTCAAAAGCAATCTCGCAAAACATAGGTTTAACTGATAATTCCAAATAAATCTTTGGTTAAAAATTATAATAAATAATGCAATAATACTTAATTCCAAAATCGAGCTTAAACTATATTTTCTTAATCAATTGGATAAAATCTAGGGCTTTATTCCCTAATTAATTATATAAATGGAGCCAATTTTAACATACATTAATCTATATACTCTTTCTTTATCATTTAATTAAAACTTGACTCATTTATCAAATTCTATTTACTTATAAAATAATATCTATAAATCCAATATATATTCTAAAATCAAAAACGTCATTTTCATAAATTCAATAATTATAATATTTAAATTCCTAATATTCTTAAATCTTAGGGAAAAATCCATATCATGTTATCCAACTCAAAGTCCAATAATTTCTACATAATTATGATACTTAAAGCATAATTTATAAAAATTAAGGTTATGATTTATCTTTGCCATTTAATTAGAGTCCAAAATTTCATATATCAAATTCTATTCATTATAAAGTAACATATTTAATTTTCATATATTTTAGTGTTTAATAACCTATATGCCATTTACATTAAATCTCAAAATCCTATAGAAAATTACATAAAAATCAAACATTATGAAAAACTAGGTAAGTTCATTAAAAGTAAGGTGTGTTTGTTTATTATTATCATTGTTCAATTATCTTAGAACATGCTTTAAATAATTAAGGGAGCAAATCTGAAATTTTATAAAGGCTAAGGGTTAATCTCTAATTTCAGCATAAAGGATATTTGCAATCTAGCCCCCGTACTCTATCTAATTTATAAAGGAAAGCCCCCCAATTTTCCCCTTTTGTTTCCAGCCGGCCATGCTCCTCCCTGCCACTGCCCTCTTCCGCCGCCAGCCTCCGCTTCGCCACTGCCGGCGACTTCCAGTCACCGGCGACCACACCACGACCGAGCTCCGCCCAACACCCGACCAGCGCTCCCCGACACAGACACACACATACGCTGCACACCCTGTTGCCGCTGCTGCCCATGGCAGCGGCTTTAACATAACCCACCATCGGCGCCGCTGCTCACGGCGGCGCCCAGCAACACCGTCGGCTCACACCAGAGCCACCAACAACACGCACACCTGTACCCAAGCACACCAAACTCACAGCACAAACCGACAACACCCACACGCAGATGCCGCCACTTAAAACGACGGCTCCTACTCGACGCACCGGCGCAAGAGCGCCAACCCCACCCGAACTGGCGGCGAAACGGGGACAGCGGAGAATAGAGCAGCAGCCGAGAGAGAGAGTGAGGGAGGAAGAGAAAAGGAGAAGCTCATCGGTTCAAAATTTCCGAACCTGTACCCACGACGACGAGCTCGGCAAGGTGTATTACTCGTCCCGATTACCTTGTCGGAAAAGATGGTTGGCCGGTGGAGGAAATAGGCGGCCGATGATATGAGCAGAGGAGAATTTGAAATGGAAGCTAAGATGAGGAATGAAAGAAATGAACTCTGAGTCCCAACTTTCCATCTCTTATCAACAAGTGTTGACCCTACTATACCTATCCAATCTTTTCCATCTAGAAAGAATTTGACTTCCCTTTTGATTGATCAACTATGCTAATGTGCTCATTATAAAACGTACCATATGTTATATGTGTATTAATATCATATAGCTCATAATATATACAATTATCTCATATATATTTATATCATGCATATATATCTTTTACGTAATTAGATTAGGTTATATACATAATAACTTATATAATACTTAGGTTATAATCATATTTATATAACTTATGAATTGTATATCTTAATATCTATAACTTATTTTATAATTATATCATGTAGCTTATTTTATGAATTATATATATATATATTAATATTTATATAACATAATACTATATAACATATATTGTAAATTATTTCGTATAACTATGTACACATTAATGCAATAAATATATATATATTATAGGGTTATATATAAAAAAAAAATATTTCTAGGTGCTACAGCCCTGCCCCCATGCCCATCGGCCCCAGCCGCGCTGCTGTCCAGCCGCCCCTTCTCCCTTCGCCGGTCCCATCACCAAATAACAGCAGCATCGAACAACATAAGAAAGGAAGGACAAAAAGAAAACAAAAATGGTGTGCAGCAGAGTGAGCAAATAAGAGAGAATAAAAAAAATAGAAAAGAAGAGAAAATGGAGAAGAAGAAGAGACTTGGGGAGAAAGAGAATTAAAATAAGAGAGATACAGAGAGAGAGAGTCGAGAAAGAGAAATAGAGGGAGTCTTCTTTGTTTGACTTTGAATCCAAATTATTTCCTAAATTTAAGGCTTTTCTTCCCAATTATTGAAAGGTAACGTAGATATAGATATAAATGTGAAAATGACATAGCTATACTTATCCATATTTATGCTTATCAATTTATAATATAATGTAAACTTTATTATTTATATTTAACTTATATCATTAATATTTTTAAAATTTATTCTAAAATTTTTCTGGTGTTACATTAACAATTGTATTGGTGTTCTTAACACAAAACTATCATGTAGAAACACAACAAACGTGTAGTAGTGTTCCTAAGAAATAATATAGTCTTCGGGCTAGAATTTCCAAGCAAATAAGCAAACTTCGGGATATTATAAATATTTTAGACTAAGAATGCATAAACCATCTAAGAATGAATAGGAATACATTTGTACTTTCGTGAACTTCTCGAACAATTTGGTGGGTTACCTTTGTCATGACAGTACCATAAAGTAATTATGAATTGTTTTTTATTATTAATAAATATGATATTTATTTTCAATCTCTTATATTTATGGTATGCATTTCATGAACATCATAGAAAATCTCTAATCTGTTTGATGTAATCATAATTGTAGTAAATAAATGTTATATACAAAAGGATTAAGATTGTGGATAATAAACATAAATGAAATTTATGATGAAATTAATTAAAGTATGAGATTTTTAATTAAAACATCATTAATACGGTCCAAAACATTTTGAATGTGACCGTCGATGTGGAGACATGTGAGTGGGGCATTATATATGATTTGATCATATAAGTGTGGCACCACAATCCAACTTGCGAAGATTGAGACATCACCTTGACTTCATATGCTCAAAATATTTGTAAAAGGAAATAACAATAATTAAAAATCATTTTCGTAGAGAAACTCAGTGGAAGACTTTACTAAAAACATGAGTATTCTTTTATTTTTTAATCGAAAAACGTAGCATGCAAGGAACTAACTCGTGTCTTACCCACATTGTAAATCAAAACCTTGACATACATACGATGCATGAAAATTTTACTTGAACGGTTAATCCAACATAAAAGTTTTCAAAGCACTACAAGAATTTTGGGCTTTAACAACGGTTAAAAACTGTTGTTAAAGAGGAATTTTAACCGTTGTCGTAGGCAGGGTTGCAAAAAAAATTTCACACAACGACAACGCACCAAAAAGCGTTGTCTTTTCCAATTTTACAACGCTTTTTGGTGCGTTGTAAAAAGCGTTGTCATATCCTAAAAAAAATCGAAAAAGTGACACGTCATTAGCATATTTTGGACACATCATTGCCACATCATCTTCCACATCATGAGAAATAAATGTGCGTTGTCTAGAATTCGAACTCGTGACCTTTGTAAGACCTTGAACCATTAGGCTACTAGTGCTTTAGTGTTTATATTATATATGTATTTATTTTATTAACTAATTATATATATATACATATATAATTAATGGCTAATTAATATATAATTGGAAGATTAATGAATAATTAATATGTTTAATAATATTTAATCTAATTTCATATTAAGACAATTATAAAGTATACTAGTGCATATTTTTAATATATGTTATAAACATACTAATTTTTTAAAATTTTGAGTTTGTTCATATATATAAGATAATATTAATGCAAATAATATAAAATAACATCATAAAATAATTAAAATTTTCAACTTTAATTTAATTAAAATAATATATAAATTTTGTATTATTATATAAAAAAAATTGTATTGACCAATTAATATATGTATGTTTTTTTATTTTGAAAAATAGTTTATCGTTCAATTACACATATTTAAATTTTTTTTTCATATTATTCTTTTAATTAATCATTTTTATATCTTTTTTTTTATTTTATAAAATAATTTTTTCAAATAATTTATGTTTTTGGTATTAATTTTAAAACCAAACTAATTTATATTTATTTTCTAATATAATAATATATAATTTTTATATTATTATGTAATAAAAAAATTTTTATTTTTCAAATTAATATATGTATTGTTTTTTTTTTTTGTTGTAAAATAAATTTTGGTTCAAATTAAAACCAAACTCATTTTATCTTTATTTTCTAAAATAATAATATATAATTTTTATATTATTATGTAATACAAATTTTTTTATTTTTCAAATTAATATATGTATTGTTTTTTTTTTGTTGTAAAATAATTTTTGGTTCAAATTAAAACCAAACTCATTTTATCTTTATAAACGAAAATAATAATATATAATTTTTATATTATTATGTAATACAAATTTTTATATTTTTCAAATTAATATATGTATTGTTTTTTTTTTTGTTGTAAAATTATTTTTGCATCAAATTAAAACCAAACTCATTTTATCTTTATTTTCTAAAACAATAATATATAATTTTTATATTATTATGTAATACAAATTTTTATATTTTTCAAATAAATAAATGTATATTTTTTTTATCCTTTTATAATTAAATTTTTTATATATTCTTAATTAATTGATATATATATATATATATATATGTATCTTTTTTTTATGTTTTTTGTATTAATTTTAAAACACAATAATTTTATCTTTATATTTTTTTACAAAAAACATTCATAATTTATGAATTATGAATTATAAAATACAATTTTCGAATCATGTTTTAAAATAATATTCAAATTTTGTATTATTATATAATAGGATGAGAGTAATACTTAATTAGGTGTAATTAATTTGTTAATTAATTCAAAATAGTATTTTATAAAAATACTATTTTCTAAAATAATGAATTTGTTCATATAAGATAATATTAATGCAAATAATGTAATATAAGATAACATTATAAATTAATTAAATGTATTAAATTTAAGTTAATTAAAAAATAATTATATAAAAAAATAATTATTTTATAATTGTTTTTTATTTTAAACATGCAACACACAAAACAAAAGGGTTGCATAATGGGTTGCAAAAAAAAAAATTCTAAGAAAAGACAATGCTCAAAAGCGTTGCGAAAAAGGGTTGTCGTAGAGCGAAAAAAACGCCTTTTAACAACCCTACTTAAAAAGCGTTGTCGTTTCAATTTTGACCGTTGTCGTATAGCGATTTTTTGCAAAAAAGACAACGCTTTTCGGAAAAAGCGTTGTAAAAAGCCAAAAGACAACACAAATTCAGTAAAAGCGTTGTTAAAGAGGGGTTGTTAAAAGCCAAATTTCTTGTAGTGAAGACTTTATGTAATATCAAATTCATACACATTAAAATAAATTAAAACATATGCTTATAGGAGTCCGTACAATCGGCTACACATTATGAGACTCCTCCGAAGAGGAAGCCTAGTGAGATAACCATACTTGTCTAATACATTAAGACAATTAAACTGTTAAGCACATACTACATGTCCTTCAGGCATGCTAACCCTTGAACCATATGATCATGACATCGAGGAATGTGGGATCGCTCGCCCACGATACCTCGCTTCATAGACCAAACACTCTCGCCCTTATGGTCGTCGTTCGGTAGGGAAGCTGCATACTGGTTATACCTATGGGCTTCTAGCTGTAGATTTTCATACATAACTTACTAATTCAATAATCAACATGTAGTAAAGTTATCTTCGCTCGACACGTTCATTATAATTTTAAATCCGAAACTGGACTATCTTTGAAAAATCATTGTAATTCGTACTCTACTCTAAAAATTACCAAATGTCAAACTCTTAACTTCATGTAGCATAACATAATTAAATAGTTTTGAAAATTCGTAATTTACTGATTTTATACAATTATATTTCTATGGTCTAAAACTGTAGAATTTTATATCCGCAACTGGACTATCTTTGAAAAATCATTATAATTTATACACTACTCCAAAAATTACCAAATATTAACCATAGACTTTCAACTTTATATAGCATAACAGAACAAAATATTTTTGAAAAATTTCAAGTTTATAAATTTATAAAAATCGACAAAGTGGACTTCAATTACCAAAGTTTTTCACAAGTTAATTAAACACACCAATTTTCTTAATTAAAATCTAAATTTGACTTTTATAACTCTATTAACCACAATAATATCACTTTGACTCAGTTTATCACACATGTAATAAGCTTAGACAAGATAATCAAACATACAATTGCACCATTAACACTCAAAATGACATGTTTTTTAAGATCAACCACATAGAACAAAATATTGAACAAATTTATCACATTGGTAGGAAATATCCCTTGGATCATACATGCAACTCCATATTAAGAACCTAATCATGCTCTTAAGAAAGAAAATTGGTAAAGATTAGCCAAAAATACCTCTTGAATTGCGCAAATTATAAGTTCTTTGAAACTTGTTTGGAAGAAGATTATACTTTGAGCTTAATTTTCCATTTTGTTTGGAAGGATCTTGCTTCTTCACTTAATTCTTGAAAAGGGCAGTTTGTTTGAAGATGGGGATGAAGATTTTTTAGGGAAAGAAAAGTGTAGAGAGAAGGGAGGAGCAAAACTAGCTAGAAAGAGAGGTTCCTTGTTTTCCCCAAAATGAGAAGAGTAAAAATGACTCATAGGTGGTGTATTTTTCCTTTTATATATGTAGTAATCTATAGTACCAAATATGTAGAATACACGTATATATCTTGTAGGATGATTAATTAGATGTGTAATAATTAGTAGCATTGAGAGTTGTGGTAGATTTGATGGAGACACAAGAGATTGAGTATTGTTTCATCTATTGTGATATAATTGAGTTTTGTGATCATGATTGTATATTTATACTTGATGTAATTATGACACATAATATATATTTCATGAAAAATTAATCAAATAGGTGTCACACTGTAGCACCCCGAACCTTTTATGCATATTTCTATTAGTTTATTTTCTTGCTTTATCATCTTTCAGTTTAAATTATCTTTTGATATACATATGTTTATTTTCATCTAGCTTTATTAGCGATTTTGAGTTCGACTGCGCCGCCAGCACCGAGACTAAGTGAAATGTGATAAGAGAATTATAAAATTACAAGAATAAAAATCTAGCATCGGGCTTAAAGTTTAAGAAATTAAAAGAAAATAATAAACGCTTGAAGTAAGATAACGATAGATTTTATCGACTAAATAATTGTGAAAAATCAATTAATAATAGAGTTTTATTAGGATTAATGATAATGAAAAATTATAAAAATCCTTAAATATGTTAAGGTGTATGTGAATAATTATTTTGGGCATAAATGAAATTATTGCACATAAAATCCACAAATATCCTTTATTAATGCTAACTTTAAAATGTGGAAAAATCATTATTCTTTAGTGAATGACCAATGTGCCCCTTTTGCCCTCATTTATTCTATAAATATGATGGATGCTAATTTGAGGATCATTTTCACACACAACACATACTAAATCTCTACACACACTTGCTCTTCAAGTCAACAAGGTAGTCTTCTTACCTTCTTCATTTCCAAAGCTTTGATCATGTGGGATATGCATGTTTTAAGTTAGATAATCATACTATAACATGATCTAGGCTTAGATGATGGTTTATTGTTGAGAGATGTTCTAAGAAAAATCATTATATGTTGAATGAAAGTGTGGGAGGTAAAGAGGCTGTTTTGGGGCTGTTTTTTGAGGTGTTCTTGGGCTGTTTTTATGACCTTTTTATATGTTAAAATACATGTTATGAGAAGCATAAATATGGTTTTAGATCATGTTTTGGACTTGTGTAGAGAAAGTTATGAATTTTGCAAGTTTTCTTCATTTCTTTGCATACTTGAGTCTTAGAAGCTTATGTTGATGTTAGATGATTATTTTGAGCATGAAAATATGTTTATATGATGAAGAACCATGCTTTAATGCACTAAAATGATGAGTAAATAATGTTTTATGCATCTTCAAAAATGGTGTTGAAGAGGTGGCCGAAAATTATTGAAGTTTTGGAAGAATTTGTGTATGTTGTGCTTTGATCCAAATTTATCTTCACTTAAGGGGATACTTAGGTTGTTATAGGGAGGTTATAGGGTAGCTTAGCCCACCATAAAATTAGGAAAGTAGTCTAATGTCATTACTTTTTGCTAATGATGGAAAAAGTCTTTAATCATTCTCTAAATTTTATTAATTGTGTTCTCCCACTTGCTTTACCATATTTATGTATGATCTTTGATAACCTAATGATATTTAATAATGATTCATAATATTTAAGGAATAGTTATGAATAATTAAAAATTATTTTAAGATGAATTAAACTAATAAGATAAGAGATATTTTTCTAATCTTAAATATTTGAGTATTAATAGTCATTAATAATTAATTAAGTAATAATAATTATTATTAAATCATAATTGATAATCACTCAATGATTAATTAGAGTCTAATTAAGAATAAACTTTAATTATTAACCATTTAAGGATAAAATGTTAACTTCTTATTCATTAATTATGTAATCATAATCTAAGTTTAATGATTTAATCAATAACTAAGGGTTAAAGAATGATTAAAAACTTAATTAATATAGATTAAAATTAACTAATAATAATTAATCAATAATTAAGCTATAATTATAAAGATTAAGCTTTAATTAGAAAAAATTAAGCTTAATGAAGTTTATTAAAAGCTTTTGATTAATGATTAAGAGTTAATTAAAATATTTAAAGACCTAATTTAGATTCTAAAAGCATCGATAATCTAAAAATTTGAGAAGTCTCGATGATTAAACAAATTTATAATGTGACGTGCTAGGTGCGGAGCGGTCGGATTCGTAGTTGCTACAGCTTTATCAAAGAAAAGATTTTGAGGTGGGTAACTACGAACTGTAAGTAAGTGTTAGGTTATACTATTGTTGATGCGTATATTGCTTATATATTCGTTTTCGGGCATATGGACCGTAAGGTCACAATGATAAATAAGGCCACAAGGGCCAGGTCACAAGGATCATAATGAGGGCACAAGGCCCTAGCCACAAGGGCTAATAGACCACAAGGGTCTAATGTTGATAAATTATACAGGGACGTATGTGGCATGTACAAATCAATTGGTATAACTTCTTACAGATGTTCCCAATGAGTTTTATGCTCATGCCTTACTTTAATATATTTTCAGACTAAGGAGGCGGAGCGCAGGGTTGCGGTGCAGTCGAGGGTTTCCTCATATCGTTTCACGCTAAAGTTAACTATTTTGCTTATGATATATGTATACGTTAATTAAGATCTAAAACACGCTTGATGACTCTCTTTTGTGTAATCCAACGTTTCTTTTGTGGGCCCCTTTTATATTTAATTAACTAAGTTCTTTTCCGCTTTTAGTAATTATTTATTTATTTATATCTTTAAAAAAAAATTAAGTACCTTTTATATAAGTAGCATGAAGTAGTGTACTCGGCCTAAAATAGTGGGCTGAGGGCGCTACACACATATAAATAAGATGACATTACTTGAAATTAATTTGTACATCTTTAAATTAGAGTTTTGATAATATTGTGATAAAATAGTTATGCATGAAGGTATGTTCAACTTAATATATCATATAAGTTACATAATTTATTGTATATAAAATATATAATAAAAAATCCACTTAACTAAATTGAACACATTAGCCACATGTCATATACTTACTAAATTTACTTTTATATGTAACTTATCTATTTTTTATCGTTTCTTTACTCACACATATCGAGTGCATCACAATCAAATTCGATCTCCTCGGATAGCTATCCTACAAGACTTTTTAAACTTAAATAAATATTAGTTCATTTCATCTTGATAAAACATAAGTTTGTCGTAGAAGTGATTAACAATAAATTATTTAAAATAAAATTTGAATTTATATATAAAAATATGTAATGTAAGTTTTTTCTGAAAACGAGGTGTTACAATAAGACACAGATCGATTTAATTTGTGATCTTCCTACAAATTATGTTTAGATATGAAAAACTAAATTAAATCATAAGATAATCATATATGGATGAATCTTAATCCTAAGTGATTATAAACTTCTATTTAGTTTGGTGTGTGTTGGTCCCAAGTGGTATAAGGTTAGGGGGGTGAATTAACCTTATCAAAATTTGCAAACTTTTCTCCAAAGAATGTAAGTCCTTCGAATAGCAGGTAGCTTAGAGAGCTTACTGCACATAAGAGGTTATTACTTGAGTAGTGACTGAAGGACTTAAACGGAGTTTTAATGCACAACGAAAATAATGTGTTTTTCAAAGAGTGCTTGTATACAGGATGCTTGATGGATAAGGTAGACAGATATAAGGGTAAACCAGTAAACACACGTGCAAGCAGATATATAAAGATTCAAGGGTGGAGTAATCCCTCTACGTCCTCTCTACTCCTTCTCAAAGGAAAAACTTTGTTAAAGTAAGCTTTATTTACAAAGACTCCGCGAGCACAAACTCTACTTCTAACAAAAACTATCAGCTCTATTCACACAGGTAGCTGCACAGTGACCAAACACTTCGACCCACATAGGATCTCCACACAGGTTACTGACCCATACAGGATCCTTTCTCTTTTCACAGAGAGAACAATTACTTAGTAGGAACAGTCTCTGCGAAGCAACTCCTAAAACAATCTATGTAAACAAATAAGGTTTTCTTCAACGATTGAGGGCAGTAAGCTCTTTGAACTTTAGAGTGCAGAAAGGTAGCTGGCTTGCTGCTTGATAGATTGAGTGGCTAAAACGAGTAAGCTTAAGATAAGTTGTAATCTTTAAAGATAGTTTTGCAAGATAAATGTTTCAATAGTTTTTCCAGGTGCACTCAACTTCTATTTATAGATTTTAGAGAAATCTGTCCGTTGAAGAGGCAGTTTCTCCACGATGAGGTGTCACGATATAATTGGATCATACGAGATCTTCTAACACCTTTTCTGCTGCACCTTCTTGCCCTGTTCTGCATCCGGCTCACCCTGCAACGCCTTGTACTCAGTCCTTGTTCTTTTTAGATGGCATCCTCTGATTGGTTTGGACTTGAGTGTTTCAATCTGCTCTTCAAAGTGCACTAACTTTGATGACTCTGGAAGTTGACTTCTAGTTGCTGCTTTGTCGTCTGATGTGGCTTGCTTCCTTTGACCTAGGATACTGCAAGCTACCTTCTAGTATCCTTCCATACTTAGACAAATTCTTCAGATGAATTGTAGTGGCTTATATAGAGAGCAATGACTAGCGCAGACTCTTTCCAGTATGCAATATCTTTTCCATCCTCTTCCAGCATCCTTGCCTTAGCTAAAATCTTTTACATCTCAAAACCTAAATAGGTTGCTAAGACCTAGCTATTACATGTTTTATCTCATCAAAATCTAATACAAATTCATCCTATCAATTTCCTCATTTTTGATGATGACAAAACTCCTTTAAGAAGATCAAAAGGACACTTATGGTTTATAACAGAACATAATGCAGAGACATCAGAAACAATACAAGCATACATTAAGTTCACAAAGAGTGAGCTTTCAAGATATAGAAACTGAATGTATTTTATTGATAATGTATCAATAAACTAACAGATCACAAATAAAAAGATACAAACAAAATAACAGAGAAAGAGAAACAAATATACATGGAGCAAGCTTAAGTTTTCAACGAACTGGCTCTCTTCTTCTTCTCAAACTTTGAGCCCTTCCACCAGTTGATTATAGACTCTTGATAGCTTGGCTCCAGCAGTTTCTTCACTTTCTCATCTTCTTCATCTACCTTTAGCCAATAGTCTTCACAGAAATGTATGAATTCCTTTCCAAGTCTCTGCTTTAGCTTGATTTGAATTAGAAATCCTCCCTTCCTGACAAGATCAGTGAATCTCTCAAGGGCTTCTTTGTTGGTGTGGTATCCTCTAAGCAAAGCAGAGTCCTTGTAGAGGGTTGTGAAATACTTCATGAATTCCATCCTCTTGAAGGCTTCTATCTGATAGAATGAGGGATTGGTGTCTGTAGAGAGAGTGACCTCCGGAATCCTTGGTATGATGAATCTTTTGCTTCTTGGATCCGGGCTTACTTCCAGAAAGGTTTTGAGGCCTGAGCTGGTAGGATTCTGCATGTTTTTCTCCAAGAAGGTAATGTCAGACAGTTTTTGTAGTGGATATAGTTTAGCAAAAGCTTCATATGTCTTCTCCCTTCCTTCAGCTCCCTTTCTGAGGTCTGGATGCATGATCCCTGAGACAGCTTTAGATTTTCCTTTTAGGCTGCTGTCTGGGAGACCTTTTGATCCAATTTCCTTGTTGCCACCATCTCTAGCGTCATCCTTTTTTCTGCTTATCACCATCTGCTTACAGGATATAGGATCCTGTTTTGTCCTCTGCTGCTCCTCCAGCATCCCTTCCTCTTTTTGTCATCATCAATTCTCCTAATTGCAAAGCTGACTATTGAGTGTATGTCTGACAGGGTACCAGAATACTCTCTCAAGATCTGCGATTGATTGAACTTTTCTTCATCCATGCGACCTACTGTGGTGACCTTTTGATCAAATTCAATGAGGATCATCTTCTGCTCCTGTCCGTTCTGCTTCTCCATAACTGTCTTAACAATTTCCACAGTAGTCTCTTCTTTGGAGGTGGGTTGTTGGGCCTCGATTGTATGTCTAAGTCTTGTTAAGGTTATGTTGAGGGAGTCTAAGAGTGATTGAGTCTTGAAGGTGCTGGAGCGAGTTTCCTTACGGAGTTTCTTACTCGCTTTCACCAGTGACTTCCCCATCTATTCGATTGCAGACAAGACTTCGTCATTTGATTTTGTAGCTTCTTCAGCATCAGTAGGTACCTGTTGAGAAGAAGATAAAGAGGTTAGCACTTTGGATTTTTTGGCTTCGGTATCATCCTGTTCACTGGGTGACCCTTCATTGCTGTTGGAGGTGCTACTGGATCCTCCTCCACCTGATCCAGCTTTCTTCTTCTCTACAACATCTTCCTCCTTCCCAACTTCCTACTCCTTCTCATGTTCCTTCTCAGCTTCCTTATCCGTCTTCTTATCCTCCTTTGCCGCCTCCTACTCCACGGCATCAGCTTTTTTTCACCCTCTTTGTCCTCCTCAGTGACCATCTCGCCATGGTCCACTGTCATTTTAGGAGCTACTCCCTCTACCTCCATCAGAGTAGCCTCCCCTGCCTCCTGTACTGCTTCTCTCTAAACCTCCACCTCCATAGGAATATGACTTGTTGGTTCAATCGCATCATCGGTTGCTGCTGTAGGAGATGCATCTGTCAACTCCAAAAAGGTGTTGAACTCAGTAGCAGCAACGAGGGTGTCCAACTTTTTTTCCTTGGGAATGTCAGTTGGAGTAAGGTTACTCTCCTTCATCGGCGTCTGAACAGGTACCTCGGGCAGTAGGATCAAGTCAGTAAGATAGGAAAACTCCTCTTCATTCTTGTCTATTGGTGAAGGTGACCTCCTATTGATAGGTTCGATCATCAAGGGAGCACTGGGGAACCTTCACCAGCTTGAGGCTCCCTTACTGGCCTTCTCATCCTTGTATCAGCCAGGCTTATATCTGTTGCCTGCTTTATCATCCTCTCTATAGCCTCCTAGGCTCCATACTTCTCCACCTAGGCTGCTGCAAAGCCCATTTCATTGTCTGCTTTGACCTAGTCGTCAGCAGCAACATCCATAATCATTTCTTCCCTATAAAATTCTGGTTGCTTGATGGGCTCCTTCCCCTTCTGACTCCATAGAGAAGACTGAGATAGCTGTTTAGCAGCCTCAGCTTGCTTTCTAGCCTATATCTCAGCATCAGCTTCAGCATTCTCCAGGAACTCCAGCTACCTCCTCCTCTTGAGGTGCTTCCAAAATTTCTTCTCTAGAATTTCTTCCAGATCATTTATCATTGCCCAGCTTAGGGCCCACTCCTCTTCAGTCTTCCAATCTACCCAATAGATCAGATCTTCGTGAGAAAGATGTCTGTATTGCCACCACGTGGTGAATCTGTCCATCAGTTGTTGAAAAACAACCTCAACCTTAGGGATACTGATGACATATTCTACCACGTTCTCCGCAGCCTCCCCTTCTCCTCCAGCTTCTTTTACTCAAGCAGCAGCTTTCAGCTGTCTGCTCCTCCTCCTATGGAGAGTCGACCTGGACTACCATCACCGCCTTAGAAGATTGGACAACCTCTAGTTCACTGTCTTCTGATTCATCATCAGTGACCATCAGCTTCCTCAATGCGCTCTTCTTGTGCTCAATCTTCTTCGGCACTATTGAAGTTGGTGAGGGTTTGTCCATCCTCGAGCTACTTTCCGATCAAGATGAGATGTTGCTGGTCCGACGAAATACCTTTCTTGTCCCTGAAGAACCCTTGAAACCCTTGGAGACCTCCTTGGTTACTAGAGTTGGTCGAGCAGAAGTCTTCTTGGCAAAGACTCTACCCGCACCAATAAACTTTCTTTTCTAGATAGGTTTTCCTTGGGTCAGGTCCACCTTCATATGCCCCAGAATGGTGTTCATCACTAGCCCATAAGTAGGCTTACCCACCTTCTTCTCCACCTCCTCCACCAGCTTTGAGAGCAGGTAGCTGGCCCAGTCTACCTTATCCTTCTTCACAATGGCCATCATCATCATATACCTGAAGTTGGTACATTTATTGAAGGAGCCAGACCTGTACTCGATGATGTGGCAACGGATGTCATGCAACATCTCAAACTCCAAAAAGAACACCTTCTTGCTATAGCTCGGTGATATCCCTTTGGTGTCCTTCCTCCTAGTAAATGTCTTCCAATAGACCTCCAGCTCATCTTCTCTATATGTGGAGGGGTTACTGGCGTTCATTCCCTCAGTGGGAAGAGAAAACATCTCTGCCAAGAACTTGGAGTCCAGGGTGAACTCCGTTCCTCCCAACTTTGATCGGATCTCTAACCCATCATTGGAGACTCTCGCTCGCCTATAGAACTTGGCCACCTGGTCCTCTGCATAAGGGGTCTTAAAATAAGAGCAGAGTTTCAGTAGCCATGTTGCACGAAGACATCTTAGGATGTCCTTCATCAGCTTTCGAGTGTGTCCCTCCTCTTTCACCATATTGAGAAGGATCCCTTCATCCACCAACCTTCCATCAACAACTTAATTTTTTTTGGGTACCATTTTTGAGTTGTGAGAGAGTGATAAAATAGCGGCAAGAGTTAGATTTTGCTTGAGAGTGTTAGGGTTTTCAGAGAAATGAGAGTTAGTAAGTGCAAGAGATAAAGAGATACTCCCTTATATTTGAATTTGAGTGATCATAGATTGAACGGTCCAGATTTAACTTGGAGATAAAGAGACTTTTGATCCTATGGCTCTTATTTTTATTTAGTACGGTGTGCTTGATGTGACTTTTGAGAAGTTCGAGGGCCTTTCTGCAAAGACGGCTGCTTAAACGGAGTAACTATTTCATTCTTCACGTACCCAGATTTTAGGTTGCTGTGTACTGCCTTCTACAGTATCTGTCCAGTAACCTTGCTTCAGGAACTTTTTGTCCAATGACCTTTAGCAATAACCTTTAGGTTGCTGAATTTTAAACTTAAGGTATTCGTCTCCTAGAGTTCCCCCTAAGCTATATAACCATGTAGATAAGATTGTTAAGAATATTTAGCTTAGGTTAATTATACCCAACTTATTTTTGAGGAAAGAGAATCTTGATTCATAGAGAGGTTTTGTAAAAATGTCAGTTAGCTGTAAATCAGTATGAACTTTTCCAGAGAGATATCTTTCTTCTCGACGTGGTCTCTTATGAAGTGGTGTCTGATATCGATGTGTTTCATTTTTGAGTGAAGGACAGGATTGTGTGTGATAGCTATGGCACTTATGTTATTACATAGGATGTGGGTTTCTTTTTCATCAATTCCATAGTCCTTCAATTGCTGTTGGATCTAGAGAATTTGTGCATAGCAGCTCCCTGGAACAACATACTCTGCCGGTAGTTGAGGTTTGCTTTCTGTAGAACCAAGATACCAGCTTGTTTCTTAGTAGTTGGCAAGTACCACTCATGATATCTATTGTTTTTCCATCTTTATCTTTGTCCAGACTTCTTGATGTCACCATTGGCATGCTCACTGTGCTTCTATTTTTTAAACCGAATTTTTTTATCAACTCTTTAGTATATTTCACCTGATTGATGAAGGTTCCACTATCCATTTGCTTGTAAACCAAGAAAGAAGTTTAATTCTCCCATCATACTCATTTTAAATTTGGACTGCATGAGATTTGAGAATTTCTTGCATAGCTCCTTGTTGGTTGATCCAAAGATGATGTCATCAACATAGATTTGGACTAGCAGAATGTTATCTCCATCTTGGATTTTGAACAAGGTTTTGTCTATCTTTCTTTTTTTAAAACCATAATCAAATAGGTACTTGGATAGAGTATCATACCAAGCTCTTGGTGCCTGTTTGAGTTCATATAGAGCTTTCTTTAACCTAAAGACCATATTTACTGGATTATCTTCAGATCCAGGAGGTTGCTCCACATATACTTTTTTAACTAGCAAACCGTTTAGGAATGCACTCTTTACATCCATCTAATATAAAGTGAAGTTTTTGTGAGATGCATAAGCTAGAAAAATTCTGATGGCTTCCAATCTGGCTACTGGTGCAAAAGCTCTTCAAAATCTATTCCATCTTCTTTGCAATATCCTTTGGCCACTAGTCTTGCTTTGTTTCTAACCACAAGTCCTTCTTCATCCAACTTGTTTTTTAATACCCACTTGGTGCCAATTACTCCTTGATGAGTTGGTCTAGGAACCAGGTACCAAACTTAGTTCCTTTCGAATCCATTTAATTCTTCCTACATGGCTTGTATCCAATTGGTGTCTACAAGAGCTCCCTCTATGCAGTTTGGTTCTGTTTGAGATATGAAGCATGCAAACATGGCTTTATGAGTGTTGGTTCTTCTTGTTCCTACTCCAGATGTAGAATCTTCTATAATTTGGTCTCTTGGGTGGTTTCT
This sequence comes from Scutellaria barbata, assembly GCA_028654395.1. Lineage (NCBI taxonomy): Eukaryota > Viridiplantae > Streptophyta > Magnoliopsida > Lamiales > Lamiaceae > Scutellaria > Scutellaria barbata. Next base: position 16,760,701 of record CM053652.1, on the reverse strand, counting down.
AAGCCATTTTCTTCTTATTTCCTCAGCTTGCTATTTATTCTAATCTTTAGCAAGTTGCTCTTAATCATGCTGTTCATATATGTTAGCTTACTGATTTTGATCAGGTTGAATATCTAATAGGATTTCCAGCTGTATTCCATCAGGATGATGTACTTCTTCCTGAATGATAGGTACTTGTTGTTCTGCTGGAGGTTCCTGATTGTTTATAGGTTCCTATCCTGTTTTAGGTTGTTGTGCAAGAATTGGTTGCTGATTTTGATTTGGGGAATTTTCTTCCATATTTTGGAGATTTGGTAACTGCACATTAATATATTCAAGACAAGTGTTGGTGATGTGAGTTTTGCCAAAATCTTCATTAAGTTCATCTATATCAGTCTTAGTACAATGTGGTTCATCAAAAACCACATGCACTGATTCTTCCACAACAAGTGTCCTCCTGTTGAAGATTCTGAAGGTTTTGCTTACCGCGGAGTATCCCAAGAAAACTCCTTCATCTGACTTGGAGTCAAAAGTCTTCAGGTAGTCTTTTCTATTATTCAGCACGTAGCACCTACAACCAAAAATGTGAAAGTATTCAATATTTGGTGTATATTCGTACCACAATTCATGAGCTGTTTTATTTAAATTCTTATTGATAAGACATCTGTTTTGGGTATAGCATGTTGTATTAATTACTTCTACCCAAAATCTCTTGGGCAGTAGTGCTTCAACTAGCATGGTCCTTGCAGCTTCCTTGAGAGTTCTGTTTTTCCTTTCAACAACTCCATTTTGTTGAGGCGTCATTGCTGCTGAGTACTCATGCTTAATTCCATTTTTCGTGCAGTATCCTTTGATGAACTTGTTTGTGAACTCAGTCTCTCTGTCTGTTTTGATTTTCACTATATTCAGACTTTTCTCTATTTGAAGCTTCTTCAAAAACTCTGGTAATCTCCGCTTGGTGTTTGATTTCTTGGTCAAGAATAGGGTCCATGCAAATCTTGAGAAGTCATCAACCACTACTAGAGTGTATCTCTTCCTGCTCATGCTTACTGGATCGATTGGTCCAAACAGGTCCATGTGAAGTAGGTCCAGTATCCTTTCTGTTAACCTTTGAACCTTGTTCTTGAAGGAGCTTTTGGTTTTTTTTTTCCTATTAGCATGCTTCACACAGACTCTCCTTTTTATATACCATGTCAGGTAATCCTCAGACTAGTCCTTTCTTTGAAAGCTTGTTGATTGACTTGAAGTTTAAATGGCTCATTCTTTTGTGCCACAACCAGTTAGCTTTTGATGATCTTTTTGCTATGAAGCGGTAGCTGTTGTCAATGAATTCTAGTCAGCTAGATATATATTTCCCTTTCTAGTTTCAAATAGCTTAACTTTCTTTATTTGGCTATCTCTTATTAAGCATCTGTTATGGTTGAACTCTACCAAGTAACCCTTGTCACAAAATTGGCTGATGCTTAAGAGGTTTACTTCAATCCTTTCACATAAGAGACTTTTTAATGTGGATATTTCCTTTGATGAGATTCTCAATTCATTTTGTGCTTCTTTTGGAATCATCTCCAAAGATGACTTTTGGTCTCTTGCATGGTTGAAGATCTCTTATGGCTTCCTTATTTTCAGTCATGTGCCTTGAGCAGCCACTGTCAATATACCAGACTTCTCTGTTGCTCCCTGGCACTGGTACCTGCAAGATAAGAGTCACTTATTTTTAGGTACCCATACAAGTACGGGTCCTTTATCGTTAGTCTTTTTAGGAATCCACACTTGTTTCACAAAAATTGATTTGTTGAGAGCTCTGTTGTTTCCTCAATAAGCAGTATCCTTAGAATACTGTTTTGTGTTCAGAAATTATCCGTGTAGAACCTTCACTTTTAAAGTGCAGTCTTCCACCATACTGCCCTTGAGCATGAGTTCTTTAAGGTTTAGACATTATGGTCTTAGTATGGGTGGGGTAGAAGGTTTTATACAACATCCTCGTAGGTTGTTGTTTCTTTTTTCTACTCCTAGCAGATTGATTCTTCTGCAGTCAGTTTTTGAAGACAGGCTTACTTCCTGTAGATGTGTACATGGGTTTCTTGCCCTTGTCTACTATAGTTGATTTGTCCAAGCTTCTTTCTGAGTCATTAGATAACTCATTTGCTATAGAGGTCTCTACTTGAACAAATACAACATTTTTAGATGTGCTTGCTGTTTCTTGAGAAGTTCCTGCATAGTATCCTAGGCCAGTTTTCTCAAAGGGACTTCTGGCCATCATTAGACATTCTTTAGTATCTTTTGCTGACTTGCTAAAGATCCCGATTATTGCTTGGAGATTACACTTCTCATTTTCAAGCTTAGTGATTGTTAGATTGAGCTTTGATACTTCTTCTTGGAGGTTGCTGCACTTTGAGTTAATGGACTCGTATGCAGATAACTCTTATGTTATTTGTTTGTTTTTCCTCCTGAGCATCTCATTTTCAATTTTTAGCTCCTCATAGATTAAGTTTATCTGTTTTAAATCACTTATGATTTGTTTTAGGGAGAGGTTCTTGTTCAGTTTTTCCTCTTCGGTTGTGGGATAGGATTAGTATACTACCTCATCATCTTCACTATCCTCTGTTTCATGTGCCATCAAGTAGATAAAAGATTTGTCATCTGATGAAGAGGAGTCACTGTCACTGTCTGAGGAATCTGATTCCTGTTTCGCTTCTTTGTATGCTAAAGCATCCTTGGACTTTTTCATCTCTCCTAGGAAGACTCTGATTCTCCTTTTTTCTTTTTTTTCTTTTCTCTCTTTTTGGGCTTGATTCCCCCTCAGGATATCGATTGACTTTTGGATGAGGACAATCTTTAGCGAAATGTCCTGGCTTCTGGCAGTTGTAGCAGAGATTAGAGGTGTTTAGATTTAGTTGCTGGTAGCTAGATACTTGAGGTGTAGGCTGATTTTTCTTGAAATCGCTCTACTTGTTGTACTTGATGAACTTTTTGAAATTTTTCAAGAGGAGGGCCATATCATCCTCAGTTCCCTCTGCAGGTAGCTCCAATTGCTTGCTGCAGGTAGCACCCGTTTCCCTCGTGCTTCTTACTGTCAGGGCTGTGACATTTAAGCTTGATTCATCTGTTTCCTTTCTTCTTCTGTTGATGTCATACTCGAAAGTCTTTAGATATGAGAAGAGATCAAACGTGCTCATTAACTTTAGTTCCACGGAAACTCTCATGGCTGTTGTCTTGTTGTCCCATTCAGCCTTCATGTTCTTTTCCTTTTAGGAATAGAACTTATCCAGGGACTCTAGCTCATTGACAATGTTTGTAAATTTTAGATCCATTTGTTCCAAGGTTTCTTCAGGTAGCATCTCAAATAGCTCGAACTTTTGAGTGACCGTTGATACTTTATTTTCCTTGGTGAGCTCAGTCCCTTTGTAGATTTGCTCTAGTTTAGTCCATATATCCATGGTTGTTCAATAGGACTTAACTTTGCTGAAGGTTCATTTGTCTAGTGTGACGAATAGAGCATTTTTGGCTACATTATCAAGATTTACTCTTCATCTATCATCGACTGTCCATTCTTCTCTTGGTTTATCAATAATAGCTTGGTGAGGAATAGCCTCGTTATCACCGATATCCGCTGCACTGATAAAGACAGGATGAACCTTCGTAGGGTCCATTAGTGATAACCATCCACATCTCATCATGCAGTGCTGATAGATGTACCTGCATTCTTACTTTCCAATCATCATATTCTTTGATAAAAACATAGGCAATATATGTGTATCCATGATGTGAAAAAGGTTGTTGTATGAGATTTTTTGAATAATAGGGATCAGGGATTGACCAGACAGATTGGGTTTTTAATCCAACCCACTCTGATACCACTTGTTGGTCCTAAGTGGTATAAGGTTAAGAGGAGGAGTGAATTAACTTTATCAAATTTTATAAACTTTTCTCCAAAGAATGTAAGTCCTTCGAATAACAGGTAATATAGAGAGCTTACTACACAGAAGAGGTTACTGCTTGAGCAGTGACTTAAGGACTTAAATAGAGTTTTAATGCACATCGGAAATAATATGTTTTTCGAAGAGTGCTTGTATGCAGGATGCTTGATGGATAAGATAAATATCTATATAGAGGTTCAAGGGTGGAGTAATCCTTCTACTCCCCTCTACTCCTTCTTAAAGGAGGAACTTTGTTAAAGTAAGCTTGATTTACGAAGACCCCGCTAACATAAATTCTACTTCTAACAAAAACTATCATTTCTATCCACATAGGTAGTTGCACAGTGACCAAACACTTCGACCTACACAGGATCTCCACATAGGTTACCAACCCACACGGAATCCTTTCTCTTTTCACAGAGAGAACAACTACTTAGCAAGAACAACCTCTGCTAAGCAACTCTTAAAACAATCTATGTAAACAAATAAGGTTTTTTTCAACGATTGAGACCAGCAAGCTCCTTAAATTTCAGAATACAGAAAGGTAGTTGGCTTGCTGCTTGAGTGACTGAAACGAGTAAGCTTGAGATAAGTTGTAATCTTGGAAGATAGCTTTGCGAGATGAATGTTTCAATAGTTGTTCTAGGTGCACTCAACTTCTATTTATAGATTTTAGAGAAATCTGCCCGTTGAAGAGGCAGTTTCTCCACGGTGAGGTATAATGATATTATTGGATCGTACGAGATCTTCTGACGTCTTTTCTGTTGAGCCTCATTACCTTCTTCTGCATCTGTTTTACCTTACAGCGCCTTGTACTCAATCCTTGTTTTTTCCAGATGATATCTTCTGATTGGTTTGGACTTGATTGTTTCTACCAGCTCTTCAAAGTGCACTAACTTTGATGACTCTGGAAGTTGACTTCTAGTTGCTTCTTTGTCGTCTAATGTGGCTTGCTTCCTTTGACCTAGGATGCTGCAAGCTACCTTCTAGTACCCTTCCATACTTAGATAAATTCTTCAAATGAATTGTAGCGACTAAGTATGGAAGTATACAGCAAGCTAGCCAAATCATACTGAGTAACAGGAAGCTAGCTACACCAGATGACAAAGCAGCAACTTGATCCTGAAATACAGTTACCTCGATTTCAGTGCACTCTAAGTTACTGTTAGAAACAAACAAAGAAAAGTCAATCAGAGAATTCCAGCTGGAGGAATCAAAAGGACGAAGGATAAGTTTTGCAGAGAAATTGTCAAAAGATCATGCACGAACCAATCAATGGAAGACACATCACTACTAAGGAAGTTATCTCCCTCAACGGGCAGATTTCCAACACCTATAAATAAAGGATGAGTGCACCTAAAATACAATAGGAACAACTACTGATCACTAGCTAAATCTCTAAACATTCAAATATTCAAAACTCACAAGCAATCTGTTTCAGTCACTCAACCTATTAAGTAGCAAGCCAGTGACCCACTGTGTTTCAAGTTCCAGAGCTTGCTACTCTCTCATTCATTGAAGAAATCAGTTTCTTCTTGTGAAGGAGTAAAGAGGACGTAGAGGGCTTACTCCACCCTTGAACCTCTATATATCGTGCTCCCTACTTTTATAACCCTCTACATATCCTTTCTGTCATCTAAGCATACTGCATTAAAGCAAACTTTTTAAAAAACATATTTGTTTAAATATTTCAGCTATGTATAAACTCTTTTCAAGTCCCAAGGTCACTACCAAAAAGTAGTAACCTCATCTCTTTGTAGTAAGCTTGCTAGCTACCTACTACCCGCTGGACTTACACTCTTTGGAGTTAAAAGTTTACAAAATTTGATAAGATTAATTCACCCCATTCTTAACCTTATATCATTTGGGACCAACAGTTTATATATTATTGTAAAAAAAAATTCTTCTATTCCTTTACTTGTTGATGTAAAATGATGGGCTATGAATTATTCACGACCTACACTAAGGTATTGACGGTTGACCTGTCCTTGGAAGGGGAACAACAGCTGGAGATTCAACATAGATTCTACATCAGTTATGAGCATTATGTTCATGCATAACTTCCATACCATTGTACAAATTTCTAATATTATGAAATGTAATTATTTAGCATAACATAAATTTGAAGTTACAATATTTATGTTTTTATTAATGTAGTATATTTATGTAAATAATATATTATTACATAATGTTATTATCTTAATTATTAGAACTTTTATGATAAATCATGCAATGCATGAGTACACTACTAATTTTCACCTAAAAGAACACACTAATTTTCGTTGTTACTTACTTTCTTCCAAACTTGACATTCGTTCCAAACACATTAGCCCATAGATGTGCAAATGACTTGATTAAAAGAAAATAGAGAATGCAACGTTGTTTGTAGGTGAATATTCCGACCAATTATATATATATTTTTATATCAAGCCAAGTAAAAAGTTTCTATAGTGATTATCCACAAATATAGATGGTTTTTTGGAACTCCTTTATATGGACCAGCAAAATTAAATGAGCATGCCTAATCTCATCTCTTTTTCATCTATCATGCAACTAGAGACATATGCAATATTGGATCTTGTTCAATATGAAAACTATTAGAATCTTGATCAAGCTTTTGTATGTTTTTTGGAGAAGACACCTTGATGAAATTTGTTGATCAACTATTTTAACTGTATCCACTTCGACCCTTGAAGTTTCTATAAAAAATGAGAACTTGAACTCTTTTGAAAATTCATGGAGAAATATGAATCAAGTATTTTATACTTCATAAGTCAATCTACCTACTTTGATAGGTTGAAATGTAATAGATTTTGATGAGACAAAACGTGTAATAGACTAGAATCTTTAGCTATCTGGATAAGCTTTGTATGTAAATACGCTAAGGCAAGGATGCTGGAAAGACTTGAAGGTTCTGCCAAGTGACCAGGAAGCCGAATCCCTGCTACCTGCATACTGTATCAAACAGACAGTAATCAAAGCTCAAAAGGATGCTGCAAGGAACCTGGAGACAGTCAAGGAAGCTGACTTACTCAAAGAAGATACTACCAGATACATCAGAGTCAGTGCAACCTGACTAGCCAGTAGAGTCACTTCAATTATAACAAATCAGAACCTGCCATGTGTGAAAAAGCAGCAAGGACACAGTACAAGCAGTCTGTAGAGTAATGTTGCGCAGACAAAGGACAAAGCAGTTGCAGAACAGAACGAAGGCATTTAAGAACAAGTGTCAGAGGATCAGCAGAACCAATCAGGAAGAGACACCCCATCATGCAAAGGACTGTCTTTCCAACGGGTAGAAAACTATCTGATGCCTATATAAAGAAGTCTGATTACAAAAGGAAAAAAAACGAACACATAACCAACGAATACGAACATAGAGAACCAAGAAGCGAGCAAGCAAAAAGCAAATCAAGAGAACACATAAGGAAAAGTCTTCTATAAGCTCGAGTTCATACATTCAAGTCAATCAGACCAAGCCGCAGCAAGCCAGCTACCTTTGTGATCTTCAGAAGTTCAAAGAGCTTGCTGCATTCGATTGTTCTTAAAAACTCTCATTTTATTCTAAGTCTGATAGGAGTCGCTTAGGCAGGAGTTGACCCTGCTAAGTTGTAATCTCTCTGAAGAAGAGAAAGGATCCTGTGTGGGTCAGTTAACCTGTGTGGAGATCCTGTGTGGGTCGATTGTTGGTCACTGTGCAGCTACCTGTGTGGATAGAGCTGACAGTTTGCTTAGAGTGTAGTTTGTGTTAGCTGAGTCTATTGTAAATCAAACTAGCTTTAACAAAGTTCCTCCTTGTGAAGGAGTAGAGAGGACGTAGAGGGATTACTCCACCCTTGAACCTCTATAAGCTTGCTTGTGTTATTTATAGCTTTCTATCTATCTATCTGCATCAGAGCATACTGCATTAAAGCGTGTTTCGAAAAACATAAGTATTTCCGCTGTGCATTACATTCTCTGTCTAAGTCCTGAGGTCACTGCTTGGGCAGGAACCTATCGAGCAGTAAGCTTACTAGCTACCTGTTCATCAGGGACTTAACATTCTTTGGAGCAAAAGTTGAAAATTTGATAAGGTTAATTCACCCCCCCCTCTTAACCTTATACCACTGGGACCAACAAGTGGTATCTGAGCAGGTTGGATTAGAAACCCAACTTGTCTGGTCAAATCCCTGATCTCTGTTTTTCGAAAATCTGCATACATCGCTTTCATCATATCATGGACACACACAAGCTTCCTATGTTTTCTATTGAAGAGTATGACAATTGGAAGATTAGAATGCAGGCACATCTCTCAGCCATGCATGACGAAATGTGGATGGTTATCACGGATGGACCTCCAAGGATCACCAATCCTAATCCAATATTTGCAAGAGTTGCCGATGCTGGTGATGTAGGAGCCATTCCCCAACAAGGTGTTATTGACAAACCAAGGGAAGAATGGTCGGCTGATGATAGAAGATGAGCTAACCTGGACAATGTAGCCAGGAACGCCTTATTTGTTACTCTGGATAAAGGAACTTTTAGCAAGGTCAAGTCATGCAAGACAGCAATGGATATATGGAACAAACTTGAACAAATCTGCGAAGGAACAGAGCTGACTAAGGAAAACAAGGTGTCTACAGCAACCCAGAAATTCAAGCTGTTCGAGATGCTCCCTGAAGAGACCTTGGAGCAGATGGATCTAAGGTTTACAAACATTGTAAATGAGCTTGAATCCCTGGACAAATTCTACACTCAAAAGGAGAAAAATATGAAAGTGCTAAGAGCACTACCTGCAGAATGGGATAGCAAGACTACTGCAATGAGGGTGTCAATGGATCTAAAGTCAATGAGCACCTTTGACCTCTTCTCTGACTTAAAAGCCTTCGAATATGATATCAACAGAAGGAAGAAGGAAGCTGAAGAATCTAGCACAAAGGTAACTGCCCTGACAGCCAGAAACGCAAAAGACACTGGAGCTACCTGCAGTAAGCAGGGAGAGCCGCCTGTCGAGGGTACTGATGATGAAATGGCCCTTCTTCTAAGAAATTTCAAGAAATTTATTAGATACAACAGAAGAGGTGACTTTAAGAAGAACCAGACACCTCCCCAACAACCCATTAATCAGCAAACAAATCAGGATATGTCCGATCTCTGCTACAACTGCCGAAAACCAGGACACTATGCCAAAGAGTGTCCTCATCCTAAGGTCAACAGGTACCCCAATGGAGAATCGTCCCAGAAAAGGGAAAAATGAAGAGAGGAACGGAGAAGAATTAAAGCCTTTCTAAGTGAGATGGAAAAGGGCAAGGAACCTTCCAAGGAGGCTCAACAAGATGCGGACTCCTCTGATGATAACAGTGATTCCTCGTCCTCGGAAGATAAAGCACTTATCTGCCTGATGGCACAGGAAGCTGAGGACAGCGAGGATGATGAGGTAATATATTCTAACCAGCCATTATTGATAGAGGAAAAATCTAACAAAAGCCTCTTCCTTAAACAAATCATGAGCGAATTCGAACAGATAAACTCAATTCATGAGGAGCTAAAACTCGAAAATGAGATGCTCAGGAGGGAAAACAAACAGCTAGCTGAAAAGCTATCTGCATATGAGCCTAATAGCTCAAAGTGCAGTGACCTCCAAGAGCAGGCATCTAAGCTCAATCTGAGAATCGCCAAACTTGAGAATGAGAAGAATGATCTTCAAACGATTATAGGATCCTTTGGCAAGTCAGCTAAAGAAGCCAAAGAATGCATTAACTCGTGCAAAAGTCCATTTGATAGGACAGGCCTAGGATACTGTGGAGAAACCTCTCAAGGAACAGCAAGGTCATCTAAAACTATTGTTTTCATTCGAGCTGGAACCCCAAAAGAAAAAGAGTTATCCAATAACTCGACAGCAAGCTTGGAAGACACAATAGACAAGGGCAAGAGACCCATGTACACATCCTTAGGGAATAAGCCTGTTTTCAAAAGCTGGCTACATCATAATCAATCTGCAGGTAGAAACAAAGGAAAACAGCTACCTACAAGGATGCTGAACAGAAACCTCTATCCCATCAATACTAAGACCAGAATGTCTAAACCTAAACGAGCTCATGCTCAAGGGAAGTATGGTGGAGGACCTCACTTCAAAAGTGACGGGTATACACAGGTTGCACACACAATTTAGTATCCGAAGGATACCTCTTATAGTCAAAACCATCAAGTCTACAACAAAACAATTGTTGTGAGATAAGTTTGGATTCCAAAAGGTACTAACAAAGAAGGAACCGTACATGTATAGGTACCTAAGAACCAGTAATCTCTATTTTACAGGTACCTACTGTAGGAACCAGTAAGGAAGTATGGTACATTGATAGCAGGTGTTCGAGACACATGACTGGAGACAAAGAAATCCTCAAAAACTTTCAACAGTGCAAAGGACCCAAAGTAATCTTCGGAGACAACTCCAAGGGAAGCAGTAGAGGAGTTGGTACTCTCATCAAAGGAAACACTCACATAAAGGAAGTGTCGTATGTAAAAGGCCTGAAATACAACTTGCTAAGCATAAGCCAATTCTGTGACAAAGGTTACTCGGTGGAGTTCAATCACAACAAATGCCTGATAAGGGACAACCAAACCAAGGAAGTGAAGCTATCTGGAACTAGAAAAGGAAACATCTATGTAGCTGACTGGAGCTCAGTAACCACAACTACCTGCTTCATTGCAAAAGGATCATCAGAAGCTAGCTGGCTATGGCATAAACGGATGAGCCACCTGAACTTCAAAACGATCAACAAGTTAGCCAGAAAAGGACTGGTCAGAGGGCTACCTGATATGGTGTACAAGAAAGAAAGCCTATGTGAAGCATGCCAAAAGGGAAAACAAACTAAAAGTCCCTTAAAAAACAAGATACAAAGGTCAACCGAAAGAGTGCTAGACTTACTACATATGGATCTATTCGGACCAGTAGAACCAGTAAGCATGAGTGGAAGGAAGTACACACTTGTAGTGGTGGATGACTATTCAAGATTCGTATGGACACTATTCTTGACAAAGAAGTCAGACACTCAGCGAAAGTTACCGGAGCTACTAAAGAAGCTGCAGATCGAAAGAAGTCTGAACATTATCAAAATCCGAACAGACAGAGGCACTGAGTTTACAAACAAGTTCATTGAAGAATATTGCTCTAACAATGGAATTAAGCATGAATACTCAGCAGCTAGGACACCACAACAGAATGGTGTCGCAGAAAGGAAAAATAGAACCCTGAAGGAAGCGGCAAGGACCATGCTAGCTGAAGCACAGCTACCCAAGAGATTTTAGGCAGAAGCAATCAACACAGCATGCTATACCCAGAACAGATGCATTATCAACAAAGATTTGAATAAAACTCCTTATGAGCTATGGTTTGGCTATACTCCAAATATTGAACATTTTCATATTTTTGGATGCAGGTGCTATGTACTCAACAATGGAAAAGACTACCTGAAAGCTTTTGACTCAAAGTCAGATGAAGGAGTATTCTTAGGATACTCCTCGGTAAGCAAAGCCTTCAGAATCTTCAACAAGAGAACACTTATTGTAGAAGAAACAATACATGTGGATTTTGATGAACCACACTGTTCTAAGGCTGATATAGATGAACTTAATGAAGATCTTGGAAAAACCCACATCACCAACACTCGTGTTGAATATATTGATGCTGAGTTACCAAATCTCCAAAATATTGAAACAACTCAAAATCAGCAACCTGCACCTACACAACAACATGGAGAACAGGAACCTACTCCAAATCAGCAAGCACCAGCTATTCAAGAAGAAATACACCATCCTGAAGGAATTCAACTTGAAGTACGCTTAGAAATACAGCCTGATCCAAATCAGCAAGCTGAACAGGATGATCAAGAGCAACCTGCTGGAACTCAGAATGAACAACAGGTTGAAGAAGCCAGAAGAAAATGGCTAAGAAATCATCCAAGGAATCAGATCATAGGAGATTCCACCTCTGGAGTAAGAACAAGAAGAAGTAACCCCCATGAAGCAATGTTTGCTTGCTTTATTTCACAAACTGAACCAAGCTGCATAGAGGATGCTCTAGAAAATGCCAACTGGATACAAGCAATGCAAGAAGAGCTTAATGGCTTTGAAAGAAACCAAGTATGGCATCTAGTTCCTAGACCTACTCACCAAGGAGTAATCGGCACAAAATGGGTATTTAAAAACAAACTCGATGAAGAAGGTCAAGTAGTCAGAAACAAGGCAAGACTAGTGGCAAAAGGTTACTGCCAGGAGGAAGGAATAGATTTTGAAGAAACTTTTGCACCAGTAGCTAGACTAGAGGTAATCAGGATCTTCCTAGCCTATGCCGCTCACAACAATCTAACAGTCTACCAGATGGATGTTAAAAGTGTTTTTCTCAATGGACTGCTCGCTGAAGAAGTTTATATGGAGCAACCTCCAGGATTTGAAGAAAACTCAGAAACCATGGTCTTCAGGTTGAAGAAAGCTCTCTATGGGCTAAAGCAGGCACCTAGAGCGTGGTATGATACTCTCTTGAAGTATCTACTTGATAATTGATTCAAGAAAGGTAAGGTGGATAAGACATTCTTCAGAATCCAAGATGAAGATAGCATACTGCTTGTTCAGATCTATGTAGATGATATTATCTTCGGTTCAACAAACAAAGAATTGTGCCAAAAATTTTCAAGTCTCATGCAATCCAAATTCGAAATGAGCATGATGGGAGAACTAAGCTTTTTCCTCGGTCTACAAGTCAAACAACTAAGCAATGGAACCTTCATCAATCAAGCAAAATACACTAAGGAACTGATAAAGAGATTTGGATTGGAAAATGCAAGCACAGTAAGCATACCGATGATAACATCAGGAAGCCTAGACAAGGATACTGATGGCAAAGCAGTAGACGTTACAAAGTACAGAAGACTAATTGGATCACTGCTCTACCTGACAGCAAGCAGACCAGATATCATATTCTCAGTAGGAATGTGTGCGAGATATCAAGCAGCTCCAAAAGAGTCACATATGATCGCAGCCAAACGAATCATCAGATACCTCAAAGGAACCCATGAAGCTGGTCTATGGTACCCGAGAGAAGGAGGACTCAAACTTATTGGTTATACTGACTCTGATTTTGCAGGTTGTAAAATTGACAGGAAAAGCACCAGTGGTACCTGCCAGCTACTAGGAAACAAGCTGGTATCATGGTTCTGCAGAAAGCAAACCTCTATAGCAACCTCAACAGTCGAGACCGAGTATGTTGCTGCAGGAAGCTGCTGTGCACAAATTCTATGGATTCAACAGCAACTAAAGGACTACGGAATTGAAGAAAAAGAAACACCTATTCTATGTGACAATTCAAGCGCAATAGCCATCACCCACAATCCAGTTCTACATTCAAGAACCAAACACATTGATATCAGACACCACTTCATCAGAGATCACGTTGAAAAGAAAGATATATCTTTGGAAAAAGTGCATACTGATCTACAGCTAGCTGACATTTTCACAAAGCCACTCTGTGAATCAAGATTTTCATTTCTAAGAAACGAGCTGGGAATAATCAATCTGTGATAATTGTCTATATATAACTCTATGTTTTTCTGCTGAAATGACTATAATGTTCAGGGGGAACCATAGGCAGGACGGAAGTAGAACAGTAACCTAAAAGTTACTACCCAAGGTCCCTGGACAGTTACTGGATGCAATGATACTGCTCCGAGCTACCTACAGGGTCCAGTAACTTAAGCGCATGAAAAGAGAAACAGTTACCCCGTGATTAGCAGCCGTTTTTGCAGGAAACCCCTCGATATCTACAAAATATCACATCAAGTCCTTAAGCACACGTACACCGCACCAAAAATCTCAACCATTGGATTAAGGGTCTTTTCAAATTCAAGACCAGTCAGAACCGTCAGATCATCTCTCATCAAAATTCAATTATAAGGAAGTCTTTCTTCTCACTCATCTCTCACACTTAAACATTTTCATTCTCGTGCAAACCCTAATCTCTCGTGCTCTCTCTCTCTCTCGGAATATTCCAAGTTTCGGGTTACTCACTCTCTCAGAAATGGCACCAAAAACATCTCAAGTTGTTGATGGAAGGTTGGTGGACCGCAAGATTCTTCTCAAGATAGTGGAGGAAGAATGGAACACGAAGGAGGTCATGAAGAATATCCTCCAATGCCTCTATGAGACCAGGCTTCTCAGACTCTGCTCCTATCACAAAGCCCCCTACGCAGAGGAGCAGGTGGAGAAATTCTACCGAAGGGCGAAGGTCTCTGCAGATGGGTCAGAGATCACATCGAAAGTTGGTGGAGTGACAGTGGTGGTGGACACTGGACTTCTGGAAGAGGTGTTCGCTCTGCCTACTGAAGGGATGAACGCCAGTGACCTCTCCACCTACGGAGAAGACCAACTGGAAGAGTTCTGGACGATGTTCACCGGGAAGGAGGACACGGCGGGGATGTCCCGGAGTTGCAGTAAGAAGGTCTTCCTTCTGGAGTTTGAGTTGCTGCACGATATCTGCTACCATATCATAGAGAACCGCTCTGGTTCCTTTGATAAGTGTACCAACTTCCGGTACAGGATGATGATGGCCATAGTGAAGAAGGAGAAGGTTGACTGGGCCAGCTACCTGCTATCCAGGCTGGTGGAGGAGGTGGAGAAGAAGGTAGGTAAGCCTACCTATGGGCTGATTATCAACACTCTCTTGGGACACTTGAAGGTGGATCTGTCCCAGGGGAAGCCCATTCAGAAAGGGAAATTCATTGGTGTGGGTAGGGTCTTTACCAAGAAGACCACTGCTCGGTCATCCCCAGTAACCAGAGAGGTCTCTGAGGACCTCAAGGGCGCTCCAAGGACAAGGAAGGCATTCCGTGACGATGCCTCTTCTTCGCCTGAAAGCAGCTCAAGGATGGAGGAGCCTACAGAGCCCTCACCAGCTCCAGCCGTGCCAAAGAAGATCAAGCACAAGAAAGATGTGCAGAGGAGACTTGTCATCTCTGATGATGAACCAGAGATCGTCACCACCCGGGCTGTTAAGAAGCCTGCAGTGGAAGTGGAGATTGATTCTCCACTAAGGGTAGAACAGGCAGGGAATGCTGCTGTTGATGATGATGATGATGAGGAAGTGGATAAAGAGGATGTGGCTGAGTTCGTCATCAGCATACCGAAGCTGGAGGTGGAGTTCGGTAAATTGATGGAAAGATTCACCACCTGGTGGCAGTTCAGGCACCTACCCAGAGAGAAACTCACCCAGTGGGCAGACTGGAAAGCTGAGGAGGAATGGGCGCTAAATTGGGTCGTCATGGATGATTTGGAAGAGATCCTTCAAAAGAAATTTCTGAAGGATCTCAGAAAGATGAAATGGCCGGAATTTCTTGAAAATGCGGAGATAGCCGCTGAATTGGAGGCCAGGAAGCAGAAGGAAGCTGCTGCACAGCTGCCTGGCCCCAGGAGCCTGAAGGGGAAAGAAGCTGTTGTCTAGCCAGACTTCTACAGAGAGGAAGTGATACTGGATGCTGCTGCTGACCAGGTCAGAGCAGGCGATGATGTGGCTTTTGCTGAGGCCTAGATAGCAAAGTACGGGGAGCAGGAAGCCATGGAGAGGATGCTGAAGCAAGCTGCTGATATCAGCCTGACAGATACCAGGATGAGAAGGCCAGAAAGGGAACCCCAGATGGGTGAAGGATCCTCCTGCTCAGCTTTGATGGTTGAACCTATCAGCAGGCGGTCACCTTCACCAGCGGAGAAAAATGGTGAGGAATTTTCATACCTTACTAACCTGATCATCCTTCCTGAAGTTCCTGTACAGACGCCGATGAAGGAGAGGAGCTCGACGCCAACTGACTTTCCCAAGGCAAAGGAGTTGGAAACCCTCGCTGCTGTGGCATCTCTTGAACTGACAGTTCCATCCACAGTAGTAGCCGCCGATGACACCATGGAGACAACGATTCCCTACCAATAGAGGTAGAGGCTGAGGGGGAACATGTGCAGCAGGAGGCATCTGTTCAAGTTGAAGCAGTAGAGGAACCTGCCCCTATGGAAAATGAGCAACCTGATGCAGCTGTTCCGATGGAGGTGGAAGAGACAGCACCTGCCAAGTCAGTGGACCAAGGAGAGACGGTCGCTGAAGGAAAAGTAGCTGCGGGTGAGAAGGTGATGGAAGTGCAGGAGGCAGAAGGAGACAAAAGTGGAGAAAATGAGCCTGATGTACAGAAGGAGGTTGAAGTACAGGAGGATGCAGTACAGGAGGTGGTAGAGGAGATAGAGCAGGAGAAGGATGCCGAAATGGTGTTCAGCAAGGGTAAGGTAGCTGAACAGGAGAAGGAGCTGGAGGTAAATGAGAGGGATGCTGAAGAGGAAACACCCTCTAAGAATACTGGATCAGGAGATGGAGGATCCAGTAGCCCTTCCAGCAGCGATGATGGGTCACCCAGTGAACAGGGTGATACCGGAGCCGAAAAATCCAAAGATCTAACATCTGTCTCTGATGAACAGGCACCAGCAGGTGAGCGCCAGGAACCTGCTAGATCAAATGACGAGGTACTGACAGCAATTGAACACATGGGGAAGTCCTTGGTAAAAGCGAGCAGGAAACTCCGTAAGGATACCCGCTCCCACTCTGTGAAGACTTATTCTTTTATGGACTCCCTCAACGTTACATTGTCAAAGCTCACTCAGATGATTGCTGCCTACCCACCGCCCAAGGAGGATGCTGCAGTGGAAGTGGTCAAGAGCGTGATGGAAAAGCTAAACAGGCAAGAGGAGAAGATGATCTCTCTTGAGGCCAATCAGAAGGCTCTAGTCACTGCAGTAGACCGGATGGACAGGGAGCAGTTCAACCAATCACAGACCCTGCGGGATCACTCAGGCACCTTGTCTGAAATTCACTCCATGGTCAGTTTTGCGGTTGGGCGTGCTGACGATGACAAAAAGGAGGAAGGAAGGATTGAAGGCAGACAGAAGGCTGGACAGGATCCTGCTGCCTGTAGACAGATGGTAGCAAGCAGTAGGAGGAGAGATGACTCTGGAGATGGCGGGCATAAGGGAGCTGGATCTAGGGGCCCTTCAGACAGCAGTGCTAAAAGAAAATCAGATGCTGTTTCTGGGTCAGTTCATCCAGGCTTCAGGAAGGGTGCTGAAATGAGAGAAGATAAAAGGAGGAGGACTGAAGCAGAGCTGAAGAGCAACCTGGATGCTGTTTTCTTATCAGATCCCAGGGTTGTCCTTGACAAGATCTTCCCTCCGCACAAGCTGCCGGACATGGACGAAATGGAGAAAAATTTACAGAGCCCTGATGTCGCAGCAAGTGCCACTCTTAGAAAGTTCCTGGAAGCCAGCCCGGATCCCAGGAGTGACAGATTCTTAGCCCCAGAAGTTTCGGAGGTCACTCTTCCTACTGAGGTCAATCCATCCTTTTTCCAGATTGAAGCATTCAAAAGAAAGGAGCTAATGAAGTACTTCACCACCCTCTGCAAGGAATCTGCTCTTTTCAGAGGATTCAAAACGAACAAGGAGGCTTTGCAGAGGTTCCTGAAGCTAACGAGGAAAGGTGGACTTCCAATCCAAGTGAAGCTAAAGCAGAAACTTGGAAAGGAGCCCATACCATACAGTGAAGACTTCTGGCTCAGGTTTGAAGAATCTGAGGAGATGGTAAAAAGGATGGAGCCTAGCTATCAAGATTCTATAGCCAACTGGTGGAAAGGCACACAGTTCGAAAGGAAGAAGAAGGCCAGTTGGTTGAAGAATTGATGTTTTGCTTTCTGTTTATATTTCTTGTTGTTTCTGGTTAAGACTTTATTTTATTCTGCTATCTGCCTGAGTATGTATATGCTTTGTACTCAATTCTGATCAATGAGAATTTGATGTTTTTCTGGTTGATAAAAGCTCACATCTTGTGAACTTGATGCATGCTTATAAATGATTATTTCTCTGCATCTTTGTTCCAATTAATAAAATATGGTTCTTTGATCCTGTTAAGGAGTTTTGTCATCATCAAAAAGGGGGAAATTGATAGGTTGAAATGTAATAGATTTTGATGAGACAAAACGTGTAATAGACTAGAATCTTTAGCTATCTGGATAAGCTTTGTATGTAAATACGCTAAGGCAAGAATGCTGGAAAGACTTGAAGGTTCTGCCAAGTGACTAGGAAGCCGAATCCCTGCTACCTGCATACTGTATCAAGCAGACAGTAATCAAAGCTCAAAAGGATGCTGCAAGGAACCTGGAGACAGTCAAGGAAGCTGACTTACTCAAAGAAGATACTACCAGATACATCAGAGTCAGTGCAACCTGACTAGCCAGTAGAGTCACTTCAATTATAACAAATCAGAACCTGCCATGTGTGAAAAAGCAGCAAGGACACAGTACAAGCAGTCTGCAGAGTAATGTTGCGCAGACAAAGGACAAAGCAGTTGCAGAACAGAACGAAGGCATTTCAGAACAAGTGTCAGAGGATCAGCAGAACCAATCAGGAAGAGACACCTCATCATGCAAAGGACTGCCTTTCCAACGGGCAGAAAACTATCTGATGCCTATATAAAGAAGTCTGATTACAAAAGAGAAAAAAACGAACACATAACCAACGAATACGAACATAGAGAACCAAGAAGCGAGCAAGCAAAAAGCAAATCAAGAGAACACACAAGAAAAAGTCTTCTATAAGCTCGAGTTCATACATTCAAGTCAATCAGACCAAGCCGCAGCAAGCCAGCTACCTTTGTGATCTTCAGAAGTTCAAAGAGCTTGCTGCATTCGATTGTTCTTAAAAACTCTCATTTTATTCTAAGTCTGATAGGAGTCGCTTAGGCAGGAGTTGACCCTGCTAAGTTGTAATCTCTCTGAAGAAGAGAAAGGATCCTGTGTGGGTCAGTTAACCTGTGTGGAGATCCTGTGTGGGTCGATTGTTGGTCACTGTGCAGCTACCTGTGTGGATAGAGCTGACAGTTTGCTTAGAGTGTAGTTTGTGTTAGCTGAGTCTATTGTAAATCAAACTAGCTTTAACAAAGTTCCTCCTTGTGAAGGAGTAGAGAGGACGTAAAGGGATTACTCCACCCTTGAACCTCTATAAGCTTGCTTGTGTTATTTATAGCTTTCTATCTATCTATCTGCATCAGAGCATACTGCATTAAAGCGTGTTTCGAAAAACATAAGTATTTCCGCTGTGCATTACATTCTCTGTCTAAGTCCTGAGGTCACTGCCTGGGCAGGAACCTATCGAGCAGTAAGCTTACTAGCTACCTGTTCATCAGGGACTTAACATTCTTTGGAGCAAAAGTTGAAAATTTGATAAGGTTAATTCAACCCCCCCTCTTAACCTTATACCACTGGGACCAACATACTTATATATAAATATATATATATATATATATAAAAGATTATATAACCGCAAATACAAGCAATTTCTCATTTCAAAATATTAACGTGTTATCAAATGATTAAGAAATTAGAAGTTAAACAGATACTAATACTATGGGCAATTATGTTCAAAATTCAAGAATATGATTAAAATTTTGAAAGAAAGTCAAAGAACATGAGGAATCTTATTAGGATTTTAAGCAAATAACTAAAAAATTAAAGATGCAAAATATAAAAAAAATCAATTAAATATAAGAGCACTAATATTACTTTATACTGATCAAGAAGTACCAAATCCAAATATTATTCTCAAATGTTGGAAAAAAGAAGTGAAAATTTGGGGGTTAGAACTCTGAAAATGAAACGAAAAAAGGTAAAGCTGCGTGAAAAAAGAAACGAAAAGAAACATAAGAAGAAGAAGTAAGAAAATTAAAGGAAATGGAGTCTGGTTTGCGTATTGTCTTGGCCACTTGGGAAGTTGAGCTTATTATAATATGAGTAAGACTTGGGTGCAACAGTTGCATGGATCTTAGATCCATACAACGCGGGTCAGGTCGGGCTGAATCCGACCCGGATCCGCGCATTTTTTTTTTTAATCATGACCTTTATGTTGTGTTAGTGATACCTTTATATTATGTTAAGTATACCTTTATATTATGTTAAGTATACCTTTATGTAACAGTTTATCTTTTTAAAAAAAACCCTAATTTTGGCAAAAAAATCCTAATTTTAGCAAAAAACCCTAATTTTAATGAAAAATTTATAATTTCAGCATAAAAAAACCTTAATTTGTACATATATACCTTTATATAAATATTACGCATACCGTTAATTAATATTAGTCATACTTTTATATAATACATAAAGGTACAACTAATATAATTAAAAGGTATAACTAATATAACATAAATGTATGTTTAACATAATATAAATGTATGTTTAACATAACATTATAACCCTAAAGGTATGCTTAACATAACATAAAATCATAAAGGTATGCTTAACATAACATAAAGGTATGCTTAAAGTTGTATAAAGGTATGCTTAACGTTGCATAAAGGTATAATTAATATAATGTAAAAGACTTGCATAAAGGTATGCTTAATACAATATAAAAGGCCCTAAAGGTATGACTAACATAACATAAAGGTATACTTAACATAACATAAAGGTCAAGCACCTGGAGCGAATTTTGGGTGGGTTTGAGCGCACCCACTCAGGCGCGTGGGGGCACGTGGAGGCGCATGGAGGGCGCGTGGAGCGGGTCAAATTGTTGTGTATGGATCTAGGATCCATACACAAGTTGCACAAAAGTTTTTGTGTTATAATATTGACACATTAGTCATTTAAATTTAAATTTGTTTGTTGACATAAGGTAAAGGGAATTATGTCCAAAACGTCTCATGAGAAGAGAATCAATTATCTGGATCTAATTTGTTTGTTGACATAAGGTAAAGGGAATTATCGTTTGACATAAGGTAAAGGGAATTATGTCCAAAACGACTCATGAGAATAGAATCAATTATCTGGATCTAATTTGTTTGTTGACATAAGGTAAAGGGAATTATCGTTTGACATAAGGTAAAGGGAATTATGTCCAAAACGACTCATGAGAAGAGAATCAATTATCGACCCTAGATCCGTTTATTGATAAATTTTAAATTTTGGGTCTAAAATTGAGAAATAATCTTTAAATTTGATCTTGAAATTTATTCAATTTTTAATCGATATATTTTATTCTATATTTTCAATTGATTAAGTTATTCTATATTTTATTCTGTTTTATTATTATCGTAAAACCATGCAAAATTTGAATTTGAAAAGAAAAAAACATAAATTAGGATCTATGCATCATTTCAAATATCGAAAACGAAAGTAGTTTTAGTATGTTGAATGCCTAAATTTGAGTAAAGTTAGAAGTGTTTAAGCACAGAATATTTGTTTAGTGTCTTGACAATAAAGAAAAAAAGTAATGAAAATAGGTGATGAAGTGAAATTAAACGTATACAGTAGAAATGAAATAACATAAAAACAAAGATATATTAAGATAAAGGCAGAGAGAAGATATATAGGGTCAGATGCGGATGTTAAAGAATTATCAACTATTTTTTCCTTATCCGTGGCACATTCTACATCTGCTATTAATATAAGGTAAATGTTGAGGATTTGCTGAAATTCTATCCCTTAAATTGGGTTTTATGGCCACCACTTCTTTAGAGGTGCGACAACTTTGATGAGAATTATTTTGTATATAATGATTATGATATTTATTTATTTATTTTAGATGTTAAATAATCTTTTAATTTTGATTTTGATGAAGTTTTGTATTTTAATGATAAGATAAGAAATTAATTGGAGTTGGAGGCATTTTGGATTGATTTGGAAGAAATTTGGTGAAGTCCTCAAAACTTGCAAACAAAATGACTGTTTTAACATTAAGGATGGGCACGCCTAAACATTCGAACCTAATTCTCAAAGATCAATTCTCAAATACTGCAAAAGTCTCAACAATAGGCGTGATCATGCTTAACATTTGAAGATTGCAAAAAGGAGAATACGTGGACAAAAACTGCAGATTTTAAACTTCCAGTTACTATTATATTAAGAGTAGTTATTAGCTATAAATATATGTGGACAAAAGGATTTCAACTCCCTCTTTTCATCTTCAACCTTTTATTCTACGCCTAAAACTCCAAAATTTTTATTTTTAAGATCTCAATTCTCCATAAAAGGCTAGATTCTAATTTTATCCAAGCGATAATCAAGATTATGTTCTATTATTGTTGTGAGATTTAATTTAATTTTCTCTTTTTTTCTTTCTTGTTACTTGTGTATCTTCTGTGCATGTTATTTATTACTGTTTTGGTGAATTGTTTAAATAGGATCCTTTGTGAATTTGTTAAAATAATATACCATCAATTGGAATGTTAAATCCGTAATTGTTTAATTGTTGTGGTTCTTAATTGTGGCAATTAGCATAGTTGATTATATAAAAAAATTTAATTCTCTGCTTTAAAAATATGCGATCTAGTCTAAATAAACCTACATGTGCGTATGTTGGCTAGAATTTGACATTTCTAAGTTTTAACGTAATTAATAGATTAAATTCTATGATGGTATCTAGGATTGTTTAATTAGGGTAGTAATTAGAGATCGTATCTTTATCGAACTTTAAGAAAAGATTAGGTCTTTAGGTCGTACCATTGACTATAACCAATTTAACTTTGAAAGAAAGATAATTCTTGCATCTATGATCAACATTTGAACCGTTCTTGAATTTCTTTCTTGGTTAGATATTTTTATTTCATTGAATTCTTCTTAGTTGATTTTAGTTGTTTTCATGTTAATTCATCAATTACAAAAATTTAAAACTTAATCATTTATTTTTAACAAATTTGCAAAAGACTAAAATTTTTACAAATCTTTGTGGATTCGACCTTAGTCACTGCCGATCTCAAATTTTGTATCTTTAGAGTAAGTTTTATTATTTGTTGGATTCAACATCCATCAAAACTATATTATGTTTAATATACATACATATATATATTGTTCCTGAAGAGTTGTACTCTATAAGAAAAGAGTAGTACTATTCTATGTGACGAGTCAATTAATTTGTAACTCATCATATAATTTACTTATAAAACAAAATTGAATTTGTGAAAATGAATTTGAGTCTTGCATAGCATCATATATATATATATATATATATATATATATATATTTAAAAAAATTGAATTGAGAAAATTATTAAAATGACCTACTCATGTCAACAAGTCAAGCAATTTTGGCAACATTAAATGATCAACTTGAGATTGGTCTTTTTCAAGCTCTATGGGTCTACTCCAAACACCAAAACACACGCTAAGGATTGTCCTTAAAGTTAATATTGATGATATATATTTTTTAATCATGGATGAATTAGTATATAGAGTTGTATATTAGTATTATTGAACGGTTTAAATATTCTATCTAATTACACGCATGATTTATATCAATTATCTAATTAAGAGAAACTGATATGCATCTATAAATTTTATTTTGTAGGCAGGTGCATCTCTTGACTCATGACATGTTTCATGCAGTCTTCCACCCAAATTGTGTACCTCAAGATAAAAGATAATCTTATTTTATTCAAACATTTTAATAACAATAATTTTTTTAAAAGCTAAATAGAAGATCTATGTTATGAGACCATTTAATGTGGAGCACATTTAGTTTGCATCTGTTCTCCATATGAGGGAAGAGAAACTAGTAATAATCTGAATAATTCAAACTGTTGAGCTAAGTTATTGATGGGATGGGATTGGATGGCACATTTAATGTCGTAGACTTGGCTTTGATGTTGAAACTGCTCATATTTAGTATTTTCCATGTATGTAATTGCTTTCTTGGTTGCTTCATATATCTATCTGCTGATTATGCTCTGAACTTCTACACCAAAAAGACCACACATATGACCATCAACAATGAAACCAACTTATTGCATTTTCCTTCTCGTTTTAGGGATTTTATCAAGCAGCTATACAATTTCCTCAGCCAGAAAAGTTTTGAATGAAAGCACAGATGAAGAAGCACTTATTGCCTTCAAAACTTCAATCACTTCAGACCCTTATCAATTCCTCACCAATAACTGGTCAATTCATACACCCATTTGCAATTGGATTGGTGTCACTTGTGGCATCAAGCATAGAAGAGTCATAGCCCTTAACCTTTCTGGCTATGGCTTCC
Source organism: Scutellaria barbata (assembly GCA_028654395.1). Taxonomy (NCBI): domain Eukaryota; kingdom Viridiplantae; phylum Streptophyta; class Magnoliopsida; order Lamiales; family Lamiaceae; genus Scutellaria; species Scutellaria barbata. The sequence goes on along the minus strand of CM053652.1, from coordinate 16,736,733 downwards.
ATGGAACTGTTGCTCCAAATCTTGGCAACTTAACATTCCTCACCTCTTTAGACCTTAGCCACAACAATTTCACAGGTCTCTTACCCAATGAGCTCACTAACTTACGTCGTCTGAAAGTGATACACATGCAATTCAATAGCATCACTGGCCAAATCCCGTCATGGTTTGGAACGTTAGGAGAACTGGAGAGCATTGTTTTGAACAAAAACAGTTTCTATGGCAGCATTCCGCGGTCATTTGGCAACAACACGAAGCTACGAATACTGAGAATGGGAAACAATTCTCTTGGTGGAAGCATCCCACAAGAGATTGGCAATCTTTCTTCCCTCCAATCGTTAGACCTGCAATTTAATGGCAAAATAAGAGGTTCTATTCCAGAGAGTATCTTCAACTTGACTAGTATTGAAAAGATTGGTCTCACAGGTAACAGTCTCTCAGGTGGGCTCCCAAAAAGTATTTGCAATGATATTTCGAAGCTGAATGCACTCGCTCTTTCCCTAAACCAACTTAGTGGGCAGATTCCATTTGACATTTACAAGTGCAGCGAGCTCCAGCACTTGTCATTATCTTTCAATCATTTCAATGGCAGCATACCAACATCAATTGGCTCCTTGACAAAGCTTCAACTCTTGAATCTACCGGTTAACAATTTCCAGGGTACGTATGTGTTTCTTTATTATTTCTTCATGATATACTATCACTCAATGCACAAAAACTAGAATTATGTCTCTAACAATATTCTCAATCTAAATGTTGTAATATTTATTGGGTTAATTTTATATCAAAGGAAAGTCTTGTTCTTCTGTACACATGTTATGCTGCAAGCTCTACGATTAATTCTCCTTCAATTTTCTGTTCGAGTTTTCTATATATTTTAACAGATATGACCTTATAGAGTGCTTTTTATACTCTATAATGTATATATACACATCCAAAATATCAGATCTCTTGGTATTGGACTGACTTAGTTTATAACTATTGTTCTTGTTTTGCAAGGCTGATAAATCAAAAGATGTTGGAAGTCAACCTCCTCAGCTGATTGAAAAACCTGAAAGCAGCCAGCTCACTGATCCTGAAAATAACATAAAATGGGAGAAACTTGTAAAAAAGCTTAAGTTAAATGATGGGTTAGAACCCAAAGATCGACCACATAAGTCTTCTAGAAGGTAAATTTCTTCTGTTCCTTTATAGGCATGCAAAACTTGATGTGTTTGGATTGGATTTGGGTGGTAATTTAATTTAAGGATTTCAATTCACTCCAATTAAGTTAAATGGATTTCATATCCATCAAATAAATGGAAGTATGAGAAGGGAAATCCTATTGGTATTATGACACTAAATAAAAAACTGGCAGTTCTGGTTAAACTTTTTTATTGTCACAGGAAATTCCTTCCTATTTTGAAGTAAATAGTATTGTTAGTATATGAGTAGTTTAGGAGATGATTTGGAAGCTTTCTTAAATATTATTGGAATTTAGAATTGAAGGAAGAATGTAAGTGATGGTGGATATATTGTTACAAAGAAAATGAAACAGGGGAACAAAGGATCTTTGAAGTGTTATTGATCAATTTTTGGAGAACTTAGTTGCTTAGTTACATATGAGTACTTAGGATGTCCTATTTATAGGTACAATAAGAACACTAAAGATAATTCTAGATGATTCACTAATGGAGTTGTCTACATTAGCTAAGTAATCACTATACTTATCTAGATTGTTCTAGTGAGATGGTAAAAATATCATCTAATTTGTTACATAAGCCACCTTTTCTAGATTTTTCTATAAGCTTGGAGAATAATCTTCAATTAAGCATCAATAATTTAATAAGTATAATCCTTGTAATCCTCTTTTTCAATGCATTGTTGAATGTCTATAAAATGCCACGACCTGAAGCATAAGGATTAATATCTGAGCTCGACTGGAAACTGTGAATGGGTTTCATATCTTTCGATCTGGTAAATTGGTTCCCATACTGAAAGTCTGAACTCTCGGAACACCTAACCTATGTGCTACTTCATGAAGTTGCTAATAAGTTTACCATTTAATTTACAAAATGTTGGTGATAGAAAACTAACATGTATGGTTTCACGACTGACTGAGCTGTCAGATCTAATGCAGAAATACACACATATATGCATTACAATCTTGTCTGTATTATTTATGATCATACGCTATGTATTTCATTGAAAATGTTTACGTTATCCTCAATGTAGGGAGTTGCAGAAAGTGCCTAACGGAGATGCAGAATCCCAAAACAAAACCTCAGTGTGGAATAATCTGAAGTCTTTTGCCAATGAATTATTTAATTTATGGAAGGGATCATAATTTCATGTGGGGTTTATCAGAAATATGAAGTTGTCTGCACCAAAAGTACATAGTTTTTGGTTGAGGTGATTATCAGAAAGTTGAAGTTTATATTTTCTTAATTAAACAAGAAACCTGAAATCCAACTTGTTCACTTTGCTCTATTATCTGCATATACAGATCTCCGCTGCTGTTGATAGTACATAAACGGGTGAGATTACTCCCAACTTGATTGGATCTTTTGTGCTTTTGCAGCTGTAAGGTGATCAAAAGGGACAGTTTACCCGAAATTTGTAGAGATGAAATCGGCGGTGCAAAGATATTAGATCATGTGTATTACACAAGGTTTCAATATGAGGTTTATCAAATTTTCCTGCTTTTTTTTTTTTTGTAAATTTCCTAGAATCAATCCCATTGCATATTAGATGTTTATGCGACTCTTTACTCTCTGCTGCACAAACATTTTAGGGGTATGTACAGCTGCTGATGAGAATTTGTCAGATTAATGATGTACTATTGTAGACTGATGATTCCCAAAAATTTCATTTTTTTTTATGTTTTATCAACAACTCAATCCAATCTTTTAATAAAATATTTATTTCTCTATTATCCACATACACAACCTATGTCCCAATCCAATCCAATTTTTTTTTCTCATTATTTAATAGTTACATATTATTTTGGAAGTATTTTTTAATAATTAAAAGATATGAGAAATAGAAAAGAAATAGAAAATTTGATAATTTTAAAAAATAAAAAAATAAAAATGATCTCATTTATCAAGAATTTAAATTATATCCATAAAAGAATTTAATACACCAATAAAAAAGAGATTTGTGGCATAAAGAGTGTTAAATGGGTTGGGTTGTGAGTGGGCTGTGAATTTTATGCCATTTTTCAATTTTTCTTTTATCACCCTTTTGTCAATTTTCTATGACCTATTCACATGGGTTGTTGATCAAGATGTTCTTAGGGTTTCGGAAACTTTTGCCTTAGCTTGTTGTTGGCAGTACTGATCATCGTAGCTTCTTTAAAAACGTTTAAGTTAAATAGTTTACTTTAACTATTATCACACTAGATAATGTAGCTCCTTTCTTGAAGAGCTTGAACTTGAACATGAGCTACTTCTATCCTATGTGGGTTCTTTCACTATGGGATGGAATAGAAAGAACGTGAAATGCTAGCGCAACAGGGTCGGTTTTTTTTTTTTTTTTTGTGGGGGATAAGCTTGTGAAGAAGCAAGCTAACCCCACCCCGACGGTAGTTGCTAGCTTTTCCCATCTCTCCTAAACTTCCCCCGGTTTTCGGCCCGAGCTGTATGAGGCAGAGACTCATCCAATGTACGGTTCGGAGGCCAAGCCCCACCCTTGTAGTCAGGGTGCGACTTAGGTCTCATCATTTGTTCTCTATTTACAAACAATTTTGGGATCTCAATTATTTATATGCACTAGGTGTATGAGTCGACCTGACCTGACCCTTTTCTTACGAGCCCTAAATTCGTGCTCAAACCCTAATTTTGTGCGCCTAACCTTTTAATTATTCTTCTAATCTTATAGTTATGTTCGCATAACCTTTATGTTTCCACTAGTTTAATCTTTTTTACAGTGTATTACAAACCTATAATATGTTTTAAACTTTTATATTATAATAATGCAACGTTTATGTTATAATACTTTAATTTTTATGTTATGACTAATAAGCTAACCGAAAAAGGGAAACTCTATATCAGAAAAGGTTGTATCTTGCATCAGGCATGTTGAGTTGGACACTTTCCTAGTAGATGCACTTCCACTTAATGGAAATATCCCATCAAGATAGATTGAATCGACGATCGATTCCCACCTATCAAAAAGAGTGTTTAGCGCCTTCCCATCTTTCTGTCAGGGATGAAGGTGCTAACACTTAGACTATTAAGAAGGTTGACTGGGGATTTTTCTTTCTTGATGGGAATCTTTTATCCCATGATCAACTCCCTCACCTTACTCGGACTTTAACCTTGCTCCGTTCACGCTGAGATTATGATTTTTGTCCACTATAAACTTGGGACCTATCCGGCATAACAATTTATGAAGGAACCCTTTATTTTATAGTCTTGACTCCAACTTCTAAACTTAAAACTGGCCAGAAATGCCTATTTTGGCATAGCATCGAAGCCAATCAGCTAAGATATCTTTGCAAGCTCATAAACCTGACTTTTTGACATGATTGGAAGATTTTCAAGTGAATGATATAACTTTTATTTTATTCTTTAAGTATATAAAGGGTAAATGTTATACTAATATAATATAATATGAGAGTAATGATAAGAAACCCATTATTGGGTTTCTTATGGAGCCAATTTGGCTTATGTGGCAATACACGTATATTATATAATCTTTCTTTTTTTACAATATTCTTTTCTATGTAGTTTCTTTTTCTTTTTCCTTTTAGACGTAATTTAATTTACAACTTATCATTCTTTCTTATTTTATTCCATTTCTAAATAAATTATTTGAATTCTTGTATATTCATCTCATTTTTAAATAATTTTTTTTTCTTATTCATCTCAATTTCTTTCTTATTTTATCCTATTTTTATTTTTTTTATTCATGTCATTTTTTTTTCTTATTCTATATCATTCTTAAAAAAAATATTTCAAACTCATCTCATTCTATCTAGTAAATTCTCAATACTTTCTTTCTGTTTTAGTTGCTACTAATATCAATAGTACTTGAAAAAATATTTGCTAAGACTTATTTTTCTTTAATTGTATATAATTTTAGAAATTATCTAAAATTAAGTTTCATACACTTGTAGGTTTTTATGGAATAATCTCAACCATCTCAACTTCTTTCTTATTCTATATCATTCTTTAAATACATATTTTTTCAAACTCATCTCATTCTATCTTAATAAATTGTCAATTTCTTTAAATTTCAGTAAACTGTCAATTTATTTTCTTCTCTTTTAGTTGCCATTAATATCAATAGTAATTAAAACCCGTCTCATTCTATCTCAATAAATTGTCAATTTCTTTAAATTTCATGTCAATTTCTTTTCTTCTCTTTTTGCCATTAATATCAATAATACTTGAATTTTTTTTTTGGCTAAGACATATTTTTCATTAATTATACATAAGTTTAGAAATTGTTTAAAATTTTTATGTACTAATACATGGAGTAATCTCAACCATCTATTATTTTAATTGAAGATAATTTATATGTACTCGATATTTATCGAGTAGTCTAACCCATCTACTTTTTTAATTGTAGATAAGTTTCATATACTGTGATTATGAAACATAATTTTAGATAATTTCTAAAATTATAAACAATTAAAGAAAAACATGTCTTAGCAAATATTTTTCCAAGTACTATTGATATTAATAGCAACTAAAATTGAAAGAAAAGAATTGACAATTTATTGCCATAGAACGAGATGAATTTGAGAAAAAAAATTAAAGAATGATATAGAATAAGAAACAAATTGACATGAATAAAAAAATTATTTAAAAATGAAATAAAATAAGAAAGAATGATATAAAATAAGAAAGAAATTGAGATGAATAAGAAAAAAAAATTATTTAAAAATGAGATGAATATACATGTATTGAGATGATTTGGTTAGAAATTGAATGAAATAAGAAAAAATGATAAGCCATAAATTAAATTACGTAAAAAGAGAAAAGGAAAAGAAACCACGTAGAAAAGAATATCAAGAATTTTACAGTACCTAAAAAATAATAATTATATAATATACATGTATTGCCACAAAAGCCAGATTTGCTACATAAGAAACTCAATGGTGGGTTCTTTATCATTACTGTATATATATATATATATATATATATATATATATATATATATATATGAGTTTTAGATTACGTGCGTTGCATGTGGAGATCAATTCAAATTAAAAAAATAAATAATACAAATACCTTATATATAATACTTTTATATTATAGTTCTAATTATAAGGAGATTTTATAAGATTTTGAATTAGTTAGGATTCTAATATAAAATTATTTAAATATGAAAATACTAAATTATTATTATAATCTTAAATAATAATTTTTAATAGGGATATATTCAACAATCTATATATTTTGTAAGAAACATCCACACTTTTATATAGATAATATATATGTCTTTTTTTTGTATATATATATATATATATAAGTCTTTGTTAAGAGAAAATTATTAAAATGACCTACTCATGTCAACAAGTCAAGCAACTATATGTATATAAAAGCCTTTGTGAAGAGAAAATTATTAAAATGACCTACTCATGTCAACAAGTCAAGCAACTCTGGCAACATTAAATGATCAACTTGTTTCTTACTCGTTGGATTGACTCCAAATATCAAGATACAACTTGAGAGTAGTCTTTTTCATGCTCTATGGTCTACTCCTAACACCAAAACACACGCTAAAGATTGTCTTTGAAGTTAATATTGATGATTTTTTTAAAAATCATGGATGAATATATAGAGTTGTATTAGTATTATTGAACAGTTTAAATATTCTAACTAGTTACATGCATGATTTATATCAATTATCTAATCAAGAGAAACAAATATGCATCTACAAACTTTATTTTATAAGAAGGTGCATCTCTCGACTCGTGACATGTTTCACGTAGTCTTCCACCCAAATTGTACCTCAAAATAAAAGATAATCTTCTATTATTCAAACATTTTAATATGAATAATTTTTTTTAAAAGCTAAATAGAAGATCTTTGTTATGAGGTTTATTGTGGAGCACATTTAGTTTGCATCTGTTATCCATATGAGAGAAAAGAAACTAGTTATAATCTGAATAATTCAAACTGTTGGGCTGAGTGTTTGATGGGAGTGGATGGATCTGTGGAAATTTGTTGCGCAGACTTGACTTTGATGTTGGAAACTGCTCACATTTAATTTAGTATTTTCCATGTATGTAATTGCTTTCTTGGTTGCTTCATATATCTATCTGCTGATTAAGCTCTGAACTTCTACACCAAAAAGACCACACATTTGACCATTAACAATGAAACCAACATATTGCATTTTCCTTCTTGTTTTAGGGATTTTATCAAGCAGCTATACAATTTCCTCAGCCAGAAAAGTTTTGAATGAAAGCACAGATGAAGAAGCACTTATTGCCTTCAAAACTTCAATCACTTCAGACCCTTATCAATTCCTCACCAATAACTGGTCAATTCATACACCCATTTGCAATTGGATTGGTGTCACTTGTGGCATCAAGCATAGAAGAGTCATAGCCCTTAACCTTTCTGGCTATGGCTTCCATGGAACTGTTGCTCCAAATCTTGGCAACTTAACATTCCTCACCTCTTTAGACCTTAGCCACAACAATTTCACAGGTCTCTTACCCAATGAGCTCACTAACTTACGTCGTCTGAAAGTGATACACATGCAATTCAATAGCATCACTGGCCAAATCCCGTCATGGTTTGGAACGTTAGGAGAACTGGAGAGCATTGTTTTGAACAAAAACAGTTTCTATGGCAGCATTCCGCGGTCATTTGGCAACAACACGAAGCTACGAATACTGAGAATGGGAAACAATTCTCTTGGTGGAAGCATCCCACAAGAGATTGGCAATCTTTCTTCCCTCCAATCGTTAGACCTGCAATTTAATGGCAAAATAAGAGGTTCTATTCCAGAGAGTATCTTCAACTTGACTAGTATTGAAAAGATTGGTCTCACAGGTAACAGTCTCTCAGGTGGGCTCCCAAAAAGTATTTGCAATGATATTTCGAAGCTGAATGCACTCGCTCTTTCCCTAAACCAACTTAGTGGGCAGATTCCATTTGACATTTACAAGTGCAGCGAGCTCCAGCACTTGTCATTATCTTTCAATCATTTCAATGGCAGCATACCAACATCAATTGGCTCCTTGACAAAGCTTCAACTCTTGAATCTACCGGTTAACAATTTCCAGGGTACGTATGTGTTTCTTTATTATTTCTTCATGATATACTATCACTCAATGCACAAAAACTAGAATTATGTCTCTAACAATATTCTCAATCTAAATGTTGTAATATTTATTGGGTTGTGTTTGGATGGACCGGATTTGAGAAAAGATTTGAAATCCATCATAGCAAATGAATTGATGGTGTTTAGATAAATGTGGGTTTGAATGCTTTCATTTTGAACTAATTTTTTAGCAATATAGATGAATTTGAGTGGATTTGAAATAATTTTTTTTTTTAACCTTCAATTTCAAATCACTCTATTTTAAATTTCAATTTCAAATTTGAAGTATTTGGAAAATTGCCACCCAAATACAAAAAAGTCATTCATATTTCATCATTAATCTTTAATAAAATGCTACTCATGGTCGCATGTAGATATCTAAACGAGTCGAGCCGAGTTGAGTACTATTAGACTTGAGCTCGATTCTAAAACTCGAAGCTTGGAAAATGAAATTAATCCTTTTATCTATAACATCGTGATTCTATGTCTCATATTATTATTTACAATAGTTTGTAGTGAAAAGTTTGACTGCTCAGTCATCACTCTTTTGTCACTCTTCTAGAATGATAACAGTTTCTGTATACAATGTATGGATATTTTACTATTTTTCTTAATCTGTGTTGAAACATAATTGTAGAGGAATCAATTATGTTTACTTGAGTGTTTGGCTTAACTAGCGGCCAAGTAAGTAAGGTGAACAATCACAAATTAACTTACTGTAGAAGCTAATTGTGAGGAATCAATTATTGTTAAGGTGAACAACCAATAGGAGAGTGTAGATTATAGTGTACCAGTTGTCATGAAAGCATTTGGTGTATATATATATATATATATATATAATTGTTAGATAACAAATTATAGTGTACCAGGTGACATACCTGAGCATGTTGGAAATCTAACGACATTGAGAGAGCTGGATCTAGGTGACAATCACTTTACCGGTATGTGAAACGACAAGAATAAGCATCTCCTTTGAAGCTTCGTAGTAATCTTGTTAGTATTAATTAATTCTGATTTTAACAAGACAAAAATGCCAGGTCAACTACCAGCTGAGCTTAGTAATCTCATTAATCTTGTGGAGTTGGATTTGGGTAGAAATGAGCTATCTGGTGCTATCCCATTCTCCTTTTTCAACATATCAACGATCGAGATTATGTACCTTTCATATAATCAATTCTCAGGCCAGATTCCTTCAACATTGGGGATTTCACTTCCCAATCTACAAGAGCTTTATTTGGGTCACAACAAATTCAGTGGAGTAATTCCAAATTCTATAGGCAATATTTCTAGTCTTACTCTCTTGGGTATCGTCATGAACTTCTTTACTGGCTCTGTGCCTGACTTGGGTGATTTAAGACTTTTGCAATACTTAGAAATTTGGGGGAATAATCTAAGTGGAGGATTGAGATTCATCTCATCTTTAACAAATTGCCAACTTCTATCAGCAATAGACATATCGCTAAATCCACTTGGTGGTACACTCCCTGCTTCCATTGGAAATTTCTCTTCTGCTCTTCAGTTTTTCGTTGCAACTGACTGTGGACTCAAAGGTTCCATTCCTGTTCAGATTGGACACTTGACCAACTTGCAATCATTAGATTTGTACAATAATGAATTGTCTGGATTCATACCAACATCACTGGGAAATTTGAATCAACTCATAGGTTTATATCTTGATTACAATAAGCTTGAGGGGCACATACCAAATGATCTATGCAAGTTAGACAGATTGGGGGAGATCTATCTCAGTTATAATATGCTTAGTGGATACATTCCTCCATGTATTGCTCAACTCAAATCCCTTATAAAGTTGTACCTCGACTCCAACAAGTTGGAATCTAATATTCCCTCCAACTTATGGCAACTCAATGATCTTGTGGCCTTAAACTTGTCCACAAACTTTTTAAACGGCTCTCTACCATTTGAGATCGGAAACATAAAGGCACTCGTAGATTTAGACCTATCGTGGAATCATTTTTCCGGTGACATTCCAAGTTCTATTGACAGAGCAGAGTCGTTGGTTAACCTAGTTTTGGCACATAACAATTTTGAAGGCTCTATTCCTGAGTCCATGGGGAACTTAAAAGGCTTGGAATCTCTGGATCTCTCCTTCAATAACTTTTCAGGATTTATCCCAAAATCAATAGAGGGACTCCGATTCCTTGACAACTTTAACGTGTCTTATAATAGACTACGAGGATTGATTCCTACCGGGGGTAAATTTGCAAACTTTACTGCTCAATCATTTCTGAAGAATCCCGATTTATGTGGTGCACCACATCTACAAGTTCCATTATGTGTAGAGAGCCATAGGAAAACAAGGTCTAAGAAGTTTGTCTCATTGATGAAATATGTTGTGCCACCTTGTCTATTAGCTATCATTTTGGTCATCCTAGTTGTTGTACTAATGAAAAGAAGAAAATCGAGGACACAACCAGCCAAATGTGAGATCTCAGTACTTCCCTCATGGAGAGCAAGTTCTTATCTTGAACTTCAACGTGCAACAAATTCCTTCAGTGAGAGTAACTTACTTGGAAGTGGAAGTTTCGGTTCAGTATACGAAGGAATGCTCTCTGATGGCTTAACTGTTGCCGTTAAAGTTTTCAATTTAGTGTCTGAAAATGTTTCCAGAAGCTTTGACACAGAAATACAAGTGTTGAGGGCCATTCGTCATAGAAATCTGAACAAAATCATTGGCTGTTGTATTAGCGGAGATTTCAAAGCATTGGTTTACGAGTACATGCCTAATGGGAGCCTAGATAAATGGCTACATACACGTAACTCTTTCTTGGACTTGCTACAAAGATTGAACATAGCAATAGATGTTGCATTAGCCTTGGAATATCTTCATGTCGGTCTCACTTCCCCAGTTGTTCATTGTGATTTGAAGCCTAGTAATATCTTACTCGATGAAGATATGACTGCCCATGTTGGTGATTTTGGTATCTCCAAAATCGTAGGCGAAGAGGAGTTAATGACTCAAACCAAAACCTTAGCAACAATTGGATATATGGCACCAGGTATGTTTTCATAGTTTTAGTTGAATTTGCACATTTCATTCTTCATTCATTTGATCCATTTTGTAAGTATTCGATCTCAATGCAGAGTATGGAGGACAAGGTATAGTATCACCATGTGCAGATGTTTACAGCTTCGGCATAATCCTACTGGAGTTGTGCACAAGTAAAAGCCCGACAAATGAAATGTTTAGCAAAGAATTGAGCTTGAAGAGCTGGGTTAGTCTCTCACTACGCGAAAATGCGATAATCAGAGTGGTTGACACCAATTTGCTTGGAAGAGAAGACATGAATTTCTCAATAAAAGAGCAATGTATGTCGTCTATTCTGAGTTTGGCAATGGAATGTTTAGCCATTTCACCTTCAGATAGAATCAAAATTAGTGAAATTGTGGCCATACTAAAGAAGATCAAAACTATGTTTCTAGCAAAACTCACAGAAAACAATGTTTAATCTTTTCAAATAGGTGTGGATAAGCGTTAATGTAAGAGTTGAAGTTTGGTATTGTTTTCAAATTAAGATTTTATCCCTCTACGTGGATTACATTGTATTAACAATATTTTGTTATCGTTTTCAATCTAAGTATGTTTTCTAATTTGTTGGGAAGTGGGATCTGGTTTAAACAAAAGTAAGTGAACAGAGACAGATGATACTTAAGATGTTGCCTCAACACTTGACATAACACTCACTTCAGAAAAGTTTTGCAGCGGAAATATAAATGACTCAAAGAGGTAACTTTTCAAGATATATATATATATAAATATATATCTTGAGGTGCCTTAGGCAAAAATTTATTCACAAATAAAAGTGAATTCCAAAATAGGCATAAACCTACAAGAAAAGAACTCACAAAAGATCCTATTGATCAAAAACAAAAAGCTCTCTTTGAGTATACAATGTACGCTCAGGCTCACAAAATTCTATCTTGGAAGGACTCTAAGATAAAAGACCGTTGAAGCTTAGAGGAGTGAGTTACAAGACAAAGTAACTCTCCTATTTATAGACACCTTCCAAGATACCAACAAAACTAACATCCCTAAAACTTAGTCACTCAAAAACGTGGATACTTGCAAGCTAAGCTCCTTAGACATGCGTGAGAATATTCCTCCAGTTGGTTAGATAGAATGTTTCACTCCTATTGACTTAGTCCACTCCAAGCACATGCAAGAGGATTTTTCTCAAAACGGTTGCATTTTTGTTGCATCTTCTCTTGACACGTTCACCACTCTTGTTGACTTAGTCTAACACCTGCAAAATAGTATAATAAGACACAAATGCAAAATAATCGAAGTATTTGTGAAGTAAGACAAAACAGAGATGAATGTTGCCACAGATGTTAGGGCAACATTCCAGCCATCATTTATTTCTAGACAGAAAATAATTAACAAAACTTGTTAATTAAAAAGTTGACCATTTAGTCAACAATAATCCATCAACATAATTTAATCGATTCTTGATTATTTGTTTGTTTTATCTTTCATTGTTGGTTGTTCACTATTTTTTTTAATTACAACTGCAAGTGTTTGGTGTAAATTGCAGAAACAATGAGCAAGGTTGATTTCACATAGACTACTGATTCACAACCTAATTAACTACTTAAACTCAACACTCAATTTAATCTAGATAACCAAATAACAAGATTTCAAATTTATAACTAAAATAAAATAAAAACAAAGATAAACAAATTTAATCAATATAAACGAAATAGAGCTTAGGACATACTTTCATATAATTCTTCTCAAGATATCACTTTGACCAACCCAAATTCATTAATGATTCTTCAGCAATCACAAATATGAAATTAACTACTCTCTTGTGCTAGTTAACCGATTGATGCCACTGAAAGTGTCTCTACTCGATCCGATGAACAAATATTAGCTAGTATAACTAACATATTCTTTTACATTTCTGATTTGAGTGAAATAACATATTCAAATACGAATCTAAATTTGTTTCAAGTGTATACACTAATTATAATTTAATAGAAATATAATAAAAAAATTAGTTATTTTTTTTTTTGTATGAAATCATACTATTTATGTAAATATAAATTGTTTGTATATTTTGTAGTGGAATATTTCATGTTTTTTGATCCAAATTAGAAAATATAAAGAATATATTAACTACACGTCAAAAAGACACAATATTAGCCTTTTGACAACGCCATATATGCCCCTGTAATGCTCTAATCAGCCTATGATAGGGATGGCGATGGGGGCCGGGGGAGCAATCCCAATCCCCAATCCTATTGGTATTATGACACTAAATAAAAAAACTGGCAGTTCTGGTTACACTTTTTTATTGTCACAGGAAATTCCTTCCTATTTTGATGTAAATAGTATAATCCTTGTAATCCTCTTTTTCAATGCATTGTTGAACGTCTTTAAAATGCCACGATCTGAAGCATAAGGATTAATATCTGAGCTCGACTGGAAACTGTGAATGGGTTTTCTATATGGTAAATTGGTTCCCATACTGAAAGTCTGAACTCTGAACTCTCAGAACACCTAACCTATGTGCTACTTCATGAAGTTGCAAATAAGTTTACCATTTAGTTTACAAAATGTTGGTGATGACTAACATGTATGGTTTCAAGATTGACTGAGCTGTAAGATCTAATGCAGAAATACACACATATGTGCAAAAGTATATGCATTACAAACTTGTCTGTATTATTTATGATCATACGCTATGTATTTCATTGACAATGTTTACGTTATCCTCAATGTAGGGAGTTGCAGAAAGTGCCTAACGGAGATGCAGAATCCCAAAAATACTTCCTCACTCTATGGAATCCACCAAAGAGATTAGAGGCAAAATACTTGCAAGTCCAAGGACTTAGAATTTGGTTTATTATACATTTTTCACTTTACAAGATTAAGGCTATTTATAGGAGTCAATACATGATTTTAGACCACAATAATGTACCATGACTCTATAAGTTCATTATCATTAACATTGACTCTTCAACTACAAAATTCTTTAACTCTTCAAATTTTTGGATGAATCTGCCACTTTCCAGAAAAAAAGGCATAACTCCCTCTAAAAAATTCCTAATGCTTCACCGTTTGGGCCAACGAGAAGTAGACTCGTAGGGCTTCGAATCCATATATGCCAGTCAGCCCAATAATTCCCTAGTAAAAGCAGTTTATTGCCGTAACCACACTGACTGGACTGTTTCTGCACAACTTTCATCTTCCTATATTTGGTCATTTCCTTTGATCAAGTGAGACGTCTTGATTTTTGGATCAATGATTTCTATCATTTTAATATTTTATCACATGTCACAATTGTTGGTCCTAACTGATCTAGAGGGTTGAGAGGGAGGGGTTGTGAATACACCTTATTGACTATCTTTATCAATAACTCAATCCAACATTTCAATAAAGGGAAAAATTCGTTTTTAATCCTGCCCCAGAGGCACTATTCATTTTTAGTCCCGTTAAAATTTGATTTTCAATTTTAGTCATGTAATTGAAAAATTGGTCCAATTTAAGTCCTTTTTCGCCTGATTTTCGATTCCCTGATCAGATTCCAGCGAGTGTGCTACACTCGCCTCCAATCTGAACATTTCAATCAACTTTTTTATATTATTTCATCTATACTTAATTACCACATCATATTTTCACTATAAATTAAATATAAAACATAAATCTCGATCAAACAAAAATAGAAAACGGAACAAAAAATAGAAAATTCCATTAATTAAACAAAAAACATAAAAATGTAAAATATAAAACATAAATCTCAATCAAACAAAAATAAAAAACATAACAAAAAATAGAAAATTTCAATTAATTAAACAAGAAACATAAAAACGTGAAAATCTCAGTTTATCAAAAATATAATGTGGCAATTAAGTGTAAATGAAATAATATCAAAGAGTAATTCCACGTGTGAAAAGAGGATCATGTCAGCATAAGTTAGCTGAAATGTTCAGATTGAGGGTGAGTGCAACACACTTGTCGGAATCTGATTGGAAAATCGAAAATTAGGCGACAAAAGACTTAAATTGGACAATTTTTTCAATTATATGACTAAAATTGAAAATTGAATTTTAACAAGACTAAAAACGGACAGTGCCTTTGGGGGAGGACTAAAAATGAATTTTCCCCTTTCAATAAAATATTTATTTTTCTTTTATCTACATACAGTCTACAACTCAATCAAATTTCAATTTTTTTATGTTTTATCAACAACTCAATTCAATCTTTTAACAAAATATTCATTTATCTCTCATCTATATACACAACCTATCTCCCAATCCATCCCCATATTTTTTTTCTCATTATTTAATAATTACATATTATTTTAGGAGTATTTTTTAATATATTTAAGAGTTTATTACTTTTTTTGCCCTGTAATTTAAGGGGTTTGGCAGTTTAGGATTTTAATTTTTCGGGCTGACAATTTAGGATTTTATCTTTACGAGCTTTGCGAATTTTGCCCAATTTGAGCCCGAGTTACTCAATTGGGCTCAAATTGCACGTGAAACACACGTGAGATCGCGAATTTAGGCTTTTCGGGTCAATTTTGCTAAGGTGACATTTGTTTATCCTTTGTGACATTTTCAATTAAAAAATACTTCCTTTCATGTGGATAAAAAAATTAATTTGTTTATTTTTTGAAAAAAAAATCAAAAGAATAAAATAAATTGTGGACTTTTCATTTTCTTCTCTCTTTGCCCAATTTCTCCACCACCAATTTCTCTGCTCTGGCCACCGTGACCCACCGTTCCACCTCCAATTTCAAGTCTTCATCTTTCTCTCTCTTTATGAGTCTCCGGCAGACTAGGGGTGTTCGGAGAAGGATGGCTCTGTATAGATTGAGAGTGTGCGAAGATGGAGAGGAAGCGACGCTTCGATTTCTAAATCCCTGCATCCTCCAAGAACAAGGCAGGTTTTAGCCGTGTACTCAATCAGTTCCTTTTTCCTTTGTTTTGTGGCGGCCGAATGTTTGGTGCTTGCCGATTTGAAGCCTTCTTTCCAATTCGATTCATTTGGGTTTCATTTCGTGCTAATCAAACGGTGCTCTCCTCTCGGTGGTACCAGACCGGTGTTTGCATCTTCCTGATTTGGGCCTTTCTGGCTTCGAACTCTCATTCTCCTTGTTTTTTCAATTTCTATTGACCTTGGTTGCTAAGATCTTGAAGACCTTGAACTCCTTGGGCTCTAACGTCGTTGGTTTCCACCTGTGAAGTCTCTCTGACTTTTGGGTGTGAAAACTCCTACGATTGCTTGAGACGGTTTGGTCATCGATCGGCCCGACCATCATAACATTTGGATTTCGAAATGGCGGAGGTGGATCCTCGGCGGAATACATTTCCCAAATCTGGAAGGAGCAACCAAGTTTTCATTTCTTTGTGACAAGATGAAGAAGCAACCAAATAGCAACAGACATGAATTTTGTGAAAAAGCATACCAGAGCTGTCCATGGCACCAATGGCTCGCAGACGTGAAGGTTGAGAAGAGGATGAACTGGGGACTTGTATTTTTTGTTTTTTATTTTTATATTTCTATTTTAATTATGTATTTCAATTATATTTTTTTAAATGAGGTGTACTTAATTCTAATTTAAAAAGGTCATGTGGACGATGTTTTTTTTTTTTTAATTAGAAATGCCACAAAGAATAAACAAATGCCACCTCAGCAAAATTGGTCCGAAAAGCCTAAATTCCCGACCTGATATACGATTCATGTGTAATTTGAGCCCAAATTGCACCCAATTGAGCAATTTGGGCTCAAATTGGGCAAAATTTACGAAGCCCGTAAAGATAAAGTTCTAAGTTATCAGCCCAAAAATTTAAAGTTCTAAACTGTCAGACCCCTAAATTACGGGACAAAAAAAATAATAAACTCTATCTTTAAAAGATGTTAGAAATAGAAAAAAATTTAATTTTTAATTCCATAATTATAATAAAGAATTATATTTAGATTGAGTGAAAATAGAGAGCTTCATTTAAAAGTTATGATATCTGTGTATAAAAGTTATATTAATATAATATAAAAGTTATTGCATAAAAAAAATTGGGCATGTCCCAACCTGCACGCGCCCATTACAAGAACAATACTCTTTTGGAATCTGTATGTTAACGAATTTGATTTCAAAATTCTGATCAATTTGATATCTCATATAACTTTCCTCAATTTCTAAGAAATGTATATATGACACCCTAAAATCGTAGAGAAGACAGAGCGGGGAAAGCTGGTAAAATATTAATTTTTTTTTTCACGCATCGAACATCAACTTTGACATACATTACAATGATAAAACACATGTTGAAATCATGTTGGTGATGATAATGATCGAGCTAAAAATTTAAAATACCAAACATGATCTTATTTTTCTGGGTTTCAAAGTTATAATTTCACCTTTTAAGGCATCGATCCGATAATTTTTAGCTTTAAGGCTCAAATTGATAATTTACCATGTTTCAGATTCTAAATGGATAAAAAGCCTATAAATTACTATCTAAATGCATAACTAATTAAAACTAGGTTCATTGGTCAGAGGCCCAATCTCAATATCCAAGTCCTCCACTAGTTCTACCATCCTTCAACATAACTAAAATCTCAATTAAAATGCCAAAAAAAAAATAGAAATGGAGTTCATAGAGGAAGAAAATGCACTACAAGAAATATGCACAACAACAATACAAAAATTATAACATTTTTATACATTTTGTGTTGTTATAGACAGATTTACAACAGTTTTACTTAAAAGTGTTGTCAGTGTGTGAAAAAATGCACTCAATGACAACAGATTTTATTGAACAAGAATGCGAAAAAAATGACGATTTGGGAGGAAATTTTATTACAAAGAAAACACATAGAACAACGTAACATATTTGTTTTGCATGAGATAAATTAATTAATTAATTAAAAACAATAAATCATGGGAAAACCTCAATTACAGATCTCAATCCTAAGACATGCTTAATCTTGTAGTACTCAAAGCCAGCATCAAAGAAAATGTTAGCCCACTCTTTCTCAGTTCTCTCTTTCCCGTTGATCTGAACCATCACTTGCATATCGAAAGAGAGCTGCGTTTCTGCTGCTTTATAATCTTCTTCCTCATCATCCACCACCATTTCCACTATTATCACCTTTCCAC
This sequence comes from Scutellaria barbata, assembly GCA_028654395.1. NCBI lineage: Eukaryota > Viridiplantae > Streptophyta > Magnoliopsida > Lamiales > Lamiaceae > Scutellaria > Scutellaria barbata. Next base: position 16,718,338 of record CM053652.1, on the reverse strand, counting down.
CATTCTTCTTGCTTGGAGTTATGGCTTCTTTGCAATTTCTTAGTATTTTTACACAATCTTCATCGCTCCAATCGTGCAACAACCACTACATATAATCCATGAAATGCTAGTCATGATGATTCACTACAAATTAATTCTCAAAAATAATAAGATGTTAGTAACAGCGAATTTGATTTTTGGCGTTTCATCACAAGGTTTTGTAATCAATGTATATCATGTGTTTAATGAAGATTCTAACATTATATATCTAGCTAGTTGTGAAATGAAATACAAGACCACATTAAATATTAAGGGTTAATTTCAAAATTGAATGACTTTTTTAATTTGCAACATAAACTCTTACATATTAGTTTCCGATTGCACCACCAAGTTTATGATTTTTTCAGATTGCAATCTAATGCAATATTTAAGCTTTTTTTCAGCCAATGGTGAAATTTTCATTTGATTTTTGGTCAAATTGAGCTTGAATAGAATGAAAATCAGAAAATTGATTTAAAATATTCATTTGATTTGAAATGTGAAGTAATTTGACGTATGTTTCATGTGTTTTGGTTAAAAAATTAGGAGATCAATTTTAACTTTAACGGGAAAAATGGACTAAATATTACATTAAACTGAAATCTAAAATTTTGAAGTGCAACCAGAAAAAGTAAAAAGTTTAGAATGGAAATTGAAAAATAACCATACTTTATATTGATTTTTAATATTAACCCTGATACTACTCATTAATCTATTATTTTTCATACCTTAAGGAAAACAGCATCAGCATAAGGAATGGACTCAAACATGTCTCCACTAACAAAGCTCAAATTCTTACCCCCTTCCAAGCCAGCAACAACATGTGGAAGCTCAAGAACACTACATTTCATGCCTGGAAATGCGTCGGCGATGCCCTTAGCCGTGGCTCCGGTCCCACCGCCAACATCCACCATCGATTTCAAACCCTCAAACACTTGCTTACACTCTCTACCTAGCATACTAGTCACAATTCCAGCATCACTAGCCCTAGCCTCATTAAACAACATATTCAACTTTTGATCAGACCCTGCATACTCCCATAATGTCACCCCATGCTTGGTGATAAATGGTGAGGAGGCCTCATCACGGAACCATTCACTAATATGATGCCGTGGATCCATCTTCACTGGGTCGAGCATGGCAAGTGCAAATGGCCCCATGTTAAACGGCTCGTCCCTCAGCAAGAGACGAGAAGCCCGTGTGAGACAATAAGCCTCTTCCTCCCCCTCGTCCCCATCCTTACAAATCTTGACCTTGTTAAAGAACTTGGAATGAGTGAGAATTCGCATGAGGCGATAGAGGGCATTGGATTTGGCTTGGTTGATGGGGAGCCCGTTGGCTAATTCAGAAATCGTCATTGGTTTGTCGTGTTTGAGGATTATATCGGGTATAGCTAATTGAATCGCACATTTTAGGGACATGGAGTTTATGAATTGGTAAATGTGGTTCCCCACATGAGCTTGAGCTTCAAGAAGCTCATCTATGGGCTCTACTGCAGTTGCCAATGCCATTGTTGAGAGATATATATAAATGTTGTTAATTACTATTAAGCATGTATATATTTATGAAGCTTTAATTTATTTACTATAAATAGGACTCTTTTTTCCCCCTAGAAAACCACCTAATGAGAGCCACGTCCTAGCTGTATATAATGGTAAATGTGAGTGTGTATAAAGATAAAGAAACCTGTTTTGTCCACGCAATTTCTTCTATGACATCTAAAATTTCATTATAATATTAAACATACTACTGTTTAACATGTGAGATAAGATTCAAACTGATAATTGTCAGCTTGTCTACAATCACAATTAATTGAAATGACAAAGAAAATAACTTCATCAATTAAATGATAAGTTTTCATAGGTGATTCTAGATTCCAAGTTGTGGATATTTTCAATCATTTTGTAGCAATTATATCTCACGAGAGATAAAAAATGAGTTATAAGTGATATTTATCTTTGAAACCATTTTTGTTAGGAAAAACAAATGGAACTATCAAACAATCTTTAGAGGGTTAATTCAAAAAACTCTCGTGAATCAGTTATATAGATCTAGATCCATGTAATTGGGTTGACCTAGATCCGATTTAGATCCGCACATCTTTTTTTTATATATATTTATTTATTTATGCATTGGGCTTTATGTTATATTAATATGACATTTATATTATATTAGTATGACATTTATGTATAATTATCATAAGCTTTATGTAATTTTGTAACTCCCAAAAAAAAAAAAAATTTCAGCGTTTTGTATCAACATACATTTATGTGATATTACTTATATTTCTATATCAATATAATCATACATTTATTTAAATTACTTATATATTTATATGGTTTTGCTCAAATGCCCACCGTGAGAAACTCTTAATATGTCCACCGATAACGTGTAATTATCTCATCCGCTCGTTATATGAAAAGTAAAATTCATAGATGCTCTGAATTTTTTGACACATCAACCGTGGGCACATTAATTTATATGGAAAGTAAAATTCATAGATGCTCTGGATTTTTAACACATCAATCGTGGGCACATATTAATGTGCCCACGATAGGTAGGTGAGCAGGACTGTACATTTATATTATTATAACGAGTAGTTCATCCGCGCGATGCATAATTTATTATTTATTGTGATAATATATATAATTTTAATAATATAATTAAGTTGTATTCTTCACATCATCTTTCATTATTTCAAAACATGTACAATATACAAATGTGTATTTCCATATTTCTATTGTCTTTTAAAGTTAGATTTTATTATTTTAGAAAATTATTATATAAAGTAGAGTTTTGATTGAATTGAGTTTTACAATACGTATATGTCACGCTCCATTTTCATATAACATTTAAAACGTGGATAAATAAAAAGAATAATAATAATTTTCTTCAAAACAAATCAGAGCGCAAACGCAGCATTTTCATAGGGCGTCCAGCAGAAAATCCTGAACCGTTGAGATTTTAAAAAGAATCGAGATTTAGAAGATAACCATTTCTAATATAAAAGGTTTATATCATTTCAGCGGAGAAAATACGTTGTTGTTTTAGAGTAAAAGACATAAACATTAATTTGTACATAACCGGGGTTTCAGAAAAAAAACCGAACATCCATATACATTCTTATATACATACAAAAATAATATAACAGGCATCTCTGTTCATTCCTCTTCGCCTCCGAAATTTTCTGTAAAATAAAACACATGAAAGGGGGTAAGTGCCAAAAGGACACTTAGTGGGGTTGATTTGTACATAAAAAGGGGTACACATAACATTTCTTGAATACTATATATATACACACGTTGTAGACTCCCGAAGAGTCCCAATGCAATCCGTTGAATAGGTTTCCGAAGAAGACCTATCAAGGCCCCAAGCCGACCCCATTTTGGGTTGTTACACCCTTCATGTTGGGATTCCATAGAATACCCCCTTGTTGTGTTCCGACGAGGAATACCCTACTTGGCGTGGCACACGCATGCGCAGTTAAATTATCATACAACAGTTTCCACATAACACATAATGTACATTGGTCACGTTCACGTTGGCCACATAATTCACGTAACACATAGGTAAAGAAAATTCCTTGACATATGTGGTTTCTAAAGAAACCCCTTTTTAGCGGGTATTATCCCGACTTATCATCATTGGAAACCATTTGCATTTGAATCACTTGAAATCAATAGCTCTAAAAAACATATAATTTACTCGAATCCTGTTCACATAGTAAAAACATTTCACTTGAAAATGACATCACATAATAACAGGATTTAGATCACTTAGTCACATAGTTTTCCATAAAACCGTACAGTTTAAAACATAAATAAGAGTTTACCCCCACCTTGTTCGGTGGTTACCACGTGATCAGCAAGTCAAAGATCTCGTATCCCAGTGCTTCAATCCAACAGGTAGCCTACATAATTTACGATGTTTTCTTAGCTAATTATAATCTATAATTAAATATTAAAACAATATCGAATCGGATAATATCGATCGAGATGAGACGGATCGGAACGGTAGGCCTAACGATTGAGGTTGAAGAAACAAGAGAGAAAAATCAGTTTATAAGACTGAGATGAAAGAGAATGGATTTTGGATCACAACAAAACAAGAATGAGCTCAATCGGAGTTGAAACAAGCTCGAACGGAGCATTTTAAGATTTAGGGGTATTTCGGTAATTTGGTCAAAGGGTTGACTTTGACTGGAACTCACGACCCCCGGTCAGCGATATCTCGTTGGCGACGACTCGATGTTAAAGAACAACGAAAAAAAACGAGAATCGGATCGAAAATCGCATCGAAAAACGGCGTCGTACGCGTTCCCGGCGAAGGGAAAAATCTCGTCGGCGTTTCCCGACGACGGGAAAAAAAATAGGGCAGCGTCTCCCGTTGCTGCCTAGTTTTCTCGACAGCGGGGCAGCACCGCTCGGCATCTGCCGAGTTTTCTCGGCAGCCTCATCCCCGTCGCTCGCCTAGGTCTCCCGTTGCGACCCTGCTCGACTAGCCACCTTTCCGGAGTCACCGGCTGCGGTGTCGCCGGCCTATGTCGTCGAAACTTAGTCCAATGGCTAGCCTGAATCACCGGCTACCAGATCCGGCCATCCCTCGCCGGATTCCGGCATGAATAGTACCAGAAAAATAGCCACGAATACCCTTCGTCAACACAAAAATACACCAACTCAAATGCAACAGCCCCTTTCCCAACCCATTTTCCGGCACCGCCACCCAAGGCGGCGCTGCCCCTCCAATGGCTAGCCCACCACTCCGGAAGCCCTTCTGGTGCCTGCAACCTCGAGAAAAAGAGCAAGAGAGAGAAAAACAGGAGAGAGAAAGGTGGCTGAAAATAAGGGTTAAAGGTTTTGGAGATGGTTTTTCACCGTTTTCCGGCGAACGAGAAATCAGAATTGAATTCCGAAAGTTGTCCTAGATTCGTATCGTCGAAGGCTACGTTATATATGAAAATCAGCCAAAACGGATGAGTTTGACTTTTTCCCACGACGGCAGCGGCGGTTTTTCGCCATTTTCAGGCGAACGGAGAATCGGAATTGAATTCCAGAAGTTTCCCTAAACTCGTATCGTCGAGGGCTACATTGTGTGTGAAAATCAATCGAAACTGACAACTTTGAAATTTTCCGTCGACTCCGGCGGCGGCGCGTCGGAGACAGAATGAAGACGGGAAAGAAAAAGAGAGAGGAGAGAGAGACTTACGTGTGTTCGGCGCTTTTCGACCCATTCGGCTCATTCGAAATAACGGTGAAAATGAAATCGAACTAAGGCCTACTTATAGAAAATGGAAAGCACTGTTCATGATAAGCTTTGATTACTATTCACGATAAAATTTCGGTTATGTTCTTCACGATTCCATTCCTCGTTTTTTCGAAACTCTATATTTTGCCATTTTCTTCGCCGTTTGAGCTACAGGTGTCCGATTGACCTCTAGTTCGTTCCTATCTTCTCGTTTTTCCGTTATACATCTAATGATATAAAAATATTCTATTTTCCTTGTCTATAAATTTTATCGATTTAAAACCGATAGTTAAACACGTATCTGAAACGCACGTAATTAAATTAAACACTCAAGAATTAATACACATAAGATATTTTAATTAAGGGTTTACTTATTTAATTAACCAACTATGTTTTTTTTTTTCCTGGGCGCTACGGTATAAGAGTTGAGTATGTAGTATAGATCATGATGACGCGCGATAACAATAACAACAATTGTTATTACTTCGTATAATTAAATGACATTACAATTTATTTATTCTTTGTTAAAATGTATGATTTATAGTTTATTTAAATACAATTGAATTAAATTTCTAATCTATTAATCCATTGATATAATTAAATTTCACATGATCATAATCATAATGTAATCAACCAACAAAAGTCTATGTTATAAGCTCAAACATATATGTGATTTATAAAGTCCAAATATAGATATATTAATTACTATTTATACTAATAACAATGATAGTTATAATATTTAAATAAAATGTAATAGTATAATCTATGCATAAATAAAATACATGTTTTTTCTTTCTTTTGTAATAATGCATTCCTTATTATGAAAGATATATTTTTCTTTCATTCTATATATTTTATACTATTATATTTGATAGCTTATTAAGAAAGTCATGTATTATTCATTTTCTTTATAATTCTTTGACAAGACACATTTAGGAGGAAATGTGGTAAATTAGTAATTTTGCCAACTTTCTTTTTTATATATAGTATAGATGGTTGAATGTTATAACATAAATGTGTGAATGTTACAAAATAAATGTTATAATATTTATACTTTTATATTATACAGTTCTACTCACCTACCCACCGTGGGCACATTAATATGTGCCCACGGTTGATGTGTCAAAACTCCAGAGCATCTATTAATTTTACTTTCCATATAACAAGGGGATATGATGATTACACGTCATCAGTGGACATATTAAGAGTTGTCCACGGTGGGCATTTTAGCAAAATCATTACATTATATTACATAAATATATAATACTTTTTACACCTTTTAGTCATGTTAGTTATACTTTTAGTTATCTAGTCATACCTCGTGTTAGCTGTACTTTTATATATTTCATAAATATATGACAATGTTGATATATAGGTATAAGTAATATCACATAAATGTATATATGTACAAATTGTGTAGAATATTTTTTTAAGTTCAAGTTTACTTAAATATTAAGATATTTGTATATAAGTCATACTAATATAATATAAAGTTCACACATGAAACCAAAATATTAAAGGCAAGATTTGGAAATCTCTCAAATCAAACCAAATTTTAGAGAATTTCAAATAAGAATATCCAAAACCGAACCAAAATAAAAAGTCTCTAGAACTAAACAAAACCAAACTTTGGTTCGATTCAGTTGGGAGATTCGGGTCTACTAGTTCGGATCAATTCAGAACAGATATTCAAAGATTTTAAAAATATTTAAAATCAAAAGGGAAAAAATAGGTAGAGAGAAAATTTATTATGAATGAATACAAAAAATTAGAAAAATAAACAACTAAAAAATAATTTATGGTGGGTCTAAAGGCACCCCATGATGTTCTAAGGGCACCCCATTTTAGTGTAAATGTGTAAATATTTTTACACTAAAATGGGGTGCCCTTAGAACATCATGGGGTGCCTTTAGTTCAACCCAATAATTTAACATGTACCAACAAAATTTAATTTACTATTTATATTTTCTCAACGATGACCATTAATATATAGTCATTAAAAAATTTAATTTAAATTATTTGTAGCGTTATAAATTATTAACTTAATTAAATAGGTATATTATGTAATTTTATCAATACGTATATATGTATATAAATAAATGAGATGTATACATATAAATAGATCTTTAAAATTGATTTTTCGGTTCGATCCAATTCATTTTGTTCGGTCCTAATTCTTTTCGGTACTCGGTTCGGATTATTTAAAATCTCTAGAAACAAACCCAAAATTAAATTGGTTTAATTCAATTAGAAGAAAATCAAAAAATCAATAGATATTTTTGGTTTGAAACTTTTTCAATTTGAATTTGATGTAATTTCGATAATCTCGAAGACCCGTGCACAACCATAACATTGATTAACTTTTCAAGAGATTTGGATAATGTAGTTTCCAAAATTACTCTCATTGTCACGATGGACTGGTACCTTAGTCAAGAAAAAAATCGGCTAAAATCTTTAAATACAATAAGATTAGGAAATAAAATTGTTAATTTAATATTGTATAATTGTATACGAGTATTTTTAATAATTGTAAAATCTAAATTAATTACATAACGTCTATATAGTATGACAATTATGAGAAGGTTATCTCATGCACAAAATAAAAAATTCACATATCGAATTATAGGTTCTTAAAGGGATAAATTTCATAACAAGACCTAATTTATAAATTAATTTTCAATTTTAAATTCAAATTTTAATGTATCTCAATAAGGGGCTCAAATTAACCATTTTTCTCAATTTAAGGCTTGAAAATTAGATTGACATCTCAATTCAAGACAAAATTCAATTTTCTTTTTGTAACGTCCCGATTCTTTTTGTAAATAAACCTTAATCGAGACGTTACTTACTTATAAAAATTCACTCTTTCAATAGAATAAAGATAAATAAAATCAAGAATAATTATAAAATATACATTTCTTAAATTCATGAAATTAATCATTTTAAATAGAAAGTTTCTGAAAACTTTGATCATCGGCTACCAACATCCACTACTCGCATCCCACGCCATAAAAATCCCTAAACTGAAAACATTTTAAAAAGAGGGGTGAGTGACAAAAGTACACTCAGTGAGGTGGGGAAACTCGGGATGACATAAAATAATTTTAAAAGATTTTACACACACATACCAAAACACCATTTTATCATATAAAATAGATTTTCGTAAGACGTTTGTCTTTTAATAAAAACCGTAGAAAATAGATCATTTCAATCACGTGACGTAAATCATTTTAAAAATAGAGCATCCATCTCAAATCAATCATCCTTCACATTCAAACATATCACTTTTATTATCACATTTACGATTTTTAGCCGTCTTTCAAACATATGCGAGTCTTAGCCGCCTTGGAAACATATGCGGGTCTTAGCTGCCCTGAAAATATATAATCCATCATTCACATTCAAACATCACTTTTCACATAATTTACGGTGCTTAGCAGTCATGAAAATATTTTATGGTTCTTAGCCGCCATGAAAACATTTTTACGGGTCTTAGCCGTCTTGGAAACATATGCGGGTCTTAGCCGTCCTGGAAACATATGCGGGTCTTAATTAGCCGTCCTGATACGGTGATCAGCCGTCATATACAGGTCTTAGCCGTCTTACATACGCATGCACATGCACACATAATTACTTCACACATACACATATCAAACATACACATGAAAACATATTAATTTAACAAAACACTTAGTTGCAGTTCTTAACTGCCATGAAAACACATCTTATTTGCACTTATGCAAATTTTAACTTCACATCATTCTTCACCTTTGCATTCATAGTAAAATGTTCACATTCCGAGAACAATCACAATCCATCACGTGCTTTAAATCATTCATCAATCACATTCTCATCTCATAGCACTTTATTCACATAACACGTATATCGACCTCACATCAATCAAGTAAAAGATTTCATATTTTAAACACTTTGAAAGAATATAAATACCGTATTAAGAATTTACCCCCACCTCATGAGAAGAACGTGTGTAATTATAAGCTGTTGAGCAAGCATAGACAATTCTCCATTCCTCTTTTCCTACATCGATCATTAAAGATGTCTTAGTACCCTGTCTAGCTATAAATTATTTAGTTAAGGTCTTTAATAATTAATATATGTCCTTTAAGGTTTTCCTTAATAAGTTGGAACATGTCTCTAACGATGTTGTGATTTAAAGAATAAAATAAATGATTTTAAGTTAAATGTAAGGTTTAAGCGAATTTGTAATAAAATGTGTTTATTAAAATATTAGAAAGCTTAATTAGACTTTAATTAAATCTTAGAAGATTTATCGTAGTTTCAGGAAAATTAATTATAAAGTTATGATTTAGCTTAGATCTTGAAGACTTGAAAATAATAAAGCTTTTGGCTTAATATAATTCTTGAAGACCTTTAAAATAATCTTAGAAAATCTAATTATATAATTTACGGTTTAACTTAGATATTAGGAAATTTGAGTATATTTATGATTATGGCGTATTTAGATTAACTATAAAGTTTAATTTATAAAAGTGAATTTAATTAACTGAGATTATAAGTTAATTTAGGAAACATATTTAATTGCATAACATGTTTAGTTAATTATTGTTTAAGAGAATTGAAATTGATATCTAATTATATACTCCCTCCGTCACAACTCAACTTGTCTACTTGCCATTTATGTTTGTCCCAGCCGAACTTGCCAGCCCAAAAATGGCAAATTTTTTTTACCAAAATATCCTTACTTTTCAACTTTATTAAAGTAAAAAAAGCAAAAAGTAAACATATTTAATTGCAAAAAGCAAAAAAGCAAAAAAGTAAACCTATTTAATTGAGTCAACTGTGTTTTCTTAACCTCCGTGCCCGGTCAAAGTAGGCAAGTTGAGCCGGGACGGAGGTAGTATTTAATATTTATAATTAGGTCCCTGGGTTCGTTTATTAAATTATGAAGATCAAATTATAATGTCCATAATTATATTTAGGTCTATATATCATTGGAATTAAGAGATATTGTAATTAATATTTTTAGATGTTAATTAATTACCTAAAGGTCCTTAAATTAAATCTAAATTATAGAATTAGAACCTAACTTGGAAACGTCCTGTCGCCGATTTATCTTGATTCCCTTCTAGGTACCTTACAAAGCATAAAAGCTCATCTATAAAATTATGTAAATTTTAGGATGTGTTATGTAATTTTAGCAACATTATAGGGATCGTTTTAGCAATATAAAACAATTCTAATAGGCAATACATAATATTATCAATTTGTAGGTTATATAATGTAATTTTATTAAATTTTAGAGATCCGATATCATTTTTCATAATTCATGGTACTTAGAACCTATCTTCATAAGCTTAAGGGAATAAAATGTAGTATTTATAACTATTAAGGTTTTAATTGTCATTATTCATAAACTTATGGATCTTAAAGCATGTTTCATAAATTTAGGGGTTTTAATGTATGTTTTTAAATACTTAAGGGATTAATCTGAAATTTTACAAGTGATAAGGATTTAATTCCAATTTCATCAAAGGTTATATTTGCAATTTAGCCCCTAGATTATATCTAATTCATAAAATGAAACCTTCACCCCAAATCACACCTTTCCAGCCGCCCCTGTCTAGCCGTCTCTCTCATTTCCAGCTTCCAGTTCTCCCGGCAACACGTCACCGGCGAACTCCGACACCAACCTCACCCACTTCAAACACACACCACGCACCTTCGCCACCTACACACCTTGTCACGCCCCATTTTCTTACATAAACATTTATCAGAGTTTTCCACATGGGCGTGCAGGAAGAAGAAAAGAGGTAGGAGACGAATATAAAATATTACATAATAACCATCGGTTCAACCGATTTAAACATAATACTCACAGCGGAAAAGACATCAGAAACTCACATCCCATACATACATCATCATCAGGATCTCACATCCCGAATACATATCATCATCAGGACCTCACATCCCGAATACACATCATCTAACCACAAAACTTGGATTCCTTACAACATTGTTTTATAAAGACAAAAGTTTGAGAAACATCATATCAAAATAATTTACAGATCCAAAACAATAGCACCTCCTCTCTCTTTCTAGGGTTCATCATGCCTATCACCTCCTGTAACGTGAATTACAGAATAAGGGGTGAGTGCGTTGAATACACTCATGGGGAATAAAATCCGCGTCTAAATCTTAACACATATATTTGAATCAGAATTACGTATAATCATCACTAATCACAGCACAAAATATGCACAGCAAACATAAGAAATAGTAAGGGATGAATAGGTGCGGGCATCGCCCGTCTTATCCCATAAAATGATCTCAATTACCGTTGGTGCATTTCAAGGACCACCAAACCTTTCGTAGAAGAATGAGGGTTAGGGACGAATGCATGAAGGGGCGCCTCAGCGGGTCCACCCCTCACAGTAATAAGTATGTCACAACAAATATAATCACAGCATTTAGTATTCCTCAATCATGCTTTGAATAGGGAAAACTGTAAACAGATAAAGAGTTAGAAATTACCCCCACCTTGTTCGGTGGTTACCACGTGAGCAGCAAGTGTCAAAGATCACGTATCTCAATGCTTCAATCCAACAGGTAGCCTACATAATTTACAGTGTTTTTAAATATTTATGAAATATAATTAAGGATTTAAACGATATTGGATCGGATATTATCGATCGAAATGAGACGTATCGGAACGGTAGGCCTAACGATTGAGGTTGAAGAAAACGAGAGAGAAATATCAGTTTATGAGGCTGAGATGAAAGAGAAAGAAATTTGGATCACAACGAAACAAGAATGAGCTCAATCGGAGTTGAAACGAGCTCGAACGAAACGTTTAAAGATTGAAGGGTATTTTGGTAATGTGATCAAATGGTTGATTTTGACCGGGACCCATGACCCTCGGTCCGTGATATCTCGTTGGCGACGACTCGATGTTAAAGAATGATGAAAAGAAAATGAGATTCGGATCGAAAATACGACGTCACGCGCGTTCCCGGCGACGGGAGAAAAACAACTCCCTGGCGTCTCCCAAGACCTGTCTTGGTATTTCCAAAACACGTCCTGCGAGCAAAACAGAGACTACAATTCTGTCCAGTTCAATTTAGCGTGCAGGACACGTCTTAAAATTTACAGGATGCGTCCTGCGGGAGAAAAAACAGGGCAACGCTCCCGGCGCGATCCTGCTTCAGCAGCCACCTTCCCGGAGCCACCGACTGCGGCGTCGCCGCCCTATGCCAACACCACCTTGTCCTCCGGCGAGCCTGCACCGCCGGCTACCACCTCCGGCCATCCCTCGCCGGATTCCGGCATGAATAGTGTCATAAAAATAGCCTCAAAAATCCTTCATCAACATAAGTACATAACCAAACCCCACATTTCTAGCTCCGGCCGGCGACTTCCAATCGCCGGCGACCCTTCCCCCGACCATCTAGGATACTAGCCGGCGACTTCTAATCGCCGGCAACCACCAATACAACCCCCAACAGCATGCATACAACACACATTACACACATACAAAATCCCATGTGCAACAGCCCCTTTCCCAACCCATTTTCCGGCACCGGCACCGCCACCCAAGGCGGCGCCGCCCCTCCAATAGCTAACCCACAACCTCGGCATCCCCTCCGGTGCCTGTAACCATGAGAAAAAGAGCAAGAGAGAGAAAAACGGGAGAGAGAAAAGGTGGCTGAAAATAAAGGTTAAGGGTTTTGGAGATGGTTTTTCGCCGTTTTCCAGCGAACGAGAAATCGAAATTGAATTCTGGAAGTTGTCCTAGATTCGTCTCGTCGAGGGCTACGTTGTATACGAAAATCAGTCGAAACGGACGGTTTTGATATTTTCCAGCGACGGCAGCGGCGGTTTTTCGCCATTTTCCGGCGAACGGAGAATCGGAATTGAATTCCGAAAGTTGCCCTAGACTCGTATCGTCAAGGGCTACGTTGTGTACGAAAATCAACCGAAACGGATGAGTTTGACTTTTTTCCGGCGAACTTCGGCGGCGGCGGCTCCGGCGACGGCACGGCGGCGCGTCAGAGATAGAAAGCAAGACTGAAAAATAAAGAGAGAGAAGAAAAAGACTTACGTGTGTTCGGCGCTTTTCGGCTCGTTCGAAGAAACGGTGAAAAAATGAAATGAATGAGCGCCTATTTATAGAATTTGGAAAGTTACTATTTACTAGGTTACTGTTCATGATAAACTTCGGTTACTATTCACGATAAGATTTCGTTTCTCATTTTTCCGAAACTTCGTATTTTGCCATTTTCTTCGCCGTTTGAGCTACGGGTGTCCGATTGACCTCTAGTTCGTTTCTATCTTCACATTTTTCCGTTACGCATCTAATGGTATAAAAATATTCTATGTTCCGTGTGTATAATTTTTATCCATCTAAAACTGGTCGTTAAACACATATCTGAAACGCACGTAATTAAATTAACATTCAAGAATTAAAACACATAAGATATTTTAATTAAGGTTTACTTATTTAATTAACCAATTATGCTTTGTTTTTATCCTGGCGTTACACACCTACACCATATACACAAGCAGCTTTATATATATATATATATATATATATATATACCTGCACAGAAATTACAGCACACACGTAGCCATATTTGCAGCAGCTCCGCTGCTTCTCACGGCGGCGCGACCAGCCCAACCGCCGACGCCTCCCCTGCGCTTCTCCTCTGCCTAGTCACCCCCTCTCCCGTCGCCCCCTGCAGCCGGCGCAACCCCGACGCCGGTCCATTCCCAACACACACAACATCACCACCACACACGCAGAAACATATATGCACACACAACCACATCCAAATCGACCTTGCTGCGTAGAGGAAGAAACAGAGATAGAGCTTGCAGCAGATAATGGAGATGAGGGAGGAAAAACGTGAGGGAGAGAGAAAAATGTTTGGGAAGGAAGGAAAGAGATAAAAAGAAATCTTATCCTAATTTTTCCAAATGTGCCAATTGTTGCTTCTTCTAAATATAAGTACTATATTATTACTATACATTTATCAATTTCTATTATAATACTACATTAAGATTATATAACTTATATATATATATTCTGTACGTATATATACACTTATATATATATATAAATTTTATATTATTATTATAATTACTATTATTATTATTTTTTCTTTCATTTGTTATTAGTATTGTAACGTCCCGATTCTTTTGTAAATAAATCTTTAACCGAGACGTTACTCTCTTATAAAAATTTCCTCTTTCTAAGAATAAATATAAATAAAATCAAGAATAATTATAAAATATACATTTCTTACATACATGAAATTAATCATTTTAAAATAAAAAGGTTCTGTAACCTTTGCTCATCGGCTACCAACATCCACCGCTCGCACTCCATGCTATAAAAATCTTTAAACTGAAACATTTTAAAAGAGGGGTGAGTGTTTGAAATACACTCAGTGGGGTGGGGAAACTCGAGATGACATAAAATAATTTTAAAAGATTTTACACACACATGCCAAAACACCATTTTATCACATAAAACAGATTTTCGTAAAACGTTTGTCTTTTAATAAAAACCGTAGAAAATAGATCATTTCAATCATGTGACTTAAATCATTTTATAATGTAAGCATCCATCTCAAATCAATCATCCTTCACATTCAAACATATCACTTTCATTATCACCTTTAGGGTTTTTAACCGTCTTGCAAACATATGCGGTTTCTAGCCGCCCTGAAAACATATAATCCATCATTCACATTCAAACATCACTTTTCACATAATTTACGGTGCTTAGCCGTCATGAAAGCATTTTACGGTTCTTAGCCGCTATAAAAACATTTTTACGGGTCTTAACCGTCTTGAAAACATATGCGGGTCTTAACCGCCTTTTTCGACGTACTTAACCATCTTTTTATGTGGGTCTTAACCACCTTTTTTCGACGTACTTAACCATCTTTTTCGGTGATCAGCCGTCATTCATACGCATGCACATCAACATACACATAAAAGCATATTATTTTAACATAGCACTTAGTTGCAGTTCTCAACTGCCATAAAACACATCTTATTTGCACCTATGCAAATATTAACTTCACATCATTCTTCACTTTTGCATTCATAGTAAAACGTTCACATCCCGTGAAGATCGCAATCCCTAATTACGTAATTCAATTATACAAGCATTCATCAGTCATCATAATTTCTATCATTCAGCTAAAACAATTAATAATCAAAATCCATCACTGAACCTTAAATCATTCAGCAGTCACATTCACATTCATCATATCATAACATTATCACATATAACATCTCATGCATTCAGCACGTATACCCAACTCATTTTATATAGTATAATAGTTCGTAATTTAAATACTTCGAAAGAATTATAAATATCGTAATAAGAAATTACACCCACCTTATTCGATGGTTACCACGTGAGCAACAAGTATCCAAGATCACATATCCCAAGGCTTCAAATCAACAGGTAGCCTACATAATTTACAGTATTTCTTAGATCTTTATTAGATAAAATTAACGATTTGAACGATATCAGATCGGATACTATGGATCGAGATGAGACGGATCAGAATAGAAAGCCTAACGATTGAGGTTGTAAAAACAGGACGAAAATATCAGTTTATATAGGTGAGGTGAAAGAGAATGAATTTTGGATCACAACAAAACAAGAATGAGCTCAATCGGAGTTGAAACGAGCTCGAACGGAGCGTTTTAAGATTTAGGGGTATTTTGGTAATTTGGTCAAAGGGTTGACTTTGACCGGGACCCACGACCTCCGGTCAACGATATTTTGTTGGCAACATCTCGATGATAAAGTACGATGAAAAGAAAATGAGATTCGGATCGAAAACGAATCGAAAATACGACGTCGCATGCATTCCCCGCGACGGGAGAAAATCAGGGCATGGTCTCCTGTCGGCTACCTAGTTTTCTAGGCAGCGGGGCAGGTTGGCGCCCAGGCCTCCCGGCGTCGGCCTACTCGAGCAGCCACCTTCCCGACACCACCGGCTGCGGCGGCGCCACCCTATGTCATCGACCCTTAGTCCTCCAGCTAAACCGCACCTTCGGCTACCAGATTCGGACATCCTTCACCGGATTCCGGCATGAATAGTGCCTGAAAAACAGCCTCATAAACCCTTCATCACACATGTTACACACACACTACACAACCAACACGCAACAGCCCCCTTTCCCAACCCATTTTTCGGCACCGACGCCGCCATCCACGGCGGTGCCGCCCATCTAGAGGCTAGCCCACAACCCCAGTAGCCCCTCCGGTGCCTGTAACCACGAGAAGAAGAGCGAGAGAGAGAAAAACGGGAGAGAGAAAAGGTGGCCAAAACCAAGGGTTTAGGGTTTGGAAATGGTTTTTCACCGTTTTTCGGTGAACGGAGAATCGGAATTGAATTCCGGAAGTTGTCCTAGATTCGACTCATCGAGGGCTACGTTGTGTACGAAAATCAACTGAAACGGACGAGTTTGAAATTTTCCGGCCAACTCCGGAGGCGGTGCCGGTGGTGGCGCACCGGAGACAGAAAGCAAGACTGAAAAATAAAGAGAAAGGAGAGAAAGACTTACGTGTGTTCGGCGCTTTTCGGCTCGTTAGAAGAAACGGTGAAAATGAAATCGAATGAGGGCCTATTTATAGAAAATTATTGAAAATTACTGTTCATGTAGGTTACTGTTCATCATGGCTAGGCCACTGTTCACGACAAGCTTTTGGTTACTGTTCATCTAGATTTCATTCCTCGTTTTTTTCGAAACTTCGTAGTTTGTCCTTTTTTTTCGCCGTTTGAGCTACGGGTGTCCGATTGACCTCTAGTTCGTTTCTTTTTTCTTTTTTTTCCGTTACGCATCTAATCGTATAAAAATATTCTATCTTTCATGTCTATAAATTTTATCCATTTAAAACTGGACGTTAAACACGTATCTGAAACGCACGTAATTAAATTAAACAATTAAAAATTAATACATATAAGATATTTTAATTAAGAGTTTACTTATTTAATTAATCAATTACGCTTCGCGTTTTTGTTCTGGACGTTACAAGTATAATTATTATTATTACATAAATCTTATTTTAATGGTAGAAAATTCTCGTGATATTTTATATAGTTGAATTTTATTTCGGGGTGTTACACTTTTTGTCTTTTTTTTCTTTGTATTTATAGATTTATCTATATTTCAATATGTATTTATATTTTATATAAGTTAAGACAGGTTAGTGTAATTTTGGAACGATCTTCATCTGAATTGTATTAATATATATATATAATGCAATTCATAATATTAGAAACTCTTTATTTTCTTAATTTTATGAATAAAAATATAAAATTCGATTTTAATATTAACCAACTTAATATAAATTATATTATAAGTTGGATGAAGATTGTTCTTAAAGTGCACTAATTTGTCATAATTTCTCCAAAATCTGAATGCATATTGAAATATAAATATAGATAAAAGGGAAAAAAAGAAAAGGAAAATGAGATTTGCCTTAAATTAAAAACTTAATTTAATTTTTAAGCTTTAAATTAAGAAAAAAATATTTAGTTGAGCCCCTTATTGAAAATCTTTAAAATCTAAGCCTAAAATTAAGAACTAATTTATAAATTAGGTCTTGTTATTATCCTTAATTCACTATGTTATACTCCTCCATATAAAAAATGAGCCTTGTTTCTACAAAAATGATTTTTTGTTTTTTTGGAACAAACGAAAGCACAACCTTTGTAAGCTATGAAATCTCACTTATACGCTTTCACTTATTCATTAATATTTATCATTTAAAGTTATTTTTACAACTAGTTACGAGTTTGCTATGAGGGCTTTATAATAAAAACGAACTTCGACTATGAAAACATAACTCTTTTATCAAAAAAAAATTTTTGCCGAAATGTAATATGTATATCATTTTGGGTTAAAAATACTTTTCCATCTAAACTATACATGATTTTAGATTTTTTGGTAAAAACTATGAAATGTTTCACTATGTTGTATGAACTTTAAATTTGATGCATTTTACGATATCAGACAATTCTTAGTCATACATGTGTTCGAAATCAAAGGTTAGGATTCGTCTGATATCATTAAAGACATCAAATTTAAAATTCATATGGCAAAATGAAATATTTAAAAAAAATTACTAAAAAATGTAAGATCACATAGAGTTCAGATGGGAAAATATTTTTAATCCTATCTTATTGGACAAATGAAGTATTTTGTGACAAAAAGTTCACATAATTCAAAATATTACTGATAACGACAACTTTTGACTACTCACCAAGTTAAACATTAGATTTAGATTAATCTAATTAAAGGACAGTTGACAATAATACCTCATATATTATCCCTAATTATTATTGTACTCTTATTTTTTTTTTTTAAGAATACCCTATATATTAATGTATGTTGCCAAAAATATCAATTTATTGATAGTAATTAGTAAATAGCCGGCCACAATCTGCCGTGACCGTTAAATATACATATAGAATTGATTTATGAGTTTTTTTTAATCCTATATCCATGTCATTCAAGAAAAGGATTTTTTTGCAAAATGTAAGTACAAACATAGGTGGATATATAAAAATAAGAATTTATTAATTTTGAAAGTCAGAAAATTATTTTATAATTTCAAAAAATCAACAAGTAAAATCTAAAAAAAGATTAACTATATAATAATAATAATAATAATAATAATAATTATTATTATTATTATTATTATTATAATAATAATAATAATAAAATAAATAAATAAATAATAGTCATAGTAATAATATGTTCTAAAATGCTATTGTCTAAAAGTTTATATTGACATATAAATTTTAAAATATTATCTATATTATCTAAGTAAAAAAAATATATAATAAAATTAGAATTTGTTTTTTACAAAAAATAGAAATTGTTAAATATCTAAAAAAAACCATAAACCCTAAATCAACAAAAAAAAATCAATTTCCTATTTTTTAATATAAAGATATCTAATTTAATTCTCATATATTTGTAACTACTTTAATTATAATTTAAATTTTTTTGGTCATTTGAAATTCTAACACATAACGTCCATAATTTTAATAAAATTATATTATTTTTAATCATTTCAATTGAATTTATTTGTTTATTTTTAGATATTTTAATATGATTCTTGAAAACAGAAAATCTATTTTTTTTCTTGGTTTATAGATATTTTAAAATAATGTAAAAAAAATATAATAACTATGATAAATCATATATTAGTTATTATGAGATTATGAATCACAAACTACAAAAAGTTTGAAACACAATTTTCAGAATTATTATTATTATTATTGTTATTATTTTTTATATTGGTAATTAACATACTTTTTAGATGTTATTTGTTCATTTTAGATTATTTAAGATAATTTATGAATAGTTAATATAAAATTTCTAATTTTATAATGTTTTTGTATTTAATTAAATAATATTTTAAATTTGATGTCATTAATTCAAAAGTTCAAACGTAATTTCCAAATAATAATAATAATTATTATTATTATCATTAATATTTTTTTAGCAATTTAAAATATTTTATGATTTTTTAAACAAATATTTGTAATTTATATATTTTCTAAATAAGTATTATAAATTTTATTTGTTAAATTTAAAATTTAAAAAATATTTTAAAAAATTTGTAATAATGATAATTACTATTGTATTTCAACATTTTTTCTGGATTTTATTTGTTTATTTAGAAATTTAAATATTTTTATGATTTTTTAAATAAGATTTTTGGATTTTATATTTTATATTAATAATATCTTCAATTTATTTGTTACTTTAAAATTTTCAAAAATAATTTTCTTAATAATTATAGGAATTCATTATATTTAGTGAAATTTGTAGACTTTTCAATTTCTATCGAGTGACACAGAATTAGAAGGAAAACGTGTGTAATAACTGCCTATGTCAGTATGTCACTAGTTTTTAATGATTGATATTTTTGGCAAATCCTATTAACATAGGATATTCTAAAAAACTCATAAAATTTAAAGGTAAGATCATAATTAGAAATAATATACATGTTATTTTCATCAATTTTCCTTTAATTAGGTTATCACAAAAACTTTTGTACACCTTATGTATGGATCCTAGATCCATACACAACAATCCGACCCGTCCCACGCGCCCTCCACGCGCCCCCACGCGCCTGGGTGGGTGCGCTCAAACCCACCCAAAATTCGCTCCAAGTGCTTGACCTTTATGTTATGTTAAGTATACCTTTATGTTATGTTAGTCATACCTTTAGGACCTTTTATATTATATTAAACATACATTTATGCAAGTCTTTTACATTATATTAATCATACCTTTATGCAAGTCTTTTACATTATATTAATCATACCTTTATGCAAGGTTAAGCATACCTTTATACAACGTTAATCATACCTTTATGTTATGTTAAGCATACCTTTATGATTTTATGTTATGTTAAGTATACATTTAGGGTTATAATGTTATGTTAAATATACCTTTATATTATGTTAAACATACCTTTATGTTATATTAGTCATACATTTTAATTATATTAGTGTACCTTTATGTATTATATAAAAGTATGACTAATATTAATTAAAGGTATGCGTAATATTTATATAAAGGTATATATGTACAAATTAGGGTTTTTTTATGCTGAAATTATAATTTTTTTTGTTAAAATTAAGGTTTTTTGCCAAAATTAGGGTTTTTTTTTATAAGCTAAACTGTTACATAAAGGTATACTTAACATAATATAAATGTATGCTTAACATAATATAAAGGTATAACTAACACAACATAAAGGTCATGATAAAAAAAAAAAGGAAATGCACGGATTCGGGTCGGATTCAGCCCGACCCGACCCGCATTGCATGGATCTAGGATCCATACAACAGTTACACACAAGTCTTACTCTTAGGTTATATATTTTTTTTGGGAAAATTTCAATTTTAGTTCTGCGGCTTCTGCCTATAGGCGTTGTTTGATTTTAGTCCTATAATTGAAAAATTTGTTCAATTTAAGTCCTTATTTCGCAAGAATCTCAATTTTCTGACCAATTTCTGACGAGTTAGCCACACTCGCCCCCAATTTTAATATTTCAGTTATCTTACACTTATATGTGGCAGAAATTTTCATACGTGGAGTTTATTTTTGAATTTATTTAGTTGTCAACTCATGTGTCATGTTATTTATTAAAAGAATAAATAGAGTTATAAAATATTACTTGCCACATCATTTGAGTGCAAATTTTTATTTTATTTTTGCATACACTGCAAAATAAAAAAACCAAAATCAATGAAATTGGGGGCGAGAAGGATGTATTGACTAAAAGAAAAGGATAAAATATAAAGAGGAAGTATATTGTGATTAATGAGAAAGAGGTGTTTTTTTTTTTTCAATTTATAAATTTTCTAAAATTTAAACATTAAAAAAATGGGTTTGTTGTTTCTTTTAAAGAGTTTTCTCTAGGATAGGGATCAAGACAAGATTCAAAATTGAATATAAATTGATATAAAAACTTATAATGTGGGTCATCGTAGATCAACGCGATAAACATTGGTCAACAAATAAGTCCATAAAAGTTAACATAGTTATAAAAGTTTGTACCTTGTGTATTGTCATAAATGATATGATTTCCACAATTTCAAGCATCTAGATCAATGGATAAACGTTGGTCAATAGATAAGTCCATAAAAGTCAACATAGTTATAAAAGTTTGTACCTCGTGTATTGTCATAAATGATATGATTTCCACAATTTCAAGCACATTTATAAGTTGAAGTTAAAAGTTCTCCACGTTGAGTAAAAGTCGGAACAAAAAAAAATGAATTTCAAAAAAGCTAGAGACTCAGTACAACCATGTTTGATGACACAATCTGCCGTGCTAATTGCTCAACTCAACTAACAGTTTGAGATGTACAATCATGCTTTAAAACACCGTCCACTATGCTGGACCTCGAATTTACAATATTTTCTTTCCAGTGTTCATCGAGCACGTGGTGGTTAGCACATCATATTTTCTTTCGTTTGTTTATGTTTCTTCATGATTTCCATCTTCTATAATATTAAAAATTATCGACAATATTTTCTTTCTAGTGTTGTAGCATATCCAAGCATGATCAGCCGTTCTAACTAGTCAGCTCAACTAATATTCTGAGATATACAATCACACCTCAAAACACGGTCAACTATGCTCGACGTCGATTTTACAATATTTTCTTTCCAATATTGTAGCACATCCACTATGCTCACGTCGATTTTACAATTTTTTCTTTCTAGTGTTCATCGAGTTTACAATATTTTCTTTCTAACACATCCACTATGTTCACGTCGATTTTACAATATTTTCTTTCCGGTGCTTATCGAGCACGTAGTGCTTTTTTGTAGCACAACATATTTTCTTTCGTTTGTTTATCATTTCTTCATGATTTCCATCTCGTATAGTATTAAAAATAATCGACAATATTTTCTTTCCAGTGTTCATTGAGCACGTCCACTATACTAGACGTCGATTTTACAATATTTTCTTTCTAGTGTTTGTAGCAAATAATCGACAATATTTTCTTTTCAGTGTTGATCGAGCACATATTTTCTTTTCAGTGTTCATCGAGCACCTAGTGCTTTTGGTAGCACATGCACTATACTCGACGTCAATTTTACAATATTTTCTTTCCAGTGTTATAGCACATCCACTATGATCGACATCAATTTTACAATATTTAATTTCTAGTGTTCGAGCATGTAGTGCTTTTGTAGCATCATTTCTTCATGATTTCCATCTCGTATAATATTAAACATAATCGATAATATTTTCTTTCCAGTGTTCATCGAGCACGTACTATTAAAAATAATCGATAATATTTTCTCTCCAGTGTTCATCAAGCCCGTAGTGCTTTTGGTTGCACATCCATGCTCGAAGTCGATTTTATAGTATTTTCTTTCCAGTTACAATAACCCCAACCACAACCATATACGAAGTGATAATGTTACACCAAAAGCCAGAGATGACCTATATATAGAGATTATATAGCCCAACTTGCAATAATGTATTAACTATCTCGATGCGACTAAGTACGAATATGTCATGAGCAGATGAGGATACTTCTAAGTGGAGCCGTGAGAACTCTTTTTGCAAATACATGAAGAAGATCAAGCTTTGAAACGTCTTTATCCCTCGACAACTTGTTTTGTGGGCGCAATAATTTGTTAATCGGTGGGGTTGCTTTTTAAAAAGTTATTAATAGGATCAAGAATGAACACTTTTTTTCATGATTTCTATCTCGTATAATATTAAAAATAATTGACAATATTTTCTTTCCACCGTTCTAACTGTTCAGCTCAACTATACAATCATACTTCAAAACATGGTCAACTATGCTCGACGTCGATTTTACAATATTTTCTTTCCAGTATTGTAGCACATCCACTATGCTCACGTCGATTTTACAATATTTTCTTTCCAGTATTGTAGCACATCCACTATGCTCACGTCGAGTTTACAATATTTTCTTTCCAGTATTGTAGCACATCCACTATGCTCACGTCGATTTTACAATATTTTCTTTCTAGTGTTCATCGCATCCACTATGTTTAGTGTCGATTTTACAATATTTTCTTTCCAAGTGTTCATCGAGTGGTGCTTTTGGTAGTATCATTTCTTCATGATTTCCATGTCGTATAATATTAAAAATAATTGACAATATTTTCTTTTCAGTGTTCATCGAGCACGTAGTATTAAAAATAATCAACAATATTTTCTTTCCAATGTTTATCCCGCACATAGTGCTTTTGGTAGCACATCCATGCTCGATGTCGATTTTACAATTTTTTTTTTCTAGTTTTGTAGCACATTCACTATGATGGACGTCGATTTTACAATATTTTTTTTCTAGTGTTGTAGCACATCTACTATGCTCCACGTCGATTTTACAATATTTTGTTTCCAGTTACGATATTTTCTTTTCAGTTACAATGACCCAACGATATACGAAGTCATATAATGGTACATCAAAAGTCAGACATGACCTACAGAGATTATATAGCCCAGCTTGCAAGCAATGATGTATTCTTTATCTAGGATGTAGCTAAGTACGATTACGTCCAAGCAATGATGTATTCACTATCTGGGATGTAGCTAAGTACGATTATGTCCATGAGCAGATGAGGATACTTCTAAGTGAAGCCGTTGGAACTCTTTTTGCAAATACACAATGAAGATCGAGTTTTGAAACATCTTTAACCCTCGACAACTTGTTCTATGGGTGCAATAATTTGTTACAAATACACAAAGAAGATCGAGCTTTGAAACATCTTTAACCCTCGACAACTTGTTCTATGGGCACAATAATTTGTTAATCGGTGGGGTTGCTTTTCAGAAAGTTACTATAGGATCAAGAATGAACACTTTTCTTCATGATTTCTGAAGGAGATTAATTCAGATTAATTAGTAGTTGATTGGAACCGGAATCGAGCTGGGTTAGTTATCAGTTGCAACTGACTTGAACCTAGGTTTGCGAAACTGTTAGAATCATGTGTGATAATCAAAGTGCTCTGCATCTTAGTAAGCATCAAATGTTCCATAGTAAATGCAAACATGTGGATGTAAAGTTACATTTTGTTAGAGATTTGATTGACAAAGGAGATGTAGAAGCAAAAAAAGTGGGTACAGCGGATAATCCTACAGATATGTTAACAAAGGGAGTGCCAAGAGCTAAGCTAGATCACTGCAAAAGGCTGATAAATCTGGTCAGCCAAGCATCTGTCCAACCTTAGAAGAAGTAAGAAGCTGGATCATTATTCTGAGATTAATTCAGAATTCAGGAGGAGATTTGAAGGAGATTAATTCAGATTAATTCAGATTAATTAGTAGTTGATTGGAACCGGAATCGAGCTGGGTTAGTTATCAGTTGCAACTGACTTGAACCCAGGTTTGCGAAACTGTTACAAGATATTTTGAGCGCGAAATCGGCGAGGTTCAAGGGCCGTTTCTGTCAATTGGCTTGGGGGTTTTAGTTCTTGTATATAGGCTAATCAATCAATTCATTGTAAATCGAGAGTTAGCAAAATTAGGGTTCTTAGTTGCGATTATTAACCCTAAAGTGCGTCTGCTTTAATTCCTTGTAATTTGTACTTCGAATTCTGAAATTAGTGGAGGGGTTTTGATCCTGAAGTGGATGTAGACTCTTATGAGTCGAACCACTATAATTGCTTTGTGTTGTGAGGTGTTTCTTGATTTGTTCTTGCACATTTAGTTTAAGGTTTTGTTCTTTGCTGTGTTTTCTTCCCAATTCGATCGATTCAGCTGATTATCTCTTCAATTTCCATCTCGTATAATATTAAAAATAATCGACAATATTTTCTTTCCATGATCGGCCGTTCTAACTGCTCAGCTCAACTAACATTTTGGAGATGTACAATCATACTTCAAAACACGGTCAACTATGCTCGAAATCGATTTTACAATATTTTCTTTCCAGTGTTGTAGCACATCCACTATGCTCACGTCGATTTTACAATATTTTCTTTCCAGTTTCAACGAGCTTTTGGTAGCACATCACTATGCTTAATGTCGATTTTACAATATTTTCTTTCCAGTGTTGTAGCATATCCACTATTATCGATTTTACAATATTTTCTTTTCAAGTGTCATCGAGCGCGTAATAGGACCAAGAATGAACACTTCAAGAGGAATTGAGATCTTCTTCACAATCTCATCAAACAAGACAAATTTGAAGGTTACATCACACGAATTCCACCAGATTTGAGGAGACTGCTCCCTAACATGAAGAACTACGCCAGGATTTTCTCCAAGCATTTTTTTTGTGTTTTGAATTTTATTTTAATTATTTAGATAATAATATATATATTTTTTACTTTTTAGTTTTGAGGATGAGAAGTATATGAAAAATCATTTGGGGTGTAATGACTAACATCCAAAGAATTTTTGCCCGAAACTGTTATAGGAAGGAAAAATCTTTGATGTCCATGAGGTTCAATTTTGATTATGAGAGAGCACTTCTATATATGGGTAACTTTTCATCGTGGAAAAGTTCAATTTTCAATGATCCTAACAAACCAATTTTCCAGATGGTCGATCGATGCTACAACTCGGGGGTAGTTATACAGATTGTAGCAATAATTGGACAATTGTCAACAAAAATTTGTTGAGATGTTGCCGAAACATGGCCACTCATCTTAAAGACAACAGTACGATGTGTTTTGGAGATCATGACATAGATGTTAGGATAATGTCAACTTTTGAAAATGCACTGATGAGGTTCCATAAAGCCCTGTGGGTTGTTAATTTGATTACCCGCGTGATTTAGGTACACTTTTATAAATGTGGTATTTCACTTTGCATTCTTCAATTGATGTATAGAATTTGATTAGTTTTCATCCTTTCAGTTGCAGTGGTTCCAAGGAGAGAAGAATGATGTAGTTGAAATAAGGGATTTCACATATGCACACAGTAGAGTAATGTTTGCACTTTCATTGTTTTTTTTGTGCTTGAGATTTGTAATTCCCGATTACACTGTGAGCATGTTGAGCCTGCTCAAGAATAATTGCCAGCCCCAGATGTTGAACTTAATTTTGATATTTGCCTCGTTTAATAAAATTAGTCCACATTCTCAGGTTCTCTATTAATCACACATGATCTATTGTGTTGATTTTTTTTCTAGTGACATCTTGACTATTTTTGGAGTCTTATTTTTGCAAAAGAAAACATCTGAACTATACATCCGTTATACATTTGTTCTTCTCTCTGATGTTGGCGTTGTTGTGGACGGGGTTTTGTAGATGAATTCGCTTTAGTTACAAAATTAAAGTGGAAGTTCTATTTTATTGTCTCTTCATATCTTCTTAGGGTTTAACCCATATTATTGTGTTTTCTTTAGTTGTTGCGAGAAAAAAGAATTTCGGATGATAATATCCAACAATTCAGAAAGCTGAACTACTATGACAAAGGAAATGTGAGGATGCACTATATTCATTGCCGGTGCGAGCACAACATCAGTGGAAATGGCTAATATTATATTAAAGGGCGATGTGATTTCGATTTACTATAGAGCAAATAAGATTATCTTAAAGGGTGATGTGATTTTGATTTACTGTAGAGCAAACATTTCAGGGATTTCTTTGTGATGGCAAGAAGAATGAAGCTCAGAAAGTTGCTGGTTTGTACTTATTTTGTTTCTCATACATTATTGAAATTTGTTGATTCTTTAGGTAGTTAAAATATATCTTTGTGATTGTTTTTTTCTTGGTTATTAGTTCTTGTTTTATTTAATTTCTTATACTGGTCATCTATGCCAGTGGTGCATTAATCTAATTTTGATGAGAAACTTCTAGAATGACTTGTTTTCGCTTCCAGTTAGCTGAACCCCTGCTACTTTCTACTTGTTTCATAAGAAAAACTAGTATTGCTTCCCTGTCGTTAATCTGAATAATAGCAAAACTAGTTTTTGTTTTGTCCAGCGCCATTCTACAAGCTGTCAAGTGGAACTATCACACCTAATGGAGTTTAACTAGACTTTGTTGATTAGGAAACTCGTTTCTATGTGATTATTAGACTATTAACGTTTGAATATGTTATAGGAGATCAAAAGCTGTCAAAAATTAACGTTTTGAAACATTTAACATATGAGGATGCATAAAAAGATTCTATCTCCTTTTCTCTTGCCTTTATTTCATGGCATGCCATAAGAACTGCAGTTTGCTGTTTCTTTCACTACCAAAAATCTTTCTGGTAGAGATCATATGTTTTGTTTCTCGACTCTCTATGCATGAGGATTGTCATATTACATTGACAACACAACAAGTTATAACTTTATCAACATTATTTTGCACGTAAGCCCTTATATTCATTTTTCTTTTAGAAATAAATCACACTTTTCTATTTGGTCCATTTTTATGTGATTTGAGGAATGTTCATCTTGCTATGGTTTAGAATGGCAATGGACAGGTTATTCCAAACCCAAGACCTATCTCACAAACTCTTAAGAACACCTGAGACTGGCACCCTCAAATTCAAAAAGTAAGTTGAGCCATCCATTTACTTGTTTTAAGAAATTCAGTGAGACAATCCCGTAGAAAATATTATTGTTACGATGTGATAAACGATGATATCATTCTCAGATTAGCAATCGTGGCACACTTAATGTGCATGCTTCATGTTCAAAAGCAATCTTTGAAACGAAAAGGTGGTGGAAGATATCATGAAAGGCTTGAGAGTAGAGCTAATAGCTATTCAAATTGCCTTTATTTGCCTAAAATATGAGATGTAGATGAATAGTTATAATTAGATTCTTACTGCAATTAAATTCCTAACAACTAGCATTTGTTTTTTGATGACATATTTGGTGTTTTATCTGACTTGAGTAAAGAAGGAATATAGCTTCTTTTCTTGTCTTGTCTACTGCATGTATGATTTGTCACGGGTTTAAATTTATTGAGAAATATTGACTACAAAATTTTGTAGTAAGTTCACATGTTCTACAATAATTAGGAAAACTATGTGGAATTTGAATCAGAGTGAACAAAACATAATGAGACGATCTAAGTTGATATATCTTTAGATAGTAAGATAGGATATATAAAGAATTTAAATGCCTCATGTATCAAAACTTTTTTTAGCATAAGGGCCTTTGTTCTATATGAATTGATTCATAAACACACATAGATTGACCAGTTCAAAGGCGATTAGTTCGTTCAGTCATTTGGTTATTAATTGACTCTGTTTTCGCTGTGATGCCATAAATGCACATGCAGATAGAGATATGCACGCGTTTTCTTAACTGTGATCATCTTATAATTGAGTATTTTCTTGTATATCATGTCAGGCTCTGTAATTCAAGCTCCTCATATGTCTCTTTCTTTTTTCAGGTTTGATATTTTTGTGTTGGCTGTTTCATCACAGGTTAGTTAACCAAAACATTTCCCGCAGCTTTTATCTTCTGATTCCACCCTTTCCATAAGAGTAGCTGCTTGCAACCTATGTCATATGTTTTGACAACACGTGAATTTACTTTTATTGCTTTTAGCAGCAGGCGTAAATGTGTTTAAAGTTGAATATTGACACTTATATTCTATTTGCTGATAGTACACCTCCCTCGTCTCTAAGAATAGTAGTAAGGTCTGATGTGGAGATCCTGAGGAGAACTACTTTTATAAACATTGAATGTAGTATGGACCTATGAATAAAAAGCTTCAAGAATGCAGAATGTAAAATCAGATGTTTAAAGGTGGCAGCCAATTGATTTGCTGAAAATGTTTAGGAAGGTTCGTAGAGCCGAAGATGATTCAGTCGAAAAACGAAAATAACAGTCAAATCTAACCTTTTATAAAATCTTTCAAGTAATGGGCTAACTGGTATTATTTAGCAGAACACCAATTTAATAGCAGAAGCCAGTAGGTGCATGATGAATGAGCAAATTCTTCCATCTATTGAGCTTTTGTTAGTCACTGTGATTTGGTTTAATGCCCATGTGACTCGTACACTGATCAATACTCTAATATAAGTACTAGATCCAATCAGATTCAAAATGACATAAAAATGAAGATAACTGTAAAAATTCTAGTTAATATGCCAACTTGTCTGTACTTCATTTTGGAGCATCACCAAACCATTGTGACTAACAAGATATCTGTATCTAATTTAGATATATGTGTTGCTGTTATCAGTTCTCTATTAACATTGAAACCCTTTGGGTTCCAAAATTCAAATGCAGGGTGTTTTTATGATGTGTGTTGTTGCAGTCATTGAACCCTGCCAAAGATAAAAAGAAATTAGAAAAACCAGTTATTTCTAGATTCCAATAATCCCCGCCTCGTTTATCTAGACAGTGTCTGTTTAAAAGAAATTAGAAAAAACTCGTTTATTGATCCTTATTCAGGGAATTGGTCTCTGTCATGCTTGACAGTGTAACTGTAACATCCCGATTCTTTTATAGATAAATCTTTAATCGAGACGCTACTCTCTTATAAAATTTTTTTTTTTTCTCTTTCCAAGAATAATTATAAATATACATTTATTAAATACATGAAATTAATCATTTTAAATAAAAAGGTTCTGTAACCTTTGCTCATCGGCTACCAGCATCCACCGCTCGCACTCCACGCCTTCATCTCTTTAAACTGAAAACATTTTAAAAGAGGGCTGAGTGTTTGAAATACACTCAGTGGGTTAGGGAAACTCGGGAGGATATAAAATAATTTCCAAAGATTTTATACACACACCAAAACACCATTTTATCACATATAACAGATTTTCGTAAAACGTTTGTATTTTAATAAAAATCGTAGAAAATAGATCACTTTATAATGTAAGCATCCATCTCAAATCAATCATCCTTCACCTTCAAACATATCACTTTCATTATCACATTTACGATTTTTAACCGTCTTGCAAACATATGCGGGTCTTAGCCGCCCTGGAAACATATAATCCATCATTCACATTCAAACAACAATTTTCACATAATTTACGGTGCTTAGCCGTCATGAAAGCATTTTACGGTTCTTAGCCGCCATGAAAGCATTTTTACGGGTCTTAGCCGTCCTGGAAACATATGCGGGTCTTAGCCGCCCTGGAAACATCTTTACGGTTATTAACCGTCATAATACGGTGATCAGCCGTCATATGCGAGCCCTAGCCGCCTTGCATACGCATGCACATGCGCACATAATTTCATCACATTTTCACATATCAAACATACACATAGAAGCACATGTACCGAACAAAACACCAACTTTCAAGTCACCATACGTCATAACACGTTTATTCATAGGTACTTCAATATGTCACATTTCACATAGAATAAGATTCACCTTCATCATACAACACATTTCATATAGCATAATAGAATCCGTAATTTAAATATTTCGAAAGTAATATAAATACCGACTTAGCACTTTTCCCCACTTTTTTACTGAGAAAGCTTGCAAAGCGTCTACTTCTATATGAGCTTAGTTCTTTTCTCCCTTCGTATTTCCTACAAAGCGTAATTGCTCGTTTTAGAATTTAATCAAACTATTATTAATTAAAATACGTTCTTAATGTAGAACCTTTTCTGTTAACAGACTATCTAACAGGGTTAACCTGAAATAAAATTAAGTATTAATGTAATATGCTAGGCTGATAACACTCAACTCAAAACCCGACCTGAAACTAAGTTTCCTTAATTATTTCAATAAGGATCTAGGATTTTATACCTTAATCGACATATAAAGAGGTTTAAATAATATAACTTAATTACTATAATTTCTCTTTGTCATTTAATTAAAGCTTGATTCCTTACAAGGTTGTGGTTTAAAAGTAAAATGAATGATTTTTAAAGTAAATATAGGGTTTAAATGAAATTATAATGAAAAATGCGTTTATTAAAATATTAGAAAACTTAATTAGACTTTAATTAGAAAGCTTAATTAGACTTTATTTAGGTCTTGAAATACTTATGTTAGTTTTCGGGAAAATTAATTATAAAATTATGGTTTAGGTTAGATCTTGAAGATTTGATAATAATTCTAAACAAGTAAATTATAAAACTTTTGGCTTCAAATAATTCTTGAAGACATTTAAAATAATTTTAGAAAATCTAATTATGTAATTTATGATTTAACTTAGGTATTAATAAAATTGAATATATTTATGATTATGACGTATTTAGATTAACTATATAATTTAAATTATAAACATGATTTCAATTAACTGAAATTATAGGTTAATTTAAGAAATATAATTAATTGCATAACAACATGTTTAGTTAATTATTGTTTAAGAGAATGAAATTTAATATTTACTTTGATATTTAATTGGATCTTAACTTTGAGGTTTAAATTGTAAAGTTCATAATTTAATTTAAGATCATTATATCATTTTTAACAATATGGGGAAAATTTATTTAAATGTTTAATATTTATAATTAAGCCTTTGGTTTATTTATTAAAGTATGAAGATAAAAACATAAAGTCCATAATTAATTTAAGGTCATTTGGTCATTTTAACAATACGAGAATTTAACTAAATGTGTAATATTGATATTTAGATCATTGGTTTTATTAAATTATGAAGATCAAGTTATAACTTCTATAATTATATTTAGGACAAAATGTCATTTAAATCAAGAAAGATTGTAATTTATATTTAGGTCCATATTTATAATTTCCCAAAAATTATGGGGCTAACGAGACGTGAATCGAGGGTTTTAAAACTTAGATTTAATATAACTATTATATTGTACCTATTTTAATTATTATAATATTTCTAAGGTTAATTTATAACCTAATTCATTAGATTGAATTTAATTCATTTATTCATATATATATTAATTCTCGAAAGTAATATCTGTAATATCTAGGGTCCGTTTTATAATCTCAATCAATTATGGGTAATAAAATACAATTTCAACAACTCTAAGGGTATTATTGTAATTTCAGCATATTCTAGAGTTCGTTTTAGCAATATAAAGTAATTCTAATAGAAATACTTAATATTATTTATCTATAAATTACATAATGTAATTTTATTAAAATTCAGGGGTCTGATATCATTATTTATAATTTATGATACTTAACATAATTTCATAGACTTAAGGGTAAAATTTATAATATCTTTAAAATTAATTTATATCCTAATTCATTAGTTTAGATCAAATTCATTATAATATATATCATGTATGTTATGTAGTTTATGCACTTTCATATATATATATATATATGTATATATATATAACATGTATATTTATTAATATATTTTGGATATATATTTCCTTCATAGGTTAAACTTAAATTATATTATATTATTATTTAAGTTTCATTTTAACTATAGAAAATTCTTGTTATATTTTATGTGGCTAAATTTTATTTCGGGTTATTACAGTAACTACCAAACTAAACTATACAAGTCCGACTAAGGTGAAAAGTAGATTACTGTTAAATTATCTATGATACAGATAGCTAGCTAGTGTCTTAATCTTTGTATGATTTCATTTTTGTTAGTTCATTCCAGTACAAGGGGGAGCTTATCGGACCAATTGTTTTCTGTTGGGTTACCTGTAGTGTGAGCTTAGTTGCGCTTATTGAGGTAATATCAGATATATTTCCAGTCAGTTGATCACATATATATAGAGTTAGCAGCCAACTACTTTTATTATTTTTATCTAACTGTGTTTATTCATTGCTATTTTGGAATACAAAAATTCTATGGTCATTTTCTGCTTTTCAGGTTTCTTGCCAGCCTTGTCCTGATTTAATTAAGCATCACTTTGTAAACATCTTCACTATCTGTATGGCTTTACACTGCAGCAAGAAAGATGGGTCTGACAAGGGATCCAGGGTACTCGAAACATTTATTCTATAGATTGCTGAAATATCTGAGCATGAAAAAGACGAAATAAGTAAGAAGCGAATGGTAAAATCCACAACTTTACAGCCAATATCTTCATTTTTAACATTTACATGGGCACTAGGGTGTTTGTTTGAAACTTGGAATGTGTTCCCTCAAATTTTAGGTGATGGAGACTATCTGGGTTTTCATATTTACATCCCATTGTGCAGGATTCTATTGTGTATCATACTTTGTCTTTGGCTTCCAGTGTCTCAGACCCTCCATTTCCATTTTTCTCGAAAGATAAAATTGCATGTGCAGTTCAACTGTTGTTGATGGATTTGGAAAGGTGCAATACCTGTTTGGCTGGCATTGAAGTGCTTGTAATACATTCGAGTGAGTGTTAATTATACATCTTTACATTAGGTACTTGTAATAGGGTTGCGCTTATGTTGTTTCTGAGATAATGGTATACTTTGGTTGTTTTGTTCCCGTCTGTGCGGGCCATTAGATCTTTTAACTTTGATTCCCCAGATATAATTAAGAAGGTAAATGAACATTTTCTATGGGCCTTCTTGCCCTGTTTCTTGTAATTTCTGAATAATTCCATTCATATTGCTCTCGTAGACTAGTCTAACACCTTTATTATTCTGGTGAATAGTTATCTCCTGAATTTGACTTGTCCTTTCATTGGTTCCCATTATTTGATGAATCAATGCTGTCACGTTATATCCAAATTGCTGAAGATATCAAGCGATAAGTCAATAGCCGAGACTAAAAGATTTCTCGGTGAACCAACTTTAGGTAAGATCATGTTTTACCCTCTTTAACTTGTCTATAGTTTGATACACTGATGCATTTGCTTTGTTGTTCAGTTTTTGGTCTCTAAGTTGGTTGCATGTTATGTACCTTCTGAATCTTATTTCAATTTCTCTGCCACTGCTCCATCTCGACTGGTATCGTGCTCCAACAGCTTACTATTGGTTCTGATTCATCGTTGCATGAATACATCAAGGTATTACTTGGTTTGTCTTTGCTGCAATCATTGTCATCTTAATATATTTCTAGAGAATTGCTCTATCTGTTTCTTGAGTATTTATTTTTCAATATTTCTATTTCTACTTGAGAAAAGTCTTGCAATCCATATAGGTTAGACTTTCTTATTTATAGTGAGAACATAGTGAAGAACTTGTGCGAAGAACATTAGTGAACTTATTATATTGATATGCCAAACTTCATATAGCATCAGTGCAGCATTCCAAAATTATGTTGCTTTGTTTGTGTATTGATGTATTAAAAATAATCTCTACCCATCTAACAAATTACTTCATTTAATAATTGAACATTTGCTTAATTACTTTGCGAATGCATAGAAGCTAACTTTTTTGTATGCATGTAAATATGTTTCTACAGTCAAGCAATGTGTCGAGCTTGAAACTTGTATTAGCATGCAACCATCAATTACAATAGCTACTGCCTCACAATTCTCTGCTTTTGTAATTTTGCATGGCATTCTCTGACTACTCTTCTCCCTAAGTCCTTTGTATTTCTGAATTATACATATTTAATATGTGGCTATATTCCTTCGTGCATACAGCGAAAATGTATTCATGCGTTTTATTTTACCTTTCCTCTCTAACTTTTATCAATCAAATTCAACTCTATTGCGTATTTTATAATCGAAAAATTAAAATTGCAAAAATTATCAAGCAGTGCATATATTTATACATCGATCTTCATATAAACTGTCAGAAGCTGGAAACATAGCTTGTCAAGTGTTGTGTTTTTAGATTAATATGGTAGATTAATTCTCTATAACCATAATACATTTATATTGCCCTCACTATATATACTCTAAATTGTGCATGTTCTCCAAAGGATCTCCTTCTTTTCTAACTTCAAGTCAGTAATGTAGTTGTTGTATTTACATAAACAAAATCTAATCTATAATTTGCCTAATAATGTGAGTTTACTAAGTTTTATACTCCAGTTCTTCTCAACCTTATTGCTTGTACCTCTTTTCTGGATACCGCAAAACAAAGCTAGGTTTCTTAAAATGCACTCTGCCCCATAGCTTATTGCTTCTATTTTCTGTTTCAGACATAGCAAGGTAAGTCTCAGTTTCTAAAACTAATTACTCCCTACAGGCTACATATATCATGTCATAAAATTAGTAATGTTGTACCAATGACAACCAGTCTCTGCTTTTTACAGAAATCTTTTTAAGCACTCAAGATTTTTGTTTTTCATATTTTATTATAATTGTTATTTGTTGGAAAGTGGGATCTGGTTTTAAACAAAAGTAAGTGAACAAAGGCAAATGATATCGAAGATGTTGCCTCAACACTTGATACAACACTCACTTCAGAAGAGTTTTGCAGCGGAAATTAAATGACTCAAAGAAGTAACTTTTCAAGATATATATAAATATATATCTTGAGGTGCCTTAGGCAAAAATTTATTCACATATAAAAGTGAATACAAGTGAGTTCCAAAATAGGCAAAAACTTACAAGAAAAGAACTCACAAAAGATCCTATTGATCAAAAAGAAAAACACTCTTTGAGTATACAATGATCGCACAGCTCACAAAATTCTATCTTGGAAGAACTCTTAGATACTAGAATAAAAGAACGTTGAAGCTTCAAGGAGTTAAGTTACAATGCAAAGTAACCCTCCTATATATAAGCTCTTTTCAAGACAGCAACATAACAAACTTTCCTAAAACTCAGCCACTAAAAAACTTGGATACTTGCTTAGCAAGATCCTGAGACATGCATGAGAATATTCCTCCAGGTTGTTAGTAAAAAGCTTCAGCAATGTTGACTTGGTCTACTTCTATCACTTCCAAGAGGATTTCTCTCAAAACGGTTGCATTAAAGTTGCATCTTCTCTTGACACGTTCACCACTCTTGTTTACCTAGTCCAAGACCTTCAAACATAGTATAACAAGACACAAATGCAAAACAATCGAAAAATTGTGAAGTAAGACAAAAATAGAGATGAATGTTGCCACAGATGTTTAGGCAACATTCCAACCAACATTTGTTTCTGGAAAATGTTGACCATTTAGTCAACAAAAATCCATCAACATTATTGTTTGTTATATTGCTACATTATCAATTTATCATCATCTGATAATCATTAGATATAGAGACTTAGCGGGTGAACTCTACGTATTCAAAAGGTGGGTAGAGTTTGTTTTAAGTAGGAAGTTTAAATTAGATATAGAGAGTTTTTTTTTTTAAGTAGGAGATAAATGGACGAAACTTAAATTATTTATTAAATTGATCAGCCAAAGAAGACAATATATTTGGAGACATAAACCAGGGTTCGATTGAAAGAAGACCTAAGGCTCTAGTTGTGCTGCAGCTAGAAATTTGCCTATTTGATGTTTGACTATTGATATTATTCACAACAATAAGTATTATTAACACTCATTGTTGTGGATGTTTAGTTAACGCTACCATTATCCTACTATGATAGGACTCTTGACTTCCTCTCTACATGTATATCTTGCAGCTAAGAATATCATTTTCTTCATGTCATTTTCTTGTCTATTTTATCATTTATATTGTTTATGATTCATGTGATGAAAATTGATTGGAAGATAAAAAAGTCATAATTTTATAACATTTTTAATTATATGAATTTTGAATTTAGGGTTAATATATAAACACAATCGTAACACCTTTTCCCACTAGATGTTTATGTACAAATTTTTTTATTGCAACCTTTCAAATTTAATTTTTCACTTATTTTCAAGCAGAACACCATAATCATAAAAACTAAAAAATAAAATTCATCTTCAAACATCAACCAAATTACTCGAGTCACACGCCAACATATCGACTTCAATCAGTATAAAAAAAATCCACTTAAACATAAGCTTTTTTTTTCTTTCCGACACAAAAAATTTGAGATAATAAAACTTGGTGGTTAATGTATCTAATCTAATAAAAGAAATAATCTATACTTATAAAAGAAGGCTTTGGATCCCTCACGGGCCGCCACATCAGCTTTTTGGAAGAATCTAAAGCCGCCACATCAACATCTTAGATAAATATAAAGCTGTCATGTGTTCTCTTCACCCCTCCCTTCCTCTTAAACCTCTCTCCATCTCTTCATCAACAGTTACATTCTCTCCATCTTTTCATCTTCCTTCGGACTTTAATGCAAGAATTATTTTAAACAAAAAAATCAATTACTCTTTGGTTAAGAAACCTGGAGCCTGTGACCTAACCTTAGAGCTGCTTCAGCCTTCAGTAATTATTATTTCTTGCGTTTTAGATATTGTTTATCCCGTGGTTATCATGTGTAATTATGATTATTCGTAAACTGTACTTGGTTTTTCTTGAGGAAGTTAAATCTAATTTTCTTATTTTTTCGGGATGGAGATTGAGCTTAAGGATCTCATTTTCTTCACCAAATAGTCGTAAAGTTGACAACCATTTGGTGTCATACTCTCACGACCACTTCAAATGACTCAAGATCGTTAATCAATATTTGCTGGTGTGAACAATTCAATTTGTGTATTATATTGTAATGTTAAAGTTTCTAAATGCTATTCAACTTAATTGGGTTTATTTCACTTCAGAAAGCAGGTTGTGATCGTAGTTTTGTTCGACGATAACAATCAAAAGTTCGTTCATGTTCAGTTAACATTTTTTTTTAATTTTCTATAGATTGTAGGTAAATGCACTATATAATTATATTTTTTTTCCAAGTTCTTAATTGAACCAGTTGACATTCGACAATTTTTTGATCATGTAGTTTTTCATAGATAGTAGAGACTATAAAGTAATGTTCTTAACTCTCAACGCTAAACGCAACGACTTATAGATTATGGTCAACTTGAACTGTTATTCATATGCATTGAATTAAAAAATATATATGTAATAAAACGGCGTACAAAATGTAAATTAGACGAACCATAAAGCCCGTGCAACACACGGGTCAAAACCTAGTATTTACTTTAAAAGTATAGTATAAGAACTTTACTACTAAAATAAGACTGCAGTATCAAGTTTTAATATAAATTAATTATCTCAATATTGGGCCCGTATCATAGAGCCCAACGGTAATGAAGTCCATACTGGACCCAACTTGGGCCAATAGATTTGGGCTTGACTGTGTTGCACGCAACGACTTCAGGAGATAACATGCAATGCTCTTAAAAAACAATATTCATTGTGATCACAAATTTATTTTATATTTAACTTTTGTGACAATCCATTTATAAGAGGTTTTTTTTTTTTTTTGGTTTTACATTTCCTATGTATAATGGTGAATTCTATGACATTATTACCTGACAATGAAATCTTCCATTGCATATTAAGATTTATTTTTTATCTCATAATTATAATTATGGTGTGTTCCAATTTTGATTTAAATCATTTTTTATCTCATAATTATAAATATGATGTCTTTCAATTTTGATTTTATAGTTATTGTAATTTTCAATTTAATCCATACAATCTAAAAATCTATTGGATTAAAGTCTAATTTCTCCTAATTAGGCTTTCAAGTAAAATTCGAATTTTCCAATCAAAATCGAACTGAAATCGATTAAATTGTAGGACTAAATTTAAATTTTGTGATACTTATGAGATGAGAGAAAGACAACATAATTATAAGATGAAAAAATGATTTTAACTACTAATCTCTATGTAATGCAAGAACTTAAATAATTACTCGAAGCAAAAACATATTGTTAGAAAGTAAATCCCGAAATCGCATGCTTTAAACACATATAAACATGCTTCAACACGAAAGCTC
This sequence comes from Scutellaria barbata, assembly GCA_028654395.1. NCBI lineage: Eukaryota > Viridiplantae > Streptophyta > Magnoliopsida > Lamiales > Lamiaceae > Scutellaria > Scutellaria barbata. The sequence continues at coordinate 16,678,990 of CM053652.1, read as the reverse complement.
CAATCCTAAATTCTACGATGATAAACTGAAATAGAGAAGGAATGATAACCATAAAGCGGAAGCGTACCTGAATCCATATGTCGATTATTGAATCGATTCGTACTTTCACTGGTATGGTTTACCAAACTATCAGATCACCCTTATTTCACTTTCCGTAGAGAGAATACAGAACGTAAGATTGAATCTGATGTTTGGGGACCATAACCCCGTATTTATAGAAAGGATTTAGCTTACAAATTAAGCTAACTCTTAGCTTAATTTTTAAGCTACCTTTAGCTTAATTTTTAAGCTAACTCTTAGCTTAATTTTCAAGCTATCCTTAGCTTAATTATTAAGCTAACTTTTAGCTTAATATTTAAGCTACCTTTATTTTCAATTTGGTCCCTCAACAAATTGAAAATCACTTAATGGTATCTACACATAAAGTCCATGAATATTATGCTACTCATGTAAGCCCATATTTTAAACTTTAGTGGATCACTTCAATTGGGCTTTCTTAAGACAACTATACACATTTAATTTGACACGTGGAAGCCCAATATTGGATTTTTCCAACAATCTCCCACTTGGGCAACACGATTCACCGAACAAATGTGTATTACCTAAATGAGCTCAAAACTTTGCTGTCACATGTATGAGTATCCCTTTTAACAATCTTATTATCAACTGCACTGACATAGGACTAAAGAGGCTTTCGTCACTTTATGTGTAACTAGACCCATCAGTAATCACGTATATCACTACAATTAATCAACAGATCATTCATGGTGTGTAGCATGGAAATTACATGTAATGTGATCTAACATGCCTATTTCCAACTGATCCTTTCTTTATTCCTTAATGAGATCAACCATAAAACATAAAGCAGCAGAGTGTAAATAATCGAATCAAAACTTTATTTCTGCTCAGTATTATCTTAAATACACAGTAATGTGTTCAAACAAAACATAGAACAATAAATATACACAGACTCCCACTAAACTGAAGTATACTGAAATAACATAACACCCATATGAGTCATGTGCTCATGAAAAACCTTGGGTGGTAAACCTTTAGTTAGCGGATCCGCAATCATCAAGTCTGTCCCAATGTGCTCTATAGAAATCTGACCACTCTGCACCCTTTCTTTCACAACCAGGAACTTAATGTCAATATGTTTTGACTTAGTGGAGCTCCTGTTGTTATTGGAATATAGTACTGCCGAATTATTGTCACAATACAACTTAAGTGGTCTTTCAATGTGTACCAAAACACGCAGCCCAATGACAAAGTTTCGCAACCATATTCCATGATTTGATGCCTCATAACATGCTACAAATTCTGCTGCCATGGTAGAAGACGCTACGAGTGTCTGCTTAGCGCTTCTCCATGAAATAGCTCCCCCAGCTAACAGAAAAATGTAGCCTGAAGTGGATCTTCTACTATCTTGGCATCCAGCGAAATCAGAATCAGAATACCCAATGATCTCCAACTGATCTGATTTCCTATATGTGAGCATATAATCTTTGGTTCTCTGTAGATATCTCATAACCCGTTTGGCTGCTTTTCAGTGATCCATACCAGGGTTACTTAAGTATCTACCCAACATACCAACAATAAAACTTAAATCAGGTCTTGTGCAGACCTGAGCATACATCAAACTCCCAATAGCTGAAGCATAGGGAACCTTTTGCATCTCTTTAACCTCAAGATCAGTCCTAGGACACTGACTGAGACTAAACTTGTCTCCCTTAGCCACAGGGGTGTCACCTGGCTTGCAATTTTACATGTCAAATCTTTGCAGCACTTTTTCTATATATCCCTTTTGTGATAATCCAAGAATGCCTTAAGAGCGATCTCGATGTATCTGGATTCCTAATACAAAAGAGGCCTCCCCAAAATCTTTCATTTCAAATTTCTTTGATAGAAAGGTCTTGGTATCGTGCAACAAACTTAAATCATTGGTGGCAAGTAGTATATCATCAACATACAACACCAAGAAAATAAATCTACTCCCACTAAATTTGTGGTATACACAATCATCAACAACATTAGTCTCAAAACCAAATGAGACAATTACTTCATGAAATTTGTGGTACCACTGACGAGAAGCTTGCTTGAGTCCATAGATGGATTTCTTTAATTTGCAAACCATCTTCTTTGGGTCTCCAGACACCAAGTTTTCAGGTTGCATCATATATATCGTCTCAATAATGTCACCATTAAGAAACGCTGTCTTTACATCCATCTGATGTAACTCAAGATCATAATGTGCAACTAGTGCCATTATTATTCTAAAAGAGTCTTTCGTGGAAACTGGAGAGAAAGTCTCTTTAAAATCAATGCCTTCCCTTTGAGTAAAGCCTTTTGCCACAAGACGTGCCTTATATCTTTCCACATTACCGTTTGAATCCCTTTTGGTTTTAAAAATCCATTTGCAACCAATGGGCTTCGAACCTTCTGGTAATGGGACAAGATCCCAAACTTGATTGTCTTGCATTGACTTATACTCTTCATTCATGGCATCAATCCATTTTTGAGAATTTGGACCTTTCATGGCTTGATGAACATTAATAGGATCATCTTCCATTAATTCCTTAATGTCCTCATTCTCTTGGAGAAAAACAATGTAATCATCCGAAATAGCTTTCCTCTTCTCTCTAATAGATCTCCTCAATTCTATATGTTCTTGAGGTCGTTCTTGAATTATTTCATCAACCTGATTGGGAAGATCTTCGACATTATCTTGTTGAGGTTCCAAATCTGCTTCTTCTTCAATGACAGGGATGGGTACCTGAACATTGTCATAAGCAGTAGTAGTGTCGAAATCGACTCCTCCTCAAAGGTAATATCTCTAATCTTATTTCTCCTCCCAAACTCAATATCCTCAAAGAACACCGCATTTTCCGTCTAAAAAATTGATCTTTTAGTGGGATCATAAAACTTAAAACCCCTGGATTTTTCTGAATAACCAATAAAGTAGCTGCTGACTGTTTTGGAGTCCAGTTTCTTTTCATTTGGCTTGTAAGGCCTAGCCTCAGCTGGACATCCCTAAATATAAAAGTGATTTAGACTAGGTTTTCGCCCAGTCCAAAGTTCAAATGGAGTTTTAGCAGCTGCTTTAGTTGGTACCCTATTGAGAATATAAGCTGCAGTTTTTAATGCTTCTCCCCAAAGTGATTCTGGTAAGGATGAATGACTAATCATACTCCTCACCATATCCTTTAAAGTTCTGTTTCGTCTCTCAGCTACACCATTCATGCTAGGAGTTGCCGGCATGGTGTACTGTGGGACTATTCCACATTCCTTTAGGAAGATAGCAAAAGGTCCTAGACTTTGTTCTCCTGAACCGTCATATCTACCGTAGTATTCACCACCACGATCAGATCTGACACACTTAATTCTTTTGCTGAGTTGATTTTCAACCTCAGCCTTAAAAATTTTGAATATATCCAGTGCCTTTGATTTTTCTTGAATAAGATATAGATACCCATACCGAGAATAATCGTCTATGAATGACACAAAATATTGTTGACCATTCCAAGAAGCCGTAGGGAATGGTCCACAAATATCCGTATATATCAATTCCAAGGCATCTTTAGTTCTTTGGGCATCTAATTTCTTTTGTTTGGTCTGTTTTCCTTTAATACACTCAACACATACAGTAAGATCTGAAAAATCAAGTGTATCCAAAATACCATCTGACACAAGCCTTTCAATTCTGGTTCTCAATATATAACCTAAGCGCTTATGCCATAAGTTAGCCGAATTTTCTTGATTTAATTTTCGCTTAGTACCCCTAGAGTTAACATGCATGGATTCATTATACGAATGAATAATATCAAGCAAATATAGATTGTCATATGCACTTAATGAACCAGTGTCCACAATACTGGAATTATTTGAAAGTTTAAATTTACAATCTCCAAATGAACAAGAGAAACCAAATTTGTCCAACATGGAAATAGAAACTAAATTCTGTCGAAAAGACGGTACAATAAATGTATCTTTCAAATCCAAAAAATATCCAGTCTGTAATAACAATCTAAAATGCCCTATTGCCTCCACTTCTACCGATTTGCCATCTCCCACATAAATGTATCTTTCACCATCAATTGGCTTTCGGCAGCTCAGGCAACCCTGCATTGAAACACTTATATGAGTGGTAACACCAGAATCTAACCACCAATTGTCTCTAAGTACCGAAGCTAAATTAACTTCAGAACAGACCAAAGTAAGATGAATACCTTTCTTTGCACGCCAAGCGTGAAATTTGGTACATTCTTTCTTTTTGTGTCCAGGTTTGTCACAGAAGAAACAATTCTTATCTTGAGTGTTGTTTTGTTGTTTCTTCTGTGCTGGACCTTGATCCATAGCAGCTTTCTCAACATGCTTTCTTTTCATGCCCTTTCCCTTTTCTTTGGAATTAATGGCCAGCTGAGCAATCTCAATTCTTTCTTGCTTCAACCTTTCTTCCTCTTGCACACAGTATGAAATGAGCTCATTTAGAGTCCACTTCTCTTTCTGACAGTTATAACTGACCTTAAAATGACTGAATTGTGCAGGAAGTGATATGAGCACCAAATGCACGAGTAAGTCTTCTGACACCTCGAGCTTTAGTGTACTTAATTTTGAAGCATAATGAGACATCTGCATGATGTACTCCCTTATGTTTCCCTTAGCCTTATACTTCATTGAGATCAAGTTTGCCAAAAGCGTACTTGTCTCAGCCTTATCGTTTTTAACAAAACGCTGCTCAATATGGGTAAGGTACTCACTGGCCAAAGTGATTTCCTCAGATGCAATGCCTCGAAAGGCTTCTGGAATGCTGCGCTTAATGATCATTAGACTAACACGGTTCGAGCGCTCCCACTTCTCAAAATTCTTCCTTTCATCAGGAGAACTTTCAGCTGTAATAGAAGTAGGTTGTTCTACCCTCAGTGCGTAGTCAAGATCCATGCAACCCAAAGTGATCAGAATGTTATCCTTCCAATCCTTAAAATTAGACCCATTTAGCATGGGTATGCTGTTAATGTTGGCAAATGCAGAAATAACAGACATAGCTGAATCCAGAGAATAATAAACTAAAGTAACAGTTAAGCTCACATAAAACCAAATAAACAATCAATAATTCAAATATGACGGCAACATCTCGATGTACCAAGCACAACATTAATGTCAAGTCTTTGGACAGTAACATTAATTCATTAGTGGTCACCTCCATGTAATAATCAAATACTGACAATAAATTCATATCAAGCAACAGTCTTCCTTTGGGTCGACTTATTACTCACACGAAAAAAAAAACTTTATAATTGTCACGTATTTATCACTACAAGTGTTTGTGTACTTCGGGCCAAGCATTAATCTTCCTTTGGGCCGATTAATACCCGCATGAAAATACACATACACAACCATCCCAACATTCTCAATGGAAAAATCTACACAAGAGAGGTCACTTTGGCGACTTCAAGTTTCAATCAACCTATCTCAAATATTGGTAAAATTAAATAGGAACATGAGATGTCCAACAAATTCAAATCATACTTAACCCGAAATCCATCGGAAATTTTGGGAGCATACCTCATTAATATATTAATTCATAGATGATTTGAAATCATCACCAAACTTCAAACTTGGTGAATAATTCATGAAGTCCAAACATATATAACAATCATGCCCAGATTCAGAAGATGATGAGCATAAATCTTAATTCATCGGGTTTAAAAGTAAATCCAAAACTCAATATCATATTCTTCTCATAATTCAGAGAATCATACGTAGAGTGGCTCTGATACCACTTGTTAGAAAGTAAATCCCGAAATCGCATGCTTTAAACACATATAAACATGCTTCAATACGAAAGCTCAAATCCTAAATTCTACGATGATAAACTGAAATAGAGAAGGAATGATAACCATAAAGCGGAAGCGTACCTGAATCCATATGTCGATTATTGAATCGATTCGTACTTTCACTGGTATGGTTTACCAAACTATCAGATCACCCTTATTTCACTTTCCGTAGAGAGAATACAGAACGTAGGATTGAATCTGATGTTTGGGGACCATAACCCCGTATTTATAGAAAGGATTTAGCTTATAAATTAAGCTAACTCTTAGCTTAATTTTTAAGCTACCTTTAGCTTAATTTTTAAGCTAACTCTTAGCTTAATTTTCAAGCTATCCTTAGCTTAATTATTAAGCTAACTCTTAGCTTAATATTTAAGCTACCTTTATTTTCAATTTGGTCCCTCAACAAATTGAAAATCACTTAATGGTATCTACACATAAAGTCCATGAATATTATGATACTCATGTAAGCCCATATTTTAAACTTTAGTGGATCACTTCAATTGGGCTTTCTTAAGACAACTATACACATTTAATTTGACACGTGGAAGCCCAATATTGGATTTTTCCAACACATATTGCAGGCATGGATGTGAACTGTGGTAGCTTCTTAAAACAGTACACGAAATCAGCAGTTGCAAAGAAAAAAGTATCAGAAAGTGACATGGACAGAGCCCTCAACAACCTTTTCTCCATAAGAATGAGACTAGGACTCTTCAATGGAGATCCAACAAAGCTTCAATATGAAGAGATTGATCCAAGCCATGTCTTAGCCAAGACCAATCTAGCCCTCGAAGCTGCAAGATCCGATATCGTCCTCCTCAAAAACGAGGCAGGCCTTTTCCCGTTGGCCAAGGTCAAAACCAATTCAGTAGCCGTAATACGCCCCAATGGCAACAACTCAGACGTGTTCCTTGGAAACTACGAAGGCCCTCCATGCAAGAGGATCACAATTCTTGAAGCACTCGAAAGGTACTACAACATCAGCACAAAGTACCACCAGGGCTGCAACTTTTTCAACTGCACTTCTGCTTTGATTGATGAAGCAGTGGACATAGCAAGACAAGCAGACTATGTAGTATTAGTAATGGAGTTGGACCAGACATTGGAAAGAGAGAGCCACGACAGAAGTGAACTGGGGTTGTCTGGATATCAAGAAAATCTGATTGCAAACGTGTCTGAAGCTGCAAGAAGGCCTGTCGTGTTAGTTCTGTTATGTGGAGGCCCTGTTGATGTTTCTTTCACGAAAGAGAACCTGAAAATCGGAAGCATTTTTTGGGCCGGTTATCCAGGCGAAGCCGGAGGCATTGCAGTGGCTCAAACGATTGTTCGGTGACAACAATCCAGGTAAGGCTTCAATGCTCATTTTCATTACAAAGATCATGTCTGATTCATAAAGATGGGTTAACTATGGTGTCTTCCGATTTTAATCTTATAAGTATTACAATTTTCAATTTAGTCCCATAATTTAAAAATAAGTTCAATTTTAGCTGAAAATTCCGAATTTTGCCAGAAATAGGTTTTTCGGTGACCTAGAAGTTACGAGTCATCAAAAATCCTCAATTCGAAGAAATTGAAATAAAATCGGACAGATTCTTAAATTGAGGAACTAAATTGATCCATGGTATCCAAAGGACTTCATCAAAGTACCAATGACAGATATGATCCATCGACTGGATATCCAGGTCCAACATACAGATTCTACAACGGTCCAAAAGTATTCGAATATGGCTATGGCCTTAGCTACACGAACTATTCTTACAAGTTCGTTTCAGTTAGCCACAACGAGCTCTTTCTAGGCAGCTTATTATCACACCAAGATGCCATTTCTTCTCATTCAATATCCGTTTCGAAACTGGGAAGAGAGTCTTGCAACAGGTTGGTGTTTTCAGCAAAAGTGAGAGTGACCAATCATGGAGCAATGACAGGTACGCATCCTGCATTGTTCTTCGTTCGAAGCAAAAAGGTTTCGAGTGGAAGTCCGAATAAACGGTTGATCGGATTCAAGAGTTTGAGATTGAATCCTGGGGAGACTAAAGAGATTATTTTTTAATTTAATGCAATAATTTTTTTTCCCTTTTTTTAATCCTGGGGAAATGTTTTTTCTTTTTTTAAATGCCACATAAATAAAAATTGCCAGCATGTTCGATTTAGGTCTGGTCAGCCCGAAATTATGTCCACACGTGCATGGCACGTGCAATTTCAACCCAATTAAGCAATTCAGGATGAAATTTGGCATAAATCGCACATTTTTGTAAATTACTATCCAAATTGGTCAGCCCGAAAAAAAAAGTCCTAAATTGTGAGGGCATTAATTTTATGGGGAAAAATAAGCAGTTTCCTCTTGATATGGTGATGTACTTTAGGTGTTGGATGTATAGATCGACCATGTTGGATGCCTTGACTCTCTTAAGGGGATGAAGATTTGTTCTCTCGAAATACTATTTCTTCTTAATTCTTAATTGATTTGGTGTTATGATTTGAAGAATCAACATGAACAAACCTTATTTAGAGAGATGTGGAGAGTTTTTTTAATCAGGACTCTAAGTTAAATAGAAATAGAGTTTGTTTTAAGTAGGGAGTTTAAACTAGATATAAAGAGTTTTTTTAAAGTATGAGACAAATAGACGAAACTTAAATTATTTATTAAATTGATCAGCCAAAGAAGATAATATATTTTGAGACATAAACCAAGGTTCGATTAAAAGAAGACCTAAGACTTTAGTTGTGCTACAGCTAGAAATTTGTCTATTTGATGTTTGACTCTTGGTGGATGATTATCAGAATCTAATAATGTCAGCATAAACTAATTGGGACTAAATTAGTTAAATTAATTATAATTTTAAGAAGTAAAATTGATGTTTGTTGACAAAAAATTAGTTAAATTAATTAGGACTCTAAATTAGAAATAGAATTTGTTTTAAGTAAAAGTCTAAATTAGATATAGAGAGTTTTTTTTAAAGTAGGACTCCAAATTAGTTTAATAAGATTAAAACAGACATGAAATAGAGTTTGTTTTAAATAGGGAGTCCACATTAGATATATAAAGTTTTTTTAAAGTAGGACTCTAAATTAATTTAATAAGGTTAAAATAGACATTAAGAAAAATGAACAAAACTTAAATTATTCATACTTTTATATATACTAGTTGAGAACACGTGCGTTGCACGTGGAGAGACCTTGTTACATGTGGAGAGACCAACTTTTGAGACCTTTGTTTTTTTTCTTGATTTCGTGGCATTTTATCTCTTCACTTGTTGTTCTTCAATAATTTAAAAGGAATTATGATTTGTTTGGATCGTAGTTATGATTTTGTTATGACCAAGTTATGTTGTGAAAAATATATATGATTATTGTGTCTCAGTTTTTTTTCTTTTATTTCATTACTTTTAGTTTTTTCAGTAGGTGATCTTGTAGCGCCCAGGACAAAACCGAAGCATAATTGGTTAATTAAATAAGTAAACCCTTAAATAAAATATCTTATGTGTATTAATTCTTGAGTGTTTAATTAATTACATGCGTTTCAGATACATGTTTAACGACCAGTTTTAGATGAATAAAATTTATAAACATGGAACATAGAATATTTTTATACCATTAGATGCGTAAGGGAAAAATGAGAAGATAGAAATGAACTACAGGTCAATCGGGCACCTGTAGCTCAAACGGTGAAGAAAATGGCAAAATACGGAGTTTCGGAAAAACAAGAAACGGAATTGTGATGAACAGTAACCGAAATGTTATCTTGAACAGTAACCTAGCTAGATAAACAGTAACCTACCCTAGTGAATAGTAACTTTCCAATTTCTATAAATAGGCGCTCATTCGTTTCATTTTTCATCGTTTTTTCGAACGAGCCGAACACACGTAAGTTTCTCTCTCCTCTCTTTTTCTTTCTCGCTTTTATGTTCTATCTCCGGCGCGCCACTGCTGGCGCCGCCGCATCGTCGCCAGAGCCGCCGTCGGAGTTTGCCGGAAAATTTCAAACTTGTCGGTTTCGGTTGATTTTCATACGCAACGTAGCCCTCGACGATACGAATCTAGGACAACTTCTGGAATTCAATTCCAATTTCCTGTTCATCGGAAAATGGCAAAAAACGATCTCCAAACCCTAAACCCTTACTTCTTCACACCTTTTCTCTCTCCCGTTTTCTCTCTTTCTCTCTTCATCTTGAGGTTGCAGGCGCCGGAGGGGCTGCCGGGAAGTGGGCTGGTCGAGCAGCATGACGCCGGGAGGCCTGGGCGTGAGCTGGGGCCGAGGCTGCCGAGAGGTGCTGCCCGCTGTCGAGAAAACTCGGCAGCTGACGGGAGACGCTGCCCTGTTTTTCTTCCGTCGCTGGGAACGCGTGATGCCGTATTTTCGATTTGTTTTTGGATCCAAATCTCGTTTTTTTTCATCGTACTTTATCATCGAGTCATCACTAATGAAATATCGTTGACCTGGGGTCGTGGGTCCCGGTCAAAGTCAATCCTTTGACCAAATTACCAAAATACCCCTCAATCTTAAAACGCTCCGTTCGAGCTCGTTTCAACTACGATTGAGCTCATTCTTGTTTTGTTGTGATCCAAAATTCATTCTCTTTCACCTCAGCTGTATAAACTGATCTTTCCCTCTTATTTTTGCAACCTCAATCGTTAGGTCTTCCGTTCCGATCCGTCTCATCTCGATCGATAGTATCCGATCCGATATCGGTTAAATCTTTAATTATAGATTATAAAGGTCTAAGAAAACATCGTAAATTATATAGGTTACCTGTTGGAGTGAAGCCTTGGGATACGTGATCTTTGATACTTGCTGCTCACGTGGTAACCACCGAACAAGGTGGGGGTAAAATCTTATTTATGTTTTAAAATCGTACAGTTTTATGGAAAACAATGTGACTATGTGATTTAAATCCCGTCATGATATGGTCTTGTTTTAAAGTAAAATATTTTCACTATGTGAATAGTATTCGAGTAAATTATATGATTTGAAGAGCTATTGATTTCAAGTGACACAAATGCAAATGGTTTCAAATGATGATAAGTCGGGATAATACCCGTTAAAAAGGGATTTCTTTAGAAGTCCACATATGTCAAAGGATTTTCTTACCTATGTGTTATGTGAATTATGTGGCCAACATGAACGTGACCAATGTGCACTATGTGTTATGTGGAAACTATTGTATGATAATTTAACTGCGCATGCGCATGCCACGCCAAGTAGGGTATTCCTCGTCGAAAACCCAACAAGGGGGTATTCTACGGAATCCCAACATGAAGGGTGTAACAACCCAAAATGGGGTCGACTTGGGGCCTCGATAGGTCTTCTTCGGAAACCTATTCAACAGATTGCATTAGGACTCTTCGGGAGTCTACAACGTGTATTATATGTGTAGTTGTAGCACCCCGAACCTTTTATGCATATTTCTATTAGTTTATTTTCTTGCTACATCATCTTTCAGTTTAAATTATCTTTTGATATACACATGTTTATTTTCATCTAGCTTTATCAACGATTTTGAGTTCGATTGCGCCGCCAGCACCGAGACTAAGTGAAATGTGATAAGAGAATTATAAAATTACAAGAATAAAAATCTAGCATCGGGCTTAAAGTTTAAGAAATTAAAAGAAAATAATATACGCTTGAAGTAAGATAACGATAGATTTTATCGGCTAAATAATTGTGAAAGATCAATTAATAATAGAGTTTTATTAGGATTAATAATAATGAAAAATTATAAAAAAAAACCTTAAATATGTTAAGGTGTATGTGAATAATTATTTTGGGCATAAATGAAATTATTGCACATAAAATCCACAAATATCCTTTATTAATGCTAACTTTAAATTGTGGAAAAATCATTATTCTTTAGTGAATGACCAATGTGCCCCTTTTGCCCTCATTTATTCTATAAATATGATGGATGCTAATTTGAGGATAATTTTCACACACAACACATACTAAATCTCTACACACACTTGCTCTTCAAGTCAACAAGGTAGTCTTCTTACCTTCTTCATTTCCAAAGCTTTGATCATGTGGAATATGCATGTTTTAAGTTAGATAATCATACTATAACATGATCTAGGCTTAGATGACGGTTTATTGTTGAGAGATGTTCTACGAAAAATCATTATATGTTGAATGAAAGAGTGGGAGGTAAAGAGGTTGTTTTGGGGCTGTTTGTAACACCCTAAAATTTTAAATAAATTAATTTAAATTTAGATTATATAGTATTAATGCAATATTATAATATAAGGTGATAAATGAATAGTATTGGCTAGTTTTGGGAATTAATTGGGGATAAGAATACAAGAAAGAAAGAAAGAAAGAAAGAAATAGATAAGATGTATAATAATAATAATAATAATAATAATAAATTTATTACACAAATAAAATGGAAATGAAATAAAAGAAAAAAAAATGTAATTATATATATAAGTATATATGCATGCGTACATAATGTGCCCAACAATTATTATTACCTTTTATTTAACTAAAGTGGCTTAGGTAAATTAGATTAATATAGTTTAAGGACACCTCTACAATCTTGACACCTCACCTAGGCTAGTCTATGGTAGTGTTTGACTAATTTTTGGGCAAGAAAGAGAAAAGGCTAGGCTACACATTTTCCTCTCCATCTCCCTCAACTCTCTCGGCTCTCTCTCTCTTATCTACTCTCTCTCTCCTCTCTTTCTCCCTTTCTTCTTCCTTTATTTCTCTCTTTTGCCTGTTATTATTTCCCTTCCAAGCTTTTGTTCTTCCTTTATGCTGTAAGTTTTATGTGGATGTGTGCTGCCGGTGGGTTGGTGAAGGGATGGCCGATGTGTGAGGAGCGGGGTAAAGGCAGCTGGGCTTGGATCTGCAGCTGCGTGGGACGGCGGCGCCGGCTCACGCCGGCGAGGTTGAAGGGAAGCCGCCGCAGCAGCGGCGGCGAAGCTGGACAGTATGTATGTATGCATATATATGTATGGTGTGTGATATATGGTTGTGTGTATATTGGTTGGTCGTAGTGGTGGCCGGCTCTGTGGTTGCCGGTCGAGAGCGGAGTCGGGTGTATGTGTGGTGTTGCCGGCGACTTCCAGTCGCCGGCAGAGGTGAAATGGAGGCGGATGGCTGGGATAGGGGGGAAGATTGTAGAAATGACATTCTTAGTAATTTTGTTTGAATTCTAAAGGTAATTCACAATTTAAATGTTGCTGGAAATTTTGAAAATTAAGTATTGTAATTTCTGAAATTTTATAATTAAGCTTTAGATAATTAAAGCATGCTTTAAGGCTTAATTCATGTATAATGATCAAGGAAATATGGAAACTAATTAAATTACATAGTTTTCTTGAATAATTGATTATGATATATATTATTTGCTTAATAAATTATGGAATTTTAATGATATGCTTGTAGTTAATATTAACTTATATATATATTGGAATTATGAATGTTGTTATATACTTAATAAGAATTTTTACCATGAAACAAAAATCGAACTTTAATTAATTGATAAAGATAAGTTATAAATTTAATTTTTATAAATTATGCTTTAAGTATCATAATTAGGTAGATAAATATCGGACTTTGAATTTAATAAAATGATATAGATGTTTTCTTAGAATTTGAAGATATTATAAGTTTCTTATTATAATTATTGAATTCATAGAAAAATAACGTTTTTAATTTTCGAACATACTAAATTTATAACTATTATTTCATTGGTAAATAAAATTTGATAAATAAGATGAGTTTTAATTAAATGATAAAGAAAGATTATATAAATTAAATTATATTGCTTGAATTTATTTATATGATTAATTAGGGTATAATTTATAGATTTTATTTAATTAATTAAGAAAGTATAGCTTAAGCTAAATTTTTGGAATTTAGTGTTATTGCATTATTTATTATAAATTTTAACCAAAAATTTATTTGGAATTATAAGTTAAATCTATGTTTCGCAAGATTGTTTTTGAGACTAAAAATTATAAATTTATAAATATTATGCTAATTAAATGAATTTTACGATTTAATTATTATTTCTAATTTAAGGATAAATAACCCTAAATTCATATTTATTTTAATCCGAATTATTAATTTCGAATCAAACTTTATAGATTATAAATTATATATGGAATTATAAAATAGGTTATATTTAATTACAAATTAGGGTTTACCTTAAAAATGTTATTTTAATTAATTTGATGATAATTCGATTAGAGTCTAAGTCGAACCCTTATATTTGTAGACGATACGCCGGAGTTTTCGCCGTAGATGGTTTGGGAATCTAGAAGGTTTTTGACCAGCTGTTCTACAGGTGGGGAAAAGTGCTAAGTCGGTATTTATATTCCTTTCAAAATATTTAAATTACGGATTTTATTATGCTATATAAAATGTGTTGGGTTTATGTGCTGAATATACGAAATGTTATTATATGATGAAGGTGAATCTTATTCTATGTGAAACGTGCCATATTGAAGTGCTTATGAATAAACGTGCTATGACGTATGATGACTTGAAAGTTGGTGTTTTGTTCAGTACATGTGCTTCTATGTGTATGTTTGATATGTGAATTTTATTATGTGATTGTGATGAAATTATGTGTGCATGTGCATGCGTATGCAAGGCGGCTAGGGCCGTATATGACGGCTGATCACCGTAGTATGACGGGTAATACCCGTAAAGAATATGTTTTCATGGCGGCTGTGGACCGCAAAATGCTTTCATGACGGCTAAGTACCGTAATGACGGTTAATAACCGTAAAGAAATGTTTTCACGGTGGCTAAGAACCGCAAAATGCTTTCATGACGGCTAAGCACCGTAACTATGTGAAAATTGATGATTGAATGTGAATGATGGATTATATGTTTCCATAGCGGCTGAAAACCGCATATGTTGCAAGACGGTTAAAAACCGTAAATGTGGGAATGAAAGTGACATGTTTGAAGATGAATGATGTTGATTGTGAAGAATGCTTATATTTGAATTAATTATAAGTCATGTGATGGATGCTTACATTATAAAGTGATCTATTTTCTACGATTTTTTATTAAAATACAAACGTTTTACGAAAATCTGTTATATGTGATAAAATGGTGTTTTGGTGTGTGTATAAAATCTTTGAAAATTATTTTATATCCTCCCGAGTTTCCCTAACCCATTGAGTGTATTTCAAACACTCACCCCTCTTTTAAAATGTTTTTCAGTTTAGGGATTTTTAAGGCGTGGAGTGCGAGTGGTGGATGCTGGTAGCCGATGAGCAAAGGTTAAAGAACATTTTTATTTTAAAATGATTAATTTCATGTATTTAAGGAATGTATGTTTTATAATTATTCAGGATTTTATTTATCTTTGTTCTCTTTAAAGAGTGAAATTCTTTTGAAGAGGAAATTTTTTTTAGTGAGTAACGTCTCGGTTAAGATTTATTTACAAAAGAATCGGGGCGTTACACTGTTTTTGGAGGTATTATTGGGCTGTTTTTATGACCTTTTTATATGTTAAAATACATGTTATGAGAAGCATAAATATGGTTTTAGATCATGTTTTGGATTTGTGTAGAGAAAGTTATGAATTTTGCAAGTTTTCACCACAAGAAATGTCTTTTTTGGTATCGGAAAATTAGTATCAGATTCATTTAAGGATACAAAATCTTATTCTTTTGTATCGGCGTACTTACTTACAATACTATCTTTATGGGCAATGAATATTTGGTATCGAAAATTTGTTTTTGGATACTATTAATTTTATAGCATCTATCATTTGTTTGATAGTAATGTTATTTTGGTATTAATAATTTATTTATTGATACCATTTATTTTTGGTATCAAATATGTTTTTTTGATTCTAATTATGATTGGTATCGAAATTTTAATTGCCGACACCATTAATTTTATAGTATCCACAATTTTTTCGATACTATTGTTATTTTGGTATTAATAATTTATTTATTGATATCATTTATTTTTGGTATCAAATATGTTTTTTTTTTATAATAATAGACATTGGTATCGAAAATTTAATTGCCGATACCATTAATTTTATAGTATCCACAATTTTTTCGATACTATTGTTATTTTGGTATTAATAATTTATTTATTGATACCATTTATTTTTGGTATCAAATATGTTTTTTTGATTCTAATTATGGTTGGTATCGAAAATTTAATTGCCGATACCATTAATTTTATAGTATCCACAATTTTTTCGATACTATTGTTATTTTGGTATTAATAATTTGTTTATTGATACCATTTATTTTTGGTATCAAATATGTTTTTTTTAATAATAATAGATATTGGTATCGAAAATTTAATTGCCGATACCATTAATTTTATAGTATCCACAATTTTTTCGATACTATTGTTATTTTGGTATTAATAATTTATTTTTGATATCAAATATGTTTTTTTGATAATAATAGACATTGGTATTGGATATTAATGAGTGATACTAATTATATTTATATTTTCTCTACATATATTTTAAGGGAAAATTGCCCATAATAGCCATTTTCCTATAATAATATACAATTTTACCCATTGATATAGGGTTTGACCCTAATATACCCAAAAATATAACAATGTGTATGAAAATACCCATTTTTTGGTCCAAGTCAAATTGACTTCCACAGCCGCGGGCCCCACAGGAGTGATGTGCACAAACAATTGCAATATTGCGGGCCCAATCCCTACCCCACTCATTACCCTACTCATAACCTAATTATATCATCTTCTACCACTCAAATAATTGAACAGCTGTGGGTGCCGCTCCTCTACCATCTTCATTTCCATTTCTTTCGTAAGTTAAATTTTCACCCTTCTTCATGCTAGTAATTTCGTGAATATTAATA